>VZRN01001712.1:83091-325737 GCA_013397935.1 Dasyornis broadbenti
TTTTAATAATGCCCTCCCCCAGCAATTTGGGGAAATAATAACAATATCTCTGTATCATATTTTTCCAAAATTACTATGTGTATTGATTACTTATAATAGTCTACTTTTTATTTTTAATATTATTAACACCAAAAGACTTTTTTTTCCTGAAAGGCCTTTTCTTCATTATCACACATCTCAGAATTGTTAGCAACGGTTCTATATTAAAACATTTTTATTCATTCAGGAATTAAGTGTAATTCCAGGGTAGTTACTCATAATATAGTGTTTTTACCAATGCCACCAAAATTGCATTATTCTCAGGATTATTTCATAGTAGTTGAGTACTCATGCAGACACCCTTCTATGAGAATCTGATTATACGTCGGGAATTTCCAAAACTCTTTCTAGTTCACCAATTTGCTGTTAGCAAATGCTCAGTCCACAAAGACTAGAGAGGTTAGAAGAGACAGCACTGGTGCAGCCTCACCTTGAATATTGTGTGCCGGTTTGGGCACCACAATATAAACAAGATATTAAACTGTTAGCAAATGTACAAAGGTGGGCAAAAAAGATGGGAAGGGCCTTGAGGGGAAGGTGTATGAGGAGCGACTGAGGTCACTTGGGATCTCCAGGAGGCTGAGGGGACATTTAGTTTAGATATTAGAGAAAGGTTCTTTACCCAGAGGTTGGTCGGGCATAGGAATAGGGTCCCAGGGAAATGTCACAGCATCAAGCATGTCAGAGTTCAAGAACACACTCAGGCACATTGTGTGACTCTTGGGGCTGTCTTGTGCAGGGACAGGAGCTGGGTTCAATGGTCCTTGTGGGTCCCCTCCAACTCAGAATATTCTGTTTCTGTGAAATCTTTCTTTCTAATGGTTTAGTGTGAGATAGAAGATTTGGCTCACTAGTGAGACACAACAATGATTTTCAAGAAACTAAGAAGATTCTTCTCATAAGAACTTGTAGAATTTTTGACAACAGTGTGACTCTGCATGCAGCAGGCTCTGCACCATCTTTAGCTCATAGTCTGAGCTGCTTTGCTGCCTGTGCTCAAAGCCAACCCTAGTGCTTCTCTTCTGGGAGAAATTAGAAGGTTCATCAGAGGCTTCCTTCCTCCTCAGCCTCTTACCCTCAGGCCCTGGCCACTGCTTGAGTTTCACTTCAGGGTTCCTGTGTCTCATCATACACCTCCCTGATCCTAAATTCAGACCTTGCTTGGCAAATTTGGCATCCTGGCTTGACCTCAGGCCTTTGTCAACTTTAAACTTATTTGGTTATCCTGACTCTTGTCTGAATTGAGTTAATTTATTTGTAATGTCTTTGTTCAGGTGCAGTTTTGGGGATGAAGCTCTCTCTCAGGAGCTGTGGGAACTACTGGTTCACCTAAGGGTTTGACATTGAGTTCTACTGTAGACTCAAGGGATACTTTGAACTAGTATTTTTAGAAAGCCAGGGAATTTTAAGGATTATAAATTTAGAGAAGATACTTTCATCTCAGTTGAAGATTAGGAATTTGTCAATAATTTTCCTTCCTTCACTATGTTTGTGAAACCTGATTTCCATCTATGATAGGTTAACCCACCTATTTGATCTAGGAAAGACAATTGATATACTCTTTTTGGAATTCAGTAACGTTCTTGATACTGTCTCTCACAACATCCTTCTGGACAAAATGTCACGTTACGTGATGGGTGAGCAATTGGCTCACAGGTTGGGCACAAAGGTTACAGCGAATGATGTAACATCAGTCTGGCTGGTCACTGGTGATATTCTGCAGGGCTCCATCCTTGGACCAGTTCTCTTCAACATTTTCATTAACAACCTAGATGCAGGGCTTGAAAGAATGCTAAGTAAATTTGTTGACAACACTGAACTGGGAGGAGCTGTTGACTGCCTCAAGGGAAGAGAGGCCCTGCAGAGAGATCTTGATGATAAGACAGATGGGCAATCACCAACCACATGAAGTTTAACAAGGCAAAGTGTCAGATTCTGCACCTGGAATAGGGCAATTCTTGTTGGGTCTATAAACTGGGTAATAAGATGCTGGAAAGCAGGGCTGGGGGTCCTAGTAAACAGCAAGCTGAACATGAGTCAGCAGTGCCCTGGCAGCCAGGAGGGCCAAGCATGTCCTGGGGGGCATCAGGCACAGCATCGCCAGCCGGGCAAGGGAGGGGATAGTCCTGCTCTGCTCTGCACTGGGGTGGCCTCACCTTGAATATTGTGTGCAGCTTTGGGTGCCACAATATAAGCAAGAGCAACACGACTCCAGCATCACAGCTGAAGTGAGTCTTTAAATATGACAAAGCACAGTGTTAATCCAAATAAGCTCTCTGATATTTGGTGATGTAAAAGTATACCACTCTTTTTTCCCTTTTTTGCTGTGGAGTATTAGAAAAAATCACTACAGTAGAAATCACTGATACTGGATGTAAGATATATAAATCAGATGATTAACTGAAAGGTCTTTAACGATTTTCTAATCATCTTTGATTAGATTGTGTCATAGAAAATATATGCATTATTTTCATTTGTCCCTATATTCTAAAAATATAATTGCTATAATGTTGAATGCTATGAATAACTGCCAAATGATATCTATGTTCTTCAATATTGATATAACTCCCTGTCTATAAATATTGATCACTCTTAAACCATTTATCACTCTAATTAAAAGACATATTTTTCCAAGTGAGAAGGGCACTAGCCTGGAGCACGTGCTCTAAGAAAAACCTCGTGGGTTTTTTTATTTTGTGTTTTAGTCTCATTCAAATATCTGGGAAGTAAAGTACTTTTTCCTTTGGTTCCATCCATTGTCTGTGATTGTTATAAATTGCAACTGAAACACTGAATATTCACAATAAACGTAAAATAGTCAGAAGTGACAGATAAATGAACTGTCAGATTTCATTTGCTAGGTTATTTGTAATATACATCTTAAGGTCTCATTCACCTGAATTCAGCCAGTTTTCAAGACAAAAAAACTCTTTGAAAGATTCTCTTGTGATATAAGATCCTTCTATGGGTGTTTTACATGAGTAGGGGTTTTTTCATGGATATATTTAAACATCTTTTTTATTGATGCTTTGACTTAGAGTTTGTCATTTATTATTCATCTCTTTAATGATGTTGCAGGGGGTGGTTAATCCAAATAAAACAGATTATAATTTGATACAGTTTTTCAAGCTGTGGGAAGAATATTCTGAGCACTCCTATTTGCTCCTTGCATATCCACTTCTGGAAACTGTCCCCATACACGCATACATATGGAATAGGGAGTGAGATTAGACAGAGAGATCGATAAGAATAGATTTAATAAGAAGATATAAGAACATAGGAAAACACTGAGGGGATCAGGTTCTGGGCTCAGCCAGAAACCCATACTGATCATCCTAATTTTACATGTGACTGTCCCCTTTCACATCCTTTGCAGTCTATTCCCATTTTGTTCCTCCCTGTTTCACCTCTCCCCAACACATTCCCTCAGGGGCTGGATAGTTCTGTCAATTCCTGCACCCCTCAAAGTTCAGGGTCTTCCCTGGTTTATTATATTCTTATCAACTGCAAAGTCTAGGTTGGTCTTCCTAGTGCTAGAATCTGTATTTTCTCCATAATCCATTAGTTAGTGTGAGCAGCAACCTTTGTTTCTTGTCATTGCCTCTCCTACATCCAGACAGCAGGGGTAGCGACTATAAATCAACATCTGAATTTTAAACCATATATTTTCTTCTTCACATTCCTTTGGATGTCACTGAAAAAAAAAAAAAAAATATATATATAACATGCTGAGCAACGTGTTTATATTGGCTGACTCTCAATAATAAAACATGTCAGTCAAGTAAAGGAATTTTTGTGAGATTTTTTTGTTCCATTATGAAATTAAAAAAATCAAAAAGAATAACTCTTCATTTTACTGAACTCTTGTTAGTCCCCAACATTTAATGATTTTGATATTAAATGCATGTATGTACTTTTCCAAGTGTTTTTCAGAACAAAACCACAGTATACTCTACCTGCTAAAAAAGTAATTCTTCAGATTCCATATTTTCTGCATCATGAAGAAAGGGCTAGCAGTATTACAGCCATCCAATGTCCTGAGTTTATGTAGCATAAAGTGCTCACTTGACAATCTGATTAATCACTTAGCTTACTAAAATTATAAATCATATAATACTTGCTACTTGTAAAGTATTAAAAAAAAATTTGCTTTTAAAAATAATGTTATGTTGCCACTTTACAAAAAAAAATAAATATTGCTTCACATTCAAAGACTGCACATGTCAGAAAAGGTAGTCTTTGTCCCTATTGTTCAATGACAATAAAGACTCATATTTGGCAGCCTTTTGGTGTGATTTTTGATGTTTCACAGTAACTGGGGGCAATCCCAGTGTTTGGTTTTACCCTCACCTTTTTGTGCTAATATTATTGTGATATGTTCCAGTCCTTTCCAAAAATTGTTTCTAGAACTTTTTAACTTTAAGTCTATTACGGTTTAAGTTTGGCAAGTTGGTTGATTTTCTGATATGGAGAAAAACTTGATGTATTTACAATCTTAAAATAAACAACATTTTAATTATTCAGTCCAACAGAAACTTTTTCATAGCCACAAAAACTCAGTGTATTTAATAAAAACATTTATTTTCAATTGAAATTGCTCAGTAAATATTATAATCCAAAGTTAAAACTATCAAGGTATCATGAGAATAGCACTTCTGAGTAGAAGTAAAATATACATATTTTATATTTTTTTTCTTTTTTTTCCTTTATATCCCAGGTGGTAATTGGTGATTCTGACAAGCTGTGATTCTGTATGTTTAACAAAGCTCTGAGCTTTCAAGATGGTATGCAATAGTGGCTTTCTGATAAGAGAAAAAGTTCCCATTTTAATGATGCTATATTGAGATTTTGACATCTTGCATATCTGTAGATAAATGACAGGCTGAAAATTTTGAGCCATCTTGTTTAAAAGTAGTAAATGTCATATAGTTAATTGACAGAAGAACGAAAATAAGATTTCAGTGAATTACTGACTAGATAAGTACCTTTTATTTTTACACTATATACACCAATAAAATATATTTCTACCACAGTAAGCATTATACTGACTAGTGGTATAACAGATGCAGATGAGAGTGAAAAAGAAGTACCTACAAATTATTCAGTTAATTAGTTTTCATATCAATAATACACAGCCATTTCAATATGAGCTTTAAAAAAGTAATTTTAAGTCATTTTATCTCACAATTACTAATTTTACTTTATTGTACATTCTTCCTAGGATATTCTGAAATGTTTCAAGTGAATTGAATTTCTATCATGTCAACAGGGAATGTAGATCTCATTGTTAATATTTTTTTCTTAATGTCTTGTTTTCTTAAATACTTAAAATTACTACCAGAATATCCCTTCTACATTATTAAATAATTTCTTAAATACAGTTTCTTTAATTTTATGAGGTTTGAATTGCATTAGTTTGATACTTCTTACTTGATTCTACTTACATAAGAAATCTGCAGTCATATGTCTAATCTCTCTGGAATTGTTATTTTATCTTTCTTGTAAGTGTTCCACCTTTTGTTATACCATCAGCTATGAATCATATTCATAAAGTGTCCTGTAAATCTTCCAGAACATAAATGAGCATATTAAATAAGGGTGCACCCAAGATAAATTCTCCTTCCTCATCAACGAATCCTTGCAATACAAAAGCAATAATTTACTATTTTTCATAACAGTTCATTTTATTTAAAATTCTTTCTCAATAAATTAAAATGTGATATTAATTTCTGAGATCTTTCTTCTAAAGGAAGCTTCATTGTATGACCGAAATCTGTGTATACTGCATGTAAGTTGTTGCTTTATTAATTAATAGGCAAGTTTAAAAAAAAAGTATTCTTCAAAAGTTTTTCAGTCGCAGGTATATTATCTTTTCTAAGGGTCCTATTTCCTTTAATCTCGTTGCTTTGTTAATTTTTTTCCTTTTTTTTTAGCTGCTTATAGGATAGATGTTGGTGTAAATTGGCATAAATGTTCTGTGTGGAGCTGTAAGGACTTAAAGAATACAGCTGTCTGTCTCAAAACACTGTCAAGGCCACAGAAGGCACTTGCCATAAGGCAAGACACCATAGCAGGAACTTAAAATAAGAACAGACAGGAGAAATTTATGCTAGGAAGGAGCTTTTTTCACACCTGACAGAGATAAAATCTGATCAGTACATCCTGGTTATGCATCTGGACAAAAATTCCCCCCGTGGCAAACTGTGAGAAAGGAAGCAACTGCTCATACAGATATCACCAGTCAAACAAAGATCACCCAAAATTATAGAAACTGCATCTGCAACCACCCCATGGAGATCCAGGACATGGACTGCATAAAGGTAGTACCCCCAGATAATCAACTCAAGACCCCCACCACTGAGAAGCCCAGGGTGAAGGAGGAGCCATGGGATACCTCTGGATCCACGGGATCCATGAGTGGGACCTATCTTCTGCTTAATCTCTTCTCTTTCTCTCTCTCGTGCTGTCCCCGCCACAACCCTTTCCTATTTGTTTCTATCTCTCTACCCCACATTTACTATTAGATAAAAGCCGTATTATTGACTTCGACATTTGGCCTCATTTGCAGCTTGATTCAGGCAGAGGCCTCTCAATAATCTGATCATAACAGGCGTCAGATGCAAAAAACCCGATTTTTCTGCTAGACTATTATTCTGTGAAATCGGTTTAATTTTGAACCTGTACCTGTCTTATTTTAAGGAAAAAGTCAAAATAGGCTTGACTTATTTTGAATTCCATTATATACTGATATTTTCATAGTAAGCAAATATAACATATATGCTATTTTTCTTATTTTTAAAATTATTTCTGATTTAATTTGCATTTCATACTTGATTACTGACTTGAACTGATCAAAGTAACTTTCTTAAATAACTATTTTTATTAGAAATCCTGCCAAATTTTAATCTGAAAAGTAGGCATAAGATTTCTCTTTAGAATAAGCAATCAATTTAAGCAAAATATTTCAATTTATGATCATTATATTAAACCTCTTTTTTAACCTGAGATTCCTTGAGCAATCTTCAATTCTTTTAAGTCTTCTTTTCCTGACCCTGTTTTCATTTTGACTATCACTTCAGGCATTTTTTAAAAAATTGTTATATTTTGTAACCATATTATAAAATAAATCATTATAACACTGTATCATAATTTAACCTGAAATTTTAATATTTGCACATATGTGAATTATTTCATTTGCTGATCATCATCTTCTAAAGAAGATTTTCAGAGTATTTACTCTTTTTGTAAGGGATCTTTATTGACATCCCCCTCCAAACTTGAAGATTTTCTTTCCCCATGTAAATTACATTTTTGTAGTGCACATTAATTTAAAATACCTCCAGCTGCATAACCATTTCTCCTGAACATTTTTGAGTAAATTTCTCAGAGAGAAACTTCCTGTTCAACAGGAATGTCCATTTGATTAAATCTGTTTCTCCTTCTGTCTTTAACAGAGCTGACCTGCCTTTCACGATTTCACGTTTTTTCTTTTAGATCAAAGAAAAAAACATTATACGTAGAAGTTATGGTTTCTGAGAGCTCAGAACAACGGTCTGTACTCCAATCTAATTCTGTTTCTGTTCTGTGAACTTTTACAAGTCATTTAAAATAACATTTGCCAGTATTTTTTTACAAAATTAAAGAATTTTTTAAATTGTAGGGTTCACATCTGTTGTTTTGAAACACTTTATATTTTTAAGGAACATTCTTATTTCAAATATAATGTCTACAACTGAATCACAACATCTTCAAAATTAGGACATTTTTCTGTTAATCAGGTGATTAAAACAAGAACCTACATCCAGTTATTAGACTTGCTTCTCATTTTATAATTTCATTGTTAATGTTCAGTGGTCTGTTTTACTTAAGACATAAAATTATATATCTTTTTTTTTTCCTAGAAAATTTCACCTCCAAAATAAAAGGCAAGGCCAACACTTGACCCATTAGCATCCCTGAGAGAAGGCACAAGTTGAGAATTTTTGCACCATCTCCCATTGTGAAGTCTTAATCAAACTATTCCAAATCTGAAAGGCTTTTCTCAGAGAAGAGCCAAAACCAGAACAATAAACTCCTTGAAGGTGTTGAACCCTCAGCATTGCTTGCCTTGCACAAAATTTAACTTGGGAAAGAAAAGCTGCATGTTTTATACAGGAACACCAGTGTTTAATTTTGAATTTTCCTTTTACGAAAACTAATTATTTGAGAAATAATGAATTTTCAGAAGGTATGGATTTTTTAATATCCCTTTTACAACCAACTCCAGAACAAAAAATGTTCTATTCTACACAAAATACAACCACATTTTCAGGCTGTTTTGCATAGGTGAAGAACAGTGTGCATAGAATCTACAGCTAATAAAATCCACCAATAGCTGACATGCTCACTGTCCTGTACAGTGGTCTTATTTCATTTCAGGTAAAAGTCTTATTTTAGTTGGCATCTGTTTTTCTGGTTTGAACTCCTTATGCTAAGGTGAACAAGGTGGCACTAGTCCATATGTGGTATCTGAAAGATAAAGGAGTATTTGACACTGTACTGGATTTACCTGGCAGGGGTTTAGGAGCAGAGGGGCTACAGAGGGGTTTCTGTAAGGAGACAACAGAAGCTATTCCCATGTTGGACAAAGCTTGTTTCATTTGGCTCCAAGACAGACCGGTTGCTGTCCAAAGCTGAAAAAATCAATGGTATTGGTAGTGCCTCTGTGATAACATACTTAAGAAAGAGTAAAAAAAATGCTGCAGCATCTGTGAGAGAGAGGAGTAAGAATGTAAGACACAGCCCTGCAGGCACAAATGTCAGTGAAGAAGGAGGGGGAGGTGGTGCTCCAGATGCCAGAGCAGAGATTGCCCTGCAGCACATGGAGAACTGAGGAGGAGCAGATACCCACCCTGAAGATCATGAAGGACCCCACACAACAACAGACATACGTTCCTTGAAGGAAGCTGTGACCCTGTGGAGAGTCCACCCTGGAGAAGGCTCCTGACAGTAACTGTTGCCCATGGAAAATAACCCACAAACTGCAGGTTTTTGTCAGGACCCCTGACTCTGTGAGCGACCCATGTTGGAACAGTCTGTTCCTGCACGACTGAGCCTCTTGAAAAGGACCCATACTGGATCAGTTAATGAAGAACTGTAGCCCATGAGAAGAGCATATTTTGGAGGTTTGTGAAAATCTGCATTCAATGGAAAATAGCCCCCACTGGGTGGGTTGGGGGAAGACTGTGAAAAGAAAGGAGCAGCAGAGACTAAATGCCTCCATTCTCCATCCCCCTGCATTGCTCAGGTGGGGTTAAGAGGGAAGTCGAAACTGAGAGGAAGGGAGGGTTGAGGGGAAAGTCTTTTAGTTTTGGGGTTTTGTTCTCACTTTCTTACTTTCTTACAAGTAAATGTCAATAAATTGATTTTCCCAAAGTTGAAACTGTTTTGCCTGTGATAGTAGTTGGAAAGTCGTCTCTCTGTCTTTAAGCCTTTTGTCATATTTTCTCCCTCTGTCCTGTTGGTGGAGTGGGATTGATAGTGAAGCTTGTGGCAGCCAGCCAAGGTCAATCCACCACAAGCACATGTGAAGGCCAAAATATAAGCATCCAACATAAAATTTTAAAGCAGTTCTTGAATTAGTCAGATATACTGAGTTCAGCAAACAGGGCCGCCAAGGAGGGACCAAGCCCTTAATGGCTTGAATGAAAGGGTACAGAGGAGAGGTGGTATCTGAGGCTTGAGGGGACTGAGAGGGCATGACTATGGCAGCCCTGTGTCACAGAAGGCAATCCCCAGCCTTGCTGGAGCACCTGTCTCTGGTCTCCGGTTGTGAGCTGTGCCTAGTGCTTCTCCTGGTGAGAAGAGAGTGTCACACTGAACAGAAGGATGGGCATCTCATGGCTACACTAAACAAGTGGAGGATTCCATTTCCCAAAATGGGGGTCATAGAATATGACTTCTGACAAAAAGAAAGACATTTGTCTCTTCACTTCTGGATAAGCAGTTTAAAACAGTTATAGGGCTATGATGTTTTATAGGGAAGAACAAGTTTCAGAGAAGACATTTGGACCAGCTCAGCTTGATTCATGTACCGGCACCAAGTGGAAGCAGCAAGTGATAGTAGCAGGAGACATCATTCTGCAGGGATCAGCATTTGTCTCCCAAACAGATTTTCTGTATTGTGAAGTTTATTGCTTGTCAGGAGCTCAATTTGGGATGTTGAAGAGAAATTGCAGAGGTTCATCTGAATTCAGTCTTGGGTCTTTTTGCTCATCTGCATTGACATCAGTGATACTGTCAAGGGAGTTTATAGGCTGTAAAGTATGCAATGTTGCAGCTCAAGGAGCACCTCAATTCCATCAAAGAGAAGGACTTTGTGACCACATGGATCCAGTGAGTCAGTGCCTGGTTGGTTGCATGGTATTTCAGATCAGATTTTGGCTTTTCTGACTGTAGCTCTCTCTCTGAGAAATAAGGAGTATTGGGGAGAGATAGGATACACCTGGTGAGCGGATAAATATTGCCTTTGCCAACAGGCTTCTTAACTTATTGAGAAGGCCTCTGAAATAGGGTCATTAGACGCTTGTGATGGATACACTTGACCCATGGCCATACTTTGGATTGGATTGAATAATAAGCAAAATGACTCATGCCCTGGAATAAATCTGTGAGCTGGAGAGATCCTGGCTCACTACAAGGAAGCAAAGATGCCTTAGAAAAAGATATTGAAAGGTGGTTTCAAAGCCCCAAAATGCAAGAAAACCAAAATACAGAGTAAGATACCAAAGCTAAAATAAAGACATCTATCTGTCTACACTACTGTCTAACAGCCAGATGCTTCACTCTATGAATATTATCCTCAGGATGAGGCTCATTCGAGCTCTCCCTGAATTGCATCTAGATTATACACCAGGTATATTTGTCCTCAAGCAGAGATGTGTCTCAAGGTTTGAGATCCCTTGCTGAGGCCATGAAATTCTTCCTAGCGCAAGGCAGAGATCCCTTACTTGTGACAGATCCTTGGTAGGTGACTGATACAACGCTGAATTAATGAAATATTGCTAATCTATGTAGTTACTCAATATTATTACAATTTTTGTGTAGATAATTTCATTCATCATAAACCATCATCCGAGTTTGAGACTAAGATTGGATCTAGCTGCCTCTATGCTCCATAAGAAGTTTAGAATGCAAGGGGATCCACTCTCAACCTTGTGACTCAGTGGAAGGGTCTCTGTGCAAAACTTTCTAACTCAAACCTAATTCGATTTTCCTTTGTATCAGTAATTAATAATGTGAACCTTGCTATCAAACTTATGGAATCTTGGTAAACTGCTGTTAAACTGTCTTAAATTTCATCAAATTTATTGAACTATATTACTTTCCCTCAATAAAACATGTTGCTTCTCTCTTTTGAGTGAGGTGTATTCCATGTGACTTCCATCTCCATGGACAAAACCAAAGGCTGCTGGGAAGAGCCAGCATAGATTTATCAAGGGCAAATTGTACCTGAAGGACCTGACTGCTTTCTGTAGTAATTGATTCTGTGAACAGCAATGGAATCCTGACTAATAAGGTGTTTCACATATATTCTTGTAGCCAAATTGGAATGGTGTACTACAATATGAAAAAGCAGCAGGAGTGCTGGCCTGTATTGATAATGGTCAGCTGTGCAAAATTCACCTGGATAAAATCCTCCAGGAGCACTTGGAGTGGTGGTCCTCAGAGATGAAGACTGGGACCAGTACTATTCAACATCTTCATTAATGGTCTGTATGGTGTGTAAGGATGCACCTTTAGAAAGTGTTATTGTTGAGAACAAAGCCTGTGAGGACAGAACTGATACAGAACTAATTGGTTTCACAAATGGGCTGAAAGAAGTTATGTGAAGTTCAGCAAAGGCAAAAGTACAAATAATTCCATGTCTGGGGACTGAATGGCTGGGAGCTGTCTCTGCAGAAAAGGAGCTGGGCTTGCTGTGGACAACAGGGTGAATATGTGTCATGAAGGAGAGCTGTCACCTTGGAAGGCCATTGCAGTAAATTCAGAGTCCTGGATCCAGATTTTATTTCCCAGCAGAAAACACACATGGTAAAAAACAACAAAGCAAGCTTAGTAGAAGGCTGCAAAGATGATTAGAGACTTGAAATATGCGATATACAGAAAGAGAATGAGAAAATTGTTTCCTCCGTTTTTGGGAGGAAAAACTGAGGGAGGACTTTATTGTGATTTTCAACAACAGGAGGAGGATAGCAGTAATGAAATGTAAGAGGTACAAAGTGCAGCAAAAGAAATTTTGATTAGATTTAAGGAAAATGTACTTACAGTGAGTGTGTCTAAAGACTAAAACAGGTTGCCCAGAGAGCCTGTGAAATCTCTATTCTTGCAGATATTCAAAATGGGACTGAATCTAACCTCTAGCAGTTTCAACTTGGAAATGTGATCTACTTTTAGAATGGTCTTTCTTTTGAGGGGCTTGAATTAATCCCTTCCAACCTATAAGTTTGGCAGTTTTAGTCTCTTTTTTTTTTTAATTCTGTGATTTTAAATCCTTATATCTCAACAACTTTGCTTCTTCAGTGATTCACTACATTTGAGCTAACTGGTATGTTTCATGGCAGTGAAATTTTATTTGTTATTTGAATTCTGTTAGTAGAATTGTTGATGAAAATGCCTTAAGGATTTTTGTCATGCATAGCAAACCATTTCCCCTCATATGTTAATTTGGTATAAATAAATATTGGAGCTTACATGATATCACTAACCATTAATAGTGGACAAGCTTATATTCCAGTGCATAAATACAATAATGTGTACCATTTTTTAAAAAACAACTTTATTTACATAAAAAGCCTTCACATTTCTTGAAATTGTGCTGTGTAAATAGTCATAATGGATAGGAAAGAATCAGTATATTAACAGGCAGACAAATACAGAGCGGATAATTTTTACACTTCATATCAGAGTATGACTTCAGAAGGACTCTCATATTTTTCCATGATGCCCATGCTACTAAGAATAAGAGAATACATCAAGACAATTTCAAGAAAAGCAGAAAAAACAATTGTGTTTTGATCTGAGAACCTCTATGACAAAATCACAAGAAAAATATTTTACCAGTATAAGTTTTATAACATTTATGTTCAAATGTAAAACAACACTTCATTGACATCTACACAAATATTTTCAAATGTTGATATTTAATTATAATTTTAAATAAAATTTTAATTCAATCTGTATGTTATTATAGGTATTGCTAGCATGTCCATCAAATGCTCGTTTTTAACTTAAAGAGCAAGTGTTCAAGAAACTGCATAAAAGACTAAGTAGGTTTTTTCTTTTCTTCATGATATTTGCAGTACGTAAATCTCTGTCTAAAGACGGCAAGGTTTTCTTTCATCCTTGGAGGTCAAATACTCATTATTAAATGCATGGTCCATGGGGTACCAGATTTACCATGTAACTCTAATGATCTGAATAAAATACATTTTTTTTGGCCTTGAGCTGCAGATGAACAGTAGAAACAAACAGAGGTTTTCCTAATTTGTATTCTGAGGGCATTTCTGTTATTATTCTCTGGATTTCTTAAAGATTGTCCAGAAATTCACATTCTGTTTATTCACAAATTTTCACTATTAACATATAATAAAATATCTTATATATATACACACATAGACACTGTATAAAAGATTAGAAAATGCTAGGTAATTACCAGTACAGTCTCATGAATGTAACAATTTTCCAGTTTTCAATTTTTGTTCTGCATTTAAAATTTTTCTACAAAATATATATGTGCATTTTAAGCAATTTGGAAATAATCTGAAAATACTGATTATACAGCATATTTGTCATTCTTTGGAGTTTTGTTTCTATATTAAAATCAGGAAGACATTTAAATATTTTTCAGAAATGGTCTATAATCATAAATTCCAGTCTGAATATGATCGAGAAGTTGTTTTGACTAGTGTCAAGTGCTGCTTGAAAGTATCAGACCCACTAGGTTATGTGAAAGTAGCTAACCGTGTAATAAGGACTGCATTTACAAGGTGAGGTAGAGGCCTGTGAGACAAATAAATGCCAGATGAACATTAACTCTACTTACTGTACTGATAGCACAGAAGTGAGTGTCAGCACGTAATAAGTGTTTCAGAGAAAAAGAAAATGTCTTGATTAATTTTTCAGTGGTGGGAATAGGTTTCAGATCCCAAATGAAACAGATCTAGTATGTGTCTAAGATATTCTTTGGTTTAAGCATGCCTAGAATTTCCTTATGTAAAAGTCTGCTAAATGGGTCATTTTTAAATCTAATCTAAAATTGCCATCTTCATAATGTTGCCTACAGGTAAAAATCTGTGTCCCTTCTCTGTCCTGCAGCATTAGATTTGGTTCTGTTGGTGCCACTGAACCCTTAAAGATATTCTGCAGCTGACATATATCACTTAAAAATATTATATGCTCTGACATATTCCCCTCCAAAATCCTTTTAACATGCCGGTCATACAGCAGCAATGATACATTTCTTTGTGCTCAGACATTTCATTGCTGCAGGATGGATAAACAGATTTTTTTTTCTTTAAGAATATCTGTTTTCTGTAGGATAGGCATAGTTCCAACCCTTTGGAAGAATGAGATTAAATAGTGCTGCACACCTCCTAAAGTAATTGTGATCTAGAAGGTCTTCTCATTCTGAGAAAACACTAAGTTTGTTATCAGAGATTTGCTTCAGGTTGCAGGCTAAGTTTAGGTAAAAATTCTTTTCTGTAGGCCCTCATCTATTAGCTCTTGTCTATATGTGGAAGAGATTTTTCAATACTACACACATTAGTACCCCTTGCATTTCTTTGGGATATTTCTTATAAAGATATTGATTACTTTGTGCACAAAACTGAGGAAATGTCTAAAATAAAATATTTGGAGAAGAATAGGTAAATCAGTTGAGAGATACAATCTATTTATATTGATGCAATAGTGATGCATATCTGAGTTTTCTGAGGCTCACTGTGATGGTTGGGCAGGGTTGGACTACAATCCTATAGCTAACAACGTACACACTGGCTAGCTATGAGGTCAGTCCTTTGGTGGTCTGAGAACTCACAGATAGCACCAGTTATCTTAAATGGAACTGCTGTGATAGAAAATCCCCTAAAATTTACAGAGGACTGAGAAAGACAGTTTCTCGCCGATGAATGTGTAATCATGTTGCCTGTTGGTTTCTGCAGCAGGGTTGCGCATGCCAGACACCATAAATATGCTAGGGCTACCTAATGTTTCACACAATATTTAATGTGAATTTATTAGTGCACACAAAGACAGAGACACAGTCAGCGAGCTGCCTGAATAGGCAAGAAAATAATTGACTTCTAAGTTCCCAAGATATCAGACTCTGGACAGGCTGATTAGAATATTTTCCTAGAACATACCCTAGAACCTTAAAAAAAAAAAAGGTAGTTGTGGAAGGAGTGTCATGGTTTTCAAGTGTACAGATGTAGTTTTCCCTCTATCTCTCTCTTCAGCTGGACAGGGCAGTAAAAATACATTAACAGTCTTGTGGATTGAGATAAAGATGGGGAGAGATCACTCAGCTATTACTGTCATGGGCAAAACACAGTTATTTGGGAAAATTAAATGAATTTATTACCAATCAAATCAGAGTAGGTTTACAAGAAAATCTTGAACCCAAATTCCCCCCACCCCTCTTTTATATCCCAGGCTTAACTTTACTTATAATTCTCCCTCCCATCAGCAGTGCGGGGGGAAGTGGAACGGGAGTTATGGTCACTCCATTATACATTATCTCTGGTGTTCCTTCCTCATCACAGAGAGGACTCCTCACAGTCCTTCTCTGCTCCATCATGAGATCCCTTGCATGGGAGACAGTTCTTCATGGACTTTTGCAACTTCCTTCCCACAGGCTGCAGTTCTTTTCAAACTGCTCCAGCATGGATCCCTTTCCACAGAGTGCAGTTGTTCAGGAACAGGCCACTCCATCATGGGTCCTCCACGGGATCACATGTCCTGCCAGCAAACCTGCCCCAGAGCGGGCTCTTCTCCCCATGAGTTCACAGGACCTGCCAGGAGCCTGCTCCAATGCAGGCTGCCCATGAGGTCACAGACACCTTTGACCATCCACCTACTTCTGGGTGGGGTCCTCCAGGGGCTGCAGGTGGATCTCTTCTTCACCATGGATTTCCAAGGGCTGTAGAGGCACAGCTGCCTCACCATGGTCTTCACCTCTGGTTGTAGAGCAATCTCTGCTCTGGCACCTGGAACATCTCCTCCTTCCCCTCCTCTTTGTCCTCCCCCTCCTCTTCCTCTTCCTCCTCCTCCTTCCCCTCCTTCCTCACTGACCGTGGTGTCTGCAGAGCTGTTTCTCTCAGACATTCTCACTCTTCTCTGCTGTAATTGCTTGTGTGCAATAACTTCATTCCCTGCACTAAATAACTTATCATATCCATGGATATTCCAGCATGTTCTCAGAGAAACCACCTCTATTGCACCCCTGCTACGGAAACCTTTCCATGAAAATGCACTGCAGCCTGATAGCTTTAAGTTTAGGGCACAAATCTGAGTTCTTCTACAATAGATTGTAGATTGTTTCAGACTCTAAAGCAGTCAGAAAGTTATATACTTCATAGATGAGGGCTAAGACTCTGTTTTGTTTGTATTCAGTACTGTATTCACTATTATAATTGATGCAGGAACAGATTTTATGAATGCTGACTCTTGGCTTAGCCTAGCATCTTAAAAGTTTTAAACTTCTCTTTCAAACATGAACCAAATATCCAATTCCAACCATTAACCTAACACTGACAAGTCCACCACTAAACCATGCCTCTAGGTGCCACATCAACACATTTTTTAAATGCCTCCAGGGATGGTGACACAACCACTTCCCTCTTCCAATGCTTGATATCCCTTTCTGTGAAGAAAACCTTCCTAAGATCTAATCTAAACCTCCCTTGGCAAAACTTGAGGCCATTTCCTATTGTTTGTTACCTGGGAGAAGGGATCACCACCCACCTGGCTACAACTTTCTTTCAGGAAGCTGTAGAGAATGATGGTATAGAATCATAGAATGACCTTGTTTAGAATGGACCTTAAACATCTAGTCATCATCTAGTTCCAACACCCTGCCATGGTCAGGGACACATTTCTCTAAACCAGGTTGCTCAGAACTCCATCCAGCCTCACCTGGAACACTTTCAGGGTTACCTTATCCTGTGCAGTCTCCCCTGAGCCTCCTTTTCTCCAGGCTAAACAACCCCAGTTCGTTCAGACACTCTTCATAAGACTTATCCTCCAGATCCTTCCCCACCTTTGTTCCCGTTTTCTGGACACACTCCAGCACATTTATGTCCTTCTTGTAGTGAGGGACTCAAAGCTGAACACAGGATTCAAGGTCCAGCCTCACCAGTGCCCAGTACAGAGGGACAATCTCTTCCCTTGTCCTGCTGCTCACACTATATTTGATACAGGCCAGGATAACATTGGCCTTCTTGGCCACCTGGGCACACTGCTGGCTCATGTTCAGCTGCTGTTGACCAACATCTCCAGGTCCTTTACCACCAGACATCTTTCCAGACACTCATTCCCTAGCCTGTACTATTGCATGGAATTGTTGTGACTCAAGTGCAGGACCTGGTTCTTTGCCTTGTTGAGCCTCTTACAATTGCCCTTGGCCCACAGATTTGTCCTCCAGATCCTTCTGTAGAGCCTTCCCACTCTTGAACAGATGAACACTTCTGCCCAACTTGGTGTTATTCAAATGTAAAAACTCTGAGTGGATAGCTAAGAATTCCATAAGTTGATGAATATTTATATGTATTCATAAGGCTTGACATCTGCCATGCTGTGCATATTTATGATCTGGTTCTATGTTAGAGATCTTGAGGGAGGTCAGGCAGAATAAACCCTTATTACTTTGCAGTGCAGCTTTTAATGTTCCTGAATTTGGAATGCACTTGCTTGGCAGGTTAAATGAATTGCCACTGCTGGCCTACTATGAGCAATCTAAATTTCATGAGAAATAATGGAAGTGCATAAAATACAAAAGGACAGAAATTTTAAAACTTTCATATCAATTTTCGTAAAATCACAGACTCTTTGAGGCTGGGAGGCACCTCTGGAAGTCTGACTTCCCTGCTCAAACAGGATGAACTCAGGTCTTTGTCCAGTCAGGTTTTCAACAGCTCCAAAGATGGAGAGTCCACAACTACTTTGGGCAGGTTGTTTCAGGATTTGACCACCCACACAGTACAAATTTGGGCCTTACCTCTAAATAGAATTTCTTCTGTTTCAGTCTGTTTCAATTGCCTCTTGTCCTGTCACTGGGCACTGCTGAGAAGATTCTTGTTCACTCTTCTTCATTCCCTCTCATCAGTTATTTATACATACTGATAAAATCCCCCTGAGTCTGTCCTAGGCTAAACAGTCCCAGCTCAGCCTTTCCTTGAACGTAAGTTACTCCAGTCCCTTTCCCATCCTTTTGTCCTTTCACTGGACTTGCTTGAGAATGTCTTGCTTGTACAGGGGTGCTCAATACTGGGCACAGCACTCCAGATATGTCTCACTCGTGCTGAGGAGAGAGGAGGAATCACCTCCCTGGAGCTGCTAGTAACACTTGTCCTGTGGCCCAGGAGGCTGCTGACCTTTGTGTCGAAGGCACATTGCTGGTCTGGCTCATGTTCAGGCCAATTTCTGACAAGCTCTTCCTGACTGTTGGCACCTAGTCTGTACTGTGCAGGGGCAGGACTTTTGACTTCCTTTGTTGAATGTCATGAGGTTCCTGTTAGCCCATTTCTCCACCCTGTTGAAGCACCTCTGAATGACAGGCCAATTGTCTGGTATATAAGCCATCAGACTCCCACGGTTTTAGCATTGCAAATTTTTTGAGGGTCATTAAGGAAGAAATTAAACAGTATTGTTCCAAGAATCAGCCCCTGCAGTACACCTCTAGTGACTGGTCTCCAGGCTGGCTTCATGCTGCTAGTTTGATTCCTGTAAGTGTGCACTACAGACAGCTTACAATCTATTTTCACCTATTTTTACTTACATGTTTATTTATCAGATTATTATTCGTAATTTCAATTGGTAGAATGCTATGAAACCCAACGTCAAAAGCCCTGGAAAATTCAAAACAAGCAATATCCTCCATGTCTTTCATTCTCTGAGCCAAATTTTTCTCACTGTTACCCTTTCCTGTTTTATGCCCATCCCACTGGAAGGAAATGAGTGTTTTTGTGGGGCTTAGATGTGACAGTTAGGATTAGGACAAATGCAAGCAAATGCAAGCATTTGAAGTGTGCACTATTTGGAATTACTGTATAGTGACAATGCAGGTAGTGTAATTACATCATGGGAAAGTTGTCAGCATTATTTCATATTACTGAATTAAACAGGTAGCACTGTCTGTGTAAATACTATATACCAGTGTTTTAGAATGCTATAATATCAATTTATATTAAGTATGGATAAGGAGTCATTAATACATACATTTATTATTAATCCATAGTGAAGTTCATAATCTTAAAATGATTGCAGTCCTTAACTGTATTGTGATAACATTAAGGAACCATAGTTGTGAATCATAAAATTATCACTGTGCTAAGCAGTGTACAGTTGCAGAATGGAAAAATGATCACTGTTGCAAGGAGTTCGGAATGTAAGAGCAAAATTATTTTAAAATATGTTTGTAGATTGTATTTCCAGCTAGTCGCTGCTTCTACATCTAATCCTGGAAATTAAGGAATGTTAGAAAAGTTTTTATGCTCACTGGAACTCAGGCGACACTACTGTAGTGGATTCCCAGGTACTTTGGATTTACTGCTGATATAAAAGTCAAATTTTGGTTTTATTAAATGTGATTGCTCTGGTTTCAATATTATGTAAGTGGAAATACAGTGGTATCATAAAGTTTGTTTATATTCAGTTTGTCAAGTTTTCAACATGTTCTTAGTACAGAAAACCTGTTTAAATGTACAGAAAATAGACTCTTGTAAAGAGTCCAATCTGAAAATGAGAATTAGTATTTCTAGTATTTTTTACTAAATGCAAATGTAGTAATAGCAAATTAATACTTATAGTGCATGATTTGTAAAGGGGAATTTTATAATAATATATCAGTTATATCTGGTTTTCCTAACACTGTAGAAGTTTATTATAAACTCGGTTTTTTTGGGGGAGATAGTCTGTGTCCTCAAAGGATATAACCAATATTCCACAGGTCACCTATTCAGTTCCTCTACAATACATGAAGCAACATATAGGAATAAATTTTGTTCACTTGTCAGTTTTTAGGAGAAAAAAATCCTAAGGAAGATCTTTAGCTTTTGTATCCATTGTTTTCTGCATTTGTGCTTTTTTAAGGATTTAGGTATTTCTACACGAGTTTAATTTTATTTCCAAAATTCAGGATGCTTATGACTCTCCAAAACTTGTCCTTACTTTTAATTTTCTTTGCTTGTTTGCTTGCTTTTCTGTTTTATTTCTCTTTATAACTTCTGTACTGCTTAAAGTTCTTCAATGTCTGAATTCCCACCTTCTCATAGTAACTAAATATAAGGGTTGCCCCACTTTAGTTATGTCAATATGGAGAAATTGAACAAAGAGAACAAAATCTTTATCAGAAAGATATCTGAAACAGACTTCCTTCATAACAATGCTGGATGCCAATCTTGAGTCTTGTGATGTAAAAAATTTTTTAAAAAGATACTCCATATCATATAATTTCACAATCAAAAATGAAAATAGGTGTTTTCCAAGGTAGCTGTTTCCCAGACTCAAGCTGGGCATCAGTTTGCTTGTGGGACATTCTGAGTGATTGCTTTTACATAACCTTTTTCCCCCTTTAATTTATTAAACTTTTGTATCAGCCTGCAAGTTTTCACTTTTGGTTTTTTTATTCTCTTTTCTGTCCCACTGCTGATTGTAGTTTTGTTAAGTAGTTTCTTATGTATAGAGTAACACTGGGAAATACAGGGAGAGGGGAATACTCCCACTACCTGTGATTCCAGCCACAGGAGTCAAACAAGCAAATTTTGTAACTCAATTCTGTGATCAGGTAGAAAACAAACAAGCCAAGAGAAATTCTTACCCATTTCCTAGCTCTGCATTTGCATCAATCTTTTGCAAACTCGGAAGAAACCCATCTGTACAGGCCAGACAGGAGCAACATACTGCACTCAGCCCTTGGATCTGAAAGTTGAGGGAACCTGAACCCCTGGATGCAGTGAAACACACCTACCCAGAGGTCTTACTGCTTGGGGAAAAAATTCACCTGTGGCAATGAAACCACATCACTTTGTTTAAGCTCATAATCTGAACTACCTGCCCAAAGTTTCCTAACTTTATTACTATTACACACATACTATAGGGCTGGCCCTCTAATTGCATTTTGAATATTCTCTCTTGAATGACTCTAAATAGATACTGAATCCCTATTTGTGTGAGTTCTATGCTGAATAGTTCCAAAACAGAGGCCAACCCTTCACCATGCACAGATTGTAAGAGTAAACTGTGATATTTTTCTAGCTATCATGTCACCATTACTTAATATGATTTAAACTTCAGTACTAAGAATTTGATGTTGAGTAAAATGGGACCAGTATGTCTTCAGGATTAAATCTTCAGGATTAAAGATACTGGCAAGTTACTCATCAGTAGATCAATGAAGAGTAAATTAATAGAATTAGCCAGAAAATAGAAACATGCAGCACACAAAAAGTTCATCTAGATTATATGAAAGAATAACAATAAAAGAAGCTTTTTCTTTATGGAGTTTTTGAATAAAAAATCCTTTGGATGTGAGCCTAGTCAGACATACTTGGATATTCTCCCAGTTACAGGGCTTTTTTCTCAGTCATCTTCTTTCTGCCAGGAATGAATTTGTTTTGATGTAATCCTGTATGTCTAACTCAGAATCATCTTTTTTGTTTCACAAAGCTATCCCATCTGCCATAAGAATTGTACTTTTAAAAATTTCTGTAGGAGTTTCTAGCATGTATTGTGATTTTATGAATATTTAGCATTTTGTATTTAGTAAACACTTGTCATAAATATTGTGTTAGAATTCTTTAGAAAGAGGTACAACAATTGAAAATGAAACAAATTTTTTCTTGACTATTGTTTGATTAAGAAAGCAATGCAGTAGAAATTGACTGTGTTCACAGACTTACTCATTAGAGGACTCACCATACACGTGGACTCACCGTGTGCAGGAGAAGGATCTGGGAGTCTTTTCCTCCTTGTGTAAGGATGGTTATTAGTGTAGCCATGAATACAAAGTTTAGTCTTGCCCTCAGCAATATAGGCCCTGATGCTGTTATCACACACAGCTGATTCAACAGACCAGAAGCCACGGAGTCCTTTCAAGAACTCAGGTCACACAATAACCTTTATACCTGATCCTAGGTGTTGCTGTACAACACATTTTTTCATCTGATGTAGAGTCAGCTTTGCAGTCTTTTTACTTGAACTGTCCAGATCTAGACCTGCTCCTGAATATCTGCATTCTGTCCCTGCTTCTCTCCTTCATACTTTGCTTGGAGTCCAGCTGTATCCTGGTGTTATGGTTTAACCCCATCTGACAACCATGTCCCAATCAACTACTTGCTTACTCCCACACCAGTGGGATGGGGAAAAGAATCAGAAGAGTAAAAGAAAACTCATAGACTGGGGTAAAGTCAGTTTAACAGGGAAAGCAAAGTGAAACAAGGAATTCATTCTCAATTTCCCAAGAGCAGGCAGGTGTTCAGCCATCACCAGGAGAGCAGGGCTCCATTGTATGTAACCATGACTTGGGAAGACAAATGCGAACACTCCAATTGTGTCCTTCCTTCTTTTTCCTCCTGCTTTACATGTTGAACACGATGACATATGGTATGGAATGTCCTTTGGGTCTGTTGGAGTCAGCTGGTGCAGCTGTGTCCCTTCCCAACTACTTGTGCACCCACAGCCTCCTCACTGGTGGGATGGTGCGAGAAGTGGAAAAGGCCTTGATGCTGTGCAAGCATTGCTCAGCAAAATATGTTTTCAGCATAAATCTAAAATATGGCCACATGCAAACTACTGTGAAGAAAATTAACTCTAGCCTGGCCACAACCAACACACGTCCTATTATTTCTCTCTAACGTTTCTGGGTTTTCTCTTGTCCCAGCCTCTTTCTCTGATATTCCATCAGTGAACTTTACAAATGTGTAAATCTCTTAGAATCTGACATAATGGATTTTTCAAGTGTTACATCATTCCTAAATCTTGAATAAAATCTGACACAAAATATTTTAAATATTCATACAATCATGATGACAGTCTTTCAATAAGAAATAATGGTTATAAAGAGGGCAAGAAAGGTGAAATGGCTTCTACGAGTTAAGTCACTGAGTAAATTAGATCTGTTCAATTTGAAGAGGAAATATTTGGAGGGGAACAAGCTCTGACAAAATCATGAATTGCTGATCAGAGAATCCAGGGACAGGTCATGGTGCTACTGTGCTTATACACAAATTGTGCAGCAACAGGAAATGCTTCTGTGCACTTGTTTTAAAGCAGGTTGTAACTAGGGCCATCATCTTTTACAATATTTGGGTGTTAGAGGATGAAATTTCGATCAATTGTTTAAACAAGCAAGTCCTCAAGAGGTTGTTAAATTAAATTTTATTGTTCTAATATTTAAAGTGTTGTAAATATTTTTGCTAGATAACTGTCTTGTCTTGTGGGCCCTCCTTACTGTCCTGCAGTTTTATCAGAGACTTTTGAGTGTATATGTGGTTTTTAGTACTCCAGGTGAGCTATATTCCCTTTAAGCTGCACAGACTCAACACTGAAAATACAGTAAAGGTGACACCTTCTTGCATAATACATATAAACGTACAAATATTTTGCTGAAGAGATTACATTGAAATGAAGAGTTAAGAATAACTTTCTGTGTTGTGATCTCACTCTCTCAGATGTTTTTTTCTTTGAGCAATTATCTTTTATCAAAAGGACCTCAGCCTTTTACAGTTGTGATTAAAAAAAAAAATATGTAGCAATTTTCAGGATTTTTATTTTAAAGAGATCTTTTTCACGATAAAGTTCACTGTTGCAATGACAGACCACTGTTGAAGACAGCATCCTGTTCAATTTTGAAAAGTTTTATCTGGCCTCCTCTGGTAGACATTTTAAGACTCAAGCACTGTTTGGTGGGTCTCTAAAAAAAAGAACAAGGAGCAATATATCCTCTAATATCTCCATGGAAGGGAATAATAAGTGAATTGAGTATGTAAAGTTGCCAGAATAGGGTAATTTCCTACATGTCTACATTTCAAAAATATTGCCTATGTATCAAAAAAGTAATATTTTAAGGTTCCCAAACTTATTGTTTAATGCTTATTATATTTTAATTGATTAATGAATCATGTTTCTTACTTGTCAGTATCTCATAAAATAATATAATCATTATTATATTTTTATTATAACATTTGTGTCATGACAAGTCAGAAATCAGTTATGTTGTTTTATACCCTTTTTGCATGTCTATATTTTCTTTTGCTTACAACTAATATGCTTCCTGGCTTTTTTTTTTTTTTTTTAATTCCTAGTCTAAGGTAATAAGGAATAAAAATACGGTAACTCACTCATCAAAATGCTTGTTTCTCAAATTTTATATGATTGTGAACATTATCAATAGTTGATATTTATACAAATATTCTAGAAGGCAGACTTTTCCATTTAATATGCAAAGCTTTGAAAAAAGGAAGATTTTTGTTTGAAATGATCCCATGAAACACCAAAAATTATATTTCAGATGACTTATGTAATCATATCTTCAACAAAGATCCTTGTGTCTTTAGCAAACTTACACACACAACCTCCCCCAATCAACTAAAAAAATCCCTAAACAAAAAACAAGTATATTTTCATAAACTAGACAGTGGTATGTTTTCAGATAGCTACATTTCCATTCCCTCATTTATCTTAGGAAATGAATATGTTTCCCTTGGTCTTCATATTATCTTTTAAGAATTAATGTAACTAATCACATAAAAATTGGCAGGAGTGTCTTTGGCTGGAAAATTAATTACCTACTCCAGCTTTTCACACTGAAAGGAATGTATTTCTATCTTAACTATGTACAAAGGGTGGAAGGCACTTGTTTGTCATTGTTCCCTCATATACAAATATGATGGCCCAAAAATTATTGCCTGTCTTGCAGTGAGAGAAATAAATTGATTGATATTTGTAATTAAACTAGTTCCTTTGTTCTGTCTGCTCAGAGCTTGGTAAGTATACTCTGAGGTCCTGGATTGCCCCAAGAGATAACTAGACAAATTTTTGACTGTCTCTGTTTGTCTTATTTTCTCCTTCTCCTTGGAAATTAAGTAAGCCTATTTCACATCTTGTTCTGTCAAATACTTGAGTCAGTGAAAAACAAACGCATTTTTTAAGTAGACAGTGAAAATTGTTCTGTCTTAAGGGATTCTAAAACTTAGCTGTAGAATAGACCGGAAAGAATGAAACAGCTCTTCATTTTGGTTTGTTTCTTAACCAAACTTTTACAAATAATGAAAACTTTGAATCTCACGCTTTAGTTTTTTCACCACAAAATATATGAGAAATTTAGGTTTGTCAGTTAAATTGCAGCTTTCTCAGGAGATTAACCAGATACTTTTGAAATAAATTGTTTTCTCTCCTTATCCAGGCAACGAGATCTTTGTTTAAGGGAGGTTATTTTCCTCCTGTGTAGAGATACCCATATTTCCAGTTACACAGTCACAAAATACATTGAACATCATTGAAACAGCATGAAAATGCTAAGAGGGAAAACATTAGCGTATGAATCTCCATTCAGTCTGTGGGTTTTGAGGAGAATATCACAGAGGGCTTTAAAACCACCTGACCCTTTCCCTTTAGCACCAGTATGTACTCTTGTGTCACAAGCCATAGGCA
Source organism: Dasyornis broadbenti (assembly GCA_013397935.1). Taxonomy (NCBI): domain Eukaryota; kingdom Metazoa; phylum Chordata; class Aves; order Passeriformes; family Dasyornithidae; genus Dasyornis; species Dasyornis broadbenti. The sequence goes on from VZRN01001712.1 coordinate 109,036, forward strand.
AGGAGTGCCTCTCCCTCACTCCCTGCACAGTCTAGTTCAAAACTGTGACTGTCCATTGCCAAGGTTTATTTAAAAATTTGTAATGATTCAGAAGTTCAGAAAAATATATTTCATAAAGCTCTTTATATAAAATATTACTGTTAGCCAGAGTGTGTTTTAGAATGAAACTCTGAAAATTTCCTGATCTGTTATTTAAGGTGGAAAAGTATTTTCATTTACTTAATGTAGCTGGATTTATATGTGGTCCTAACCTATCTGAGTGTCAGGGCCATAGTAGCTGACCAATATCTGGTATTACTTGTGGAAGAAAATGTTTTTAAAATAAAGGGATTAGCTCTGATGATCAGTACACCACAGTAAAACAGAAGCTGTGCAAAAATTTTTCTTTATTACTATTTGTCCAGACTATAAAACCAACTGGAAAATGTTTAGAATGAAGTGCATAATATTTTCACAATATTGTAAAAAGTTAGATGATGTAAATGAGGTTTTACAGATGTCAGACTTCAGTAAACATAATTTCTAAATAGAAATACCATATATTTCATAGACAAAGACAAGAAAATGTAAGCATTTCTCCCATTTGTTTATTCAAATTTCAGAAATGTAAACCTTTCAAAATTGCATAAATAAATGTTTACTTCTTGTATGGTCACAAATGTATATGTAGCTATATTAATTGTCATTATTTATCATATAACTTGTGTCTGTTTTCTACTTTAACATCTTTTTTTTAACCTCATGCATCTTCATGTTTTAAACACAGAAGTATGTCTTTTAGAATTTCAACAAGAAAAACAAAAACAACAAAACACATACAAAAAAACCACCATCACAAAACCCCCTTCAGATTCTTCCTTAGGTTTTTCTTTACTAAAATGTTGTGAAGTGGAAATCTTTTGAAGTTTATCTTTCTTCTTTCTAACTTATAGATTTCCCTTTCTCCTCACTTGTTTCAAAGAGAAAGTGAAATAAACAACGAATAATATAGAGACTTTGGGAGTTGTCTGAAAATTCAGACACTTGAGTCCAAAGACTCAGAAAGAAAGGAATCTTTTATAAATGGGTGTTTCTTTATAATTCTGTCAATGCTCATTTCCTTTTTTTCAATTTAAGGGAAAATCCAATTGCTGCAGTTGCTTATCTTTTTTTTTTTATTCATTTGTTAAGTAAAGAAAATGGTTGTTGAGAGTGTAAAAGAACAAGCAGTTCTTTCCTTTCTTTTCTACTGCGATGTTTCAGAGATTTCTGCAATTCCTGAGAGTAGCAAGTATTGCATCTGATTTTGCAAGACATCTGAAAAGAAGGTTTATCTGTTGGCATTGCGACTTCTAAGTCACGCCTGAGAAACTGTGCCTACATAAAAATATTTGTATGTTGATTAAAGGGGGAACTTTAGTCAATATTATGGGAATTTGGGGAAAAAAATCAGTCTTACATCTATCCTTCAAACACATAAATAAATTTCATGGTCCATAGTGGAGACATGTACAAATGGAAGAGCCCAACAAGGATAATTAGGGGGCAGGAGCGTCTCTCAAATAAAGAGAGTTGAGATAGCTTAGACTGTTCAGCTTCAAGTACAAATATCTGAATATTGCATAAATATAATATAAATATCTAAAGAGAGTGTTTATAAATATCTGAAGAGAGTGTGCAAAGAAGACATACCCAGATCCACTTACCAGTGGTTTTAGTGACAAAAAACAAAACAATGGGCACAAACTGAAACATAGGAGATTCTGAACATCAGGAAACACTTTTTTACTGTGAGAGTGACCAAGCACTGGCACAGATTGCTTGAAGGGCTTGTGATGTTTCCTTCTTGGTGGAGGAAAAACCAAAAGCAGTCTGGGATGGTCCTGTGTGACCGGCTCTTGATGGTTTTGCTTCAGCAAGGGGTTGGACAGGATCACTTCCATAGGTCCCTTCCAATGTCAACCATTGTGTGATTCTGTGATTTCCAGTTTTGGCAATTCAGACAATATGGTTTAATCCCAGCCATCAACTCAGACCCACACAAGGCGCTTGCTCACTTCCCTTGGTGGGATGGAGAAGAGAATTGGAAGACAAAAAGTGAGAAAACTTATGGGTTGGCACAAAGACAGTTCAGTAAGTAAAGCAAAAGCTGTGCACACAAGCAAAGTAAAACAAGGAATTCTTAAGCATGACACTGTATGGTATGGAATATCACTGGTATTGGCTGTCCTAGCTGGGCACCCCCAGCCTCCTTGCTGGAGCAGGATGAGAGGCAGAAAAGGTCTTGACGCTGTAAACACTGCTCAGAAATAACAAAAACATTTGTATGTTATAAATTCTGTTTCCAGCACAAATCTAAAACACAGTCCAATGCAAGATACTGTGAAGAAAATTGACTCTGTCCAAGCCAAAACCAGCCTAGGTAATTAGGCTTCTCTTCTCCTAGAAAATTCTTCATTGTTAATATCAAAGATACTACCCATAACACAAAACTCAGCTATGCACAGCACACAGTGTATTTATAGTGTGTTACTATGATAAGGTTAGGTATGTTTCAGGGTTTTTATACATATATTTTGCTGGCTAAATGTGAAAAGGACAATAATAAAAATAATGATGAAAATATTAAAAGTTCTCTATGAGTGTAATGTTTTCCTCACAGTGAGCTGTAGTTTATTTCAAGAATTCTACTGAAATCAGAGCCAGAGAGGAACAGTGAAGCAAATAGGTCTAAAAGGAGTCATTAATTAGCACAAGCTTCACCCATTCCAATAGTACTGGTGAAAACATAATGCACACCCCATAAATTTTAACGGCTAATGAGTTTTTATTTAATTTTCTATTTACCTGGTCTGGGATGCAAGAAACTGCTGTCTAGGCACAGAAGTGCTTAGAAAAAAACAAAAAAACCAGTAAGAAGTAACAGCTACCTCTAGTAAAGCAAAACTTGTGCAAAAACTGCATCAAAACATCATTTTTTCTCAGTTGATTTGTTTGGATTTAAAAGCTTGTCATCCTCTTATAAAATGATGAAGGAGAATTCTTCCTACTAGAAATAACAAGACAAATATATGATTCCTCTGACTTGGAGAAATCATCTGATGAATTTCTCAGAATGTGTCTTTATTTCATAAATCCACGCAATTTTATCAAATAACATTTAGCTTAAAATGCCTTTTTTTAAAATAAATAATACTGGGACATGTCAAAGGGAAACAGCAAATGCTAGCAGACACAATTATTTGTATGAGAATAAATTCAAGTACCAGGTCAGAAAAGGCCCCATTGTAAGGTCCTCAAGAGTTTTGTCCAAATAAACAGAAGAGACGAAATGAGGGAAAATAAATGTACTAATTCCTAGTGTTATCTGGAAATGAAGAATATTATTTCAGATTTTGATATCTCTAAGCGTTCTCATGGGATGCAAAAGATAAATGTAGGAGAAAGAGAGATCTGTATTTTGCTCAAATACGTAAGAAACTGTTATGATTAAAAATTGGTCTGGTTTTGCCTCCAGTTTTTCCTCTGACCAGAAGTTATGTCTTGGATTTAGAAAAAAATCCATGATAAAAATTCAATTAACTGATGATGAAACAAATCTTTTCAACAGTGAAGTATGTCGTTGAAAAGTTCCCTATAGATTCTTGGTTTCTTATCAAAAGCAATAGCAATTTGGTCTCGGGAGTGTAAGTTATAACCCGAAATTTTGTTGAGCTGACCCTAAATAATCCACCTAAAATAATGTAAGAAATATACCATGGAGTCAAGGATTAAGCCAATGTCTCTCTGACTCGGAGGTTGTTTTTTAGTTTGTACAGAACAGGATAAATTGCACTGAACTGCATTTCATAGTGACACTGAGAAAATGACAGTAGTGGATAAACCATTTTCTACAATAGTCACAGAGATTACAACAGTGCAGATTTAATCCATATTCTTTATTTAAGTGCACATCCTTTGTCCCTTGCAATATCAAGAGTCACCAACTTAGTGGTGACTACAAAAAACTGAATTTTGTTTGATTTTAAGGAATCTTGATTAAATCTGAATATTCTAAAATATTCTAAAAATTTTCCAAATTGACATTTTCAAATTAGTAAGTTAGGAAAATATTTCTTTTAAAGTGTGCAATAACCGTGTAATGGAATTCTGAGTGTTTAATGAAAATATATTTTTGCAAAATATGGTGTCAACAAGAGGTAGGGGGAAGGAGGCAGAAAACCTTTAGTAAAAGAATTTTCCTAAAAATTTGCTTCAGTCTGAATAATCTTCACCCTGTACATAAACTAAAAAATTCAGCCTGGAAATAAGAAGAGGATTATCTGGGTAATGGACAGAATTAGAATTCCTAGAAAATTTGCCAATTTGTTTTTCATTCCTCAGCATGAACTGTCATGAATTAGACCCAATGCGGTGCGTAAAGGGAAAAAGCGACATAGGGTTACTAATTGCTGAACTGATAAATACGCGTACAGAAGAACAAATTGTCTCTAATTAAATATTTTTATTAATATTTATGGTATCTCAAAGACCAATTCAGGGGGGAAAAAAATGGAAAGAAACATCCTGCTGCTCGAAGAGTTTAGATTTTGATAAACAATAAAAGAGAAAGGGAATAAATCTCATATCCAAGTCAACTGTTTCAATATTCCCAATTAATTTTTGCCTACAGCAGGTAAACTTTAGAAATTCTAGGATCTGAAAGCAAGAGACATTCCATACCTTTATCAATCATAAATATGATATTAGTAGGGATTCTCTACCTCAAACTGAGTCAGAAAAGTTTAATCTGATAACTTGTCATTTATTATACACAGTATTTTGAAATTTAATCATCTATCTCTAAACTAGGGACTACTTGCAAAAAAAAAAAAAAAAAATTGCTACTTTGAGCACTAACCTAAGAAGTTCTGGTCCCACTGTCAACTGATTTAGCTCAGTGACCTCAGCCCTGGCTCGTTATCTAGTCCTGGGGGGATGTTTGTGGCAACAGTACCCAGGTAATACCCAGGCAGCTGCTAGAAAACTTTTTTGCCTGTGTGTCAGAGAGCTTTCTTCTGGAAGCAACCTGCTCTTACAGGGTATCCCTTGTCCACTGCACTGGAGGTAAGGATGCCACTGGATGATACCAGATGAAAACTTGCACAGATTCATCTTGTTTTTCCTCAAAGCTCGTATGATGCCTGTAGCTCAGCATGGGCTTGTGGCCAAACTGCAGAAAACATGCAGGAAACCACAACAGAAAAACAATACATGTTTGAATTTTCTTATCAACCTTTATAATTAAACACATTTACATTTTATATTTTCAAAATCTTACTTCTTTTACCTGTGAGTTTTTCGTATTGTTATTTCTTAATTTTCTCTGATGTCAATTCTTTCCTGTTACTGTGTATTGTTTCTTACAAGCTACATTTAGTCCGTTCCCACAAAAATTACCATTGAAAAGCCCTTACTGCCATTCCATCCCCTATATCATCCTCTGATAATCAGCCTTTGCTTCTCTTTTATTTTAATTTCTTTGGGTTTTGGGGTTTTTTTAAGTGTGTATATTTGGTTTTTTGTGTTTTTTTTGTCACTGTATTTCATATATATAGATATAATGTATTTATATATGTATATGTATTATATATGTGTGTGTGTGTGTATATAAAACAGCATCATCTCTAGTTTCTTCCTCACATTTTTCCTAGCCTTTGTGTAAAAATGGTGAGTCTGTACATTTCCATAAGCCATCTACAAATTATAAGTAAGGAAAATTGTTAGGACCTGAAGTCCTTCATTTCAGAGAGTATTTCACTTGTCAGTATGCATACACATAATTACAAAGCAAGGCTTCAGAACACAGGGGAAGGGAGAATGTGAACACAGTAGATGCATTTTCTAGTTTTTGTGAGGTGTTGGAATTTGGAAGATATCTGAGAATTTTTGTTGCTAAGGAAACTGCGTTTTTTAGATCTGTGTTCAGACCCGTTTCTTCTCATTTTATTGCTATTAAATATTTCTTGAGAAAAAAAAATCTGTCTTCTAAATACAGTACTGTTAATATTCACTTTCCTACTTGGGTAAAAATATTGGGAAAATGCATTTGGAGAGACATGTATGAATATTACAGAAATTGACAGATACTGAAGAAAATATATTATGTCCTAAAAATATTCAAATTGCCATACTTTCTCAAACCGGTCCAGTCCTTCAAAGTTGCCAGTATTAAATGTTTAGAGACAAATAAATTTTCAGAAGGCACACTGAAAAGCCTCAATGTAGAATTTTTCATTCATTTGTTTTTTTCCTAATCCTGGGAAGCCAGTGTCTTTTCTATAATAATAAAGTATTTGGTTAGTCTCTTCATATCTTTAATATTCTGTGCAGTACATTCTGTTACTTTTTATGGCATCCTATGAATAGCTATTTTCAGAAATTAAAACATGTATTCATTTTCTGTTCATTCTGTGTGTTCCTCTCTGTACATGTTATGGAAGAAAAATTAGGATCTCTCATTTTGTATTTCAAACCTATTTAGGTAAAATATGAAAAAATGAATCCTGATCAGACTCACTGCTTGGACGTGTAGCATTGCCACCTTTATTATATCTTCTCTGGGACAAGATGAAAAGGATTGAACTTTGCATTCTAAGAAGTCTAACTTTGCCTACTTGCCTTTACCTACCTTCACAACTCTTAGTAGTCACCAGTGATTTTGCAAATTCATTTATTACCATAAGTATGGAATTGTTTTCACTGCCAATTAACTTTATACTCATTAGGGAAAACAGTGGCTTATTTAGAAATTTTTGTCTATTTGCAATAACTAGGACAATTAATAGCCTAATTTGTAATTTTACCCAAAGAATTTGAATGTAACTTGTTTTTTTGGGGTTGTTTCTTCAGGCATATCTCTTGGCTTGAAAAAAGATTATGCATATAAAAGAACTCTTTGTACAAAGTTCAGAATAGCTTATTTTGAGTTATAAGTTTTTTGGGGAAACGTGTTGGCCTGGAGAGCAATACTTTGTATAACATCCGATTTTGGAAATGTGTATTCAGATACATTTTCTGTAAATATTCCAAATATGCTTCAACTTTGACCTCGTGGGACTACTAAGGTGATGCATTTTCCATGTTTTCTCACTCCCCCAGATCTGCACCAAGATTGCCAGTAATAGCTTGATTTATTGTCTGCTCCTGTTTTCAAATTGAGTGCTTGTTTCTTGGATAATTTTCAGCTGATAGAGAAGGTATTAAATATCAGAACAGTTATTTTTCATCATTATGAAAATAAGGAGAATTATTATGAATAGTCTTATATTTCTCCTCTATCTGAAATAACACTACCAAGTTAAGGGGATTTGCAACAATATTAAACTGCCTGAGTCTCACGTTTGTTATAAAAGTTGTAAGGTTCCTTCAGTCTGTTGTATTATTTGGCTTGAGATACCAGCTACTTGTAAAGCAAAGGAGTGGCAGAGGTTTCCTTTTCACCAGTGATCTCAACTCTCAAATTCTGAAAAGGCACTTCTTCATTTTGCCGTCCTTGACCTATTTCCTTTTCCTATGTTCTTGGACAAAAAGGTTTTTTTCTAAAAAATTGATCTCTTACACTTTGCTTAATATTTTAGATCCAATACATTTAGATCCACACTTACAAAATCTTGAACACATAACTCAAAATTTAGGGTTCAAACTTATGATTTAGGAAGGTTCCAAGGCAAATTATCTTCTGGAAATTCCTAATTCTTAGGTATTACAATTCTTGTGGAAAAACAAATAGGATTTATGCATAACCAAAGAGCGCTCTTTACTGTGGAACTGGTAGTCATTCTCAATACTTAAGATAAATCAGATCAGTATATCTAGTGTTTATTTCACTGTTACAGAATTTTTGAAATGCTATATATAGGAAAATCTAGGTTTCAATAGAAAGTGAGCAGAATGAGACAGTGAGCTGAACAAATTTCACATGACAAATTTTTCAAAGTACTGTTTTCTTCAGGAAGAGTATAAATACCCCAAAGTGGCAACGGTACAGATGGTCAAGATACCACATTGTTAGGATAATGTTGATCAAAACTATTATGGTGTTCCTGAGAAATGACTCTGCTGTTGTTAGTCCGTCTCCAGTTAGTCTTTTTCAGTAACAATCACCAGCAAAAGAATAGAGCTGGACTGAGCTGTGAGAAACGGAAGAGGTGGGAAGAAAAAGAATCAACTTCCACTGAGTCACACTGTAAAAGATACTGCTACAGACAGGAGGTGGGAAGGCCTTTTTTACTGGCAGTCATCTTCTCCCAAAGAAAGATTCTTCTGACAGAATAAAGGAAGATAACTTTAGAGTGTTTCTCTTGAAATTTGGATCTAACTGGTAACTTCACCCATGAGTTGCAGTTCAGCACATTGGAAGAGGAGAAAATCTACAGTGAATTCTAGAAAATCCTTATTTCTCTGTATTGGCTGTGAAGCTGAGTCCATTAACATAAGAAGTTTAACTGAGCACATTGGCTCAGTTGGTTGGATCAGATTTTCTTTTTGAAGATCTACATAAATGTAATGCTTGCAGTTTAAAACCTGTGGGATTATGATCCTGGGCTATTTCACATTTTAAGTTTTAGTTTTTGTATTTCAGAATAATCAAATTATGTGCTTTAAAACATATTTAAAATTTGACAGAGCTCAACTTCTTATGTATAAATCTGTTAAAAACTTGATATATATTGGTACAAAGTAAATGTTTGCAGATATCAGCAAATGCATCAGTTTAAGCCTTTCTAAAATTTGTTTCCTTCTGGAATTTTTTGTTTGTTTGTTAGATAATGTAGGTAGAAAAGACTGCCTCCAACACACTATTATTTTATTACTAGACAATTACATTAGTTAATTATTTTTCATCCAAAAATATACACACAAACAAAAGAGAGATTTTGTGTCAGTTTACAGATGTTAAAATGTATTGTGATGAATGCATGAAGTATAATGGCTCGGTTACTAAAAGAGTTCTGAGTTTAACCGTTGTGCTACTGTATATAATGTTCAGATTCTTGAGAAATTGCTTGGTTTTAGACTGATGTTGCCACTCAATTAATAGTAAGAGGTAATTTTAGAAACAATTTTGTTTATTTGTCTAGTTCAACAAGTTATGTGTATCTTAATAATGTTCTGCATAACAAGAAATAAAGGGATTCTTCATGCACATTATAACTTTTGTAGGAAGTTTTCCCTTTCTTTCTGTGCATAGATATATGAATGTTCCACATTGTGGAACGCATAATCTAGGTAAGGGTCAAATAGGTCACTCATTAATCCAGTTAAGAAGTATATACTCCATATGCTTGTGCTGGGATGGAAAGCAAATCTACATTCTAAATTGTTCTGACATAGTTATTCTGAGTATAATGAGAAAGGTAAAGATGTACACTGTTGCATACATACAACTCATACTCTTCCTTTGTGTTGTAACATGAGAAATATTCAACTGCTTTACATTTGTGAGAGTAGCTTCCTGGGAACAGCTTAGGAGTCAGACCGTTCCAAAGCTGATTCCTGTTAGGCTGCAGGCAACCAGCCCCTGGTGCAGTCCATACTCTGTGAGCATCAATTCAGGCCATTTGGTGACTGTCAGCCTCAGCAACTGGGGACATTCCTAAATCAATATAACTAATGCCAGCATGACCCTAAGCGTCATACCATACACGTTTGTTTTTTTCCTTATAATGTTCCCGTACTGACCCCCGCAGCCTCTTCATATATGCAGACTAATAACATTTGGCTCCTTTATACAACAGATATACATATAAAATGCTGAAGTGTCACCTGTAAGTAGTTTCTGTATATCTGGACACAAGATACTGACTTTGTAAAGCTTATGATATAACAGTGCAAAAAAAAAAAAAAACCAAACCAAAACAAACAAAAAAAAAAAAAAAAAAAAAAAAAAAAAAAAACCAAAAACAAAACCAAAATCAAAAAGTAGAAAAATCTTGCAATTTTCCTAATTTATGAAATGGTTTGGCCTCATTGAGAGCTCAGGTGAACCCCTAAATCTGTTAATGAACTGCGTAAGATCATTTACCAGTATGAAGAGAACAATGGATAGGAATGGATAGTTTCAGACACTGAAGTTTTGCTTGAGGGAGACTCACCTCCACTCTGTTTTATCCAGTGCCAAATACTGATATCCCTACTGAGGCTTACCTTTGTGAATCAGACTCAAGACAGCCTCTATGATGAATTGTTGCAACAGTTTGTTACTGAGGTTGCTGATCCAGGCTAAAGAGTCAGGCTTCAACAATACTGAGGTGTTCATACTTTAGTAAGTGGTGCCTGTGCTGGATTCAGCTGCTCTGTCGTAACTCCAGTTGTTACACCCGTCAGGGTAACGCAGGTGGCACCACTATGTCCCTGAGCTTTGTCTAGATTAATGAATTAAACAGAACCATGTTTAATTATTGGGCAGAGCAATTATTTTTTCTTTACTAGTAAACGATCAGAATAGTCCCTGACATTTTAGGATGTTGGGACTGTGTAAACTAGCACTTCCCCAAACGCTGTTCAGTCACAGTTTAGAAGTTAGGACGATATCATCCCTGGCTGGTTTTGAAGGCTGAGAGAGCTTATTAAAATAGATGCCCAATTCTCTGGACCCACTGGCTTTTGTGTCTGAGAAAATGTCTCATCATACTTCAGTAAGCAGCACAAGTTTACTCATAGGGACCAGTCAGAAGGGAGTTGTGTATCTGCTCCAGGTTAAAAAAGGTCTTCTCTTTACCAGTTTGAATAGAAGGTATCAAACTACTTGTGTGAGACTCATGTTGTGTCTGAGTAACCTGGTCTAATGAAAGGCATCCTTTCCTTATGGCAGAGTGGCTGGAACTAGATGATCTTTATGGTCCCTTCCAACCCAGGCTATTATTCTGTGATTCTTATTTAACTAAATTTTTTTTTCTTTTGAATATACACTTTTGTGCTTAAGAAAATGAAAGTCAAGGGGAAAAAAGGCAACATGAAAGATATTTCCGTATATAGATGTATATATTATTTGTTTATGTTTTGTAAGTAAATGTAGGAAATGTAGAAATGTGGAATGTAGGAAATAGGGAAATACTTTTAGTATATTTATTTACTACATGTAATCAGTTTTTCTCTACAAATCTCCGAATAACATTTGATGTGAACAGAACGGATTAAAGTCTTGCTTTGGGCAAAAAGAGAAAAACAGAGCCTGTCTAACCAGAAACTTTATATTGAATAGGCAACATATTTTAAAGAGTTGTCTTTGCTGAGACAGTATGAAGCCTCAGCCAGTGGACATTAACTTTTAAAACCGAGCTTCCCTGGAGTGCGTTTCAAAAGAAGCATGTAGACTGTGTTTAGGAAGAAAAGCAGGAGAAAAGGGAAGCGGACACCAGAAGCCATGGAGATTTCCAAAGCCTCCATGAATTTAAAATGCGATTTGGGTTGGTTTTGCCTCTGAGAACTTTCATTCTGCACTTCTCAAAAAAATTAGCTATCATTTGGTTTAAGGGAAAAAATCTACTTCTTAGAAATAATCACTGATGACCAGCTGAACTTCCCAATTTATTCAGAATGAATTTCATTCTCTCTGGAGCACAGACAATAAACAGAGATATTCTGACTTACGGTCCTAAAATTACAGTCAAAGTAGCCGTAAGCTCTAATAGTCAGTTTTGAGACTAATTGAAGAAAATATCTAAAACATAAGAATCCTGAGATAAATTCATTTGCATAGTCCAAACAATGTAGAAATAACTTACTGAAATATGAGACTACAACTTGGAAAATAGAGTGAGAAAAGCTGGAAGCCTTACTGTCATAGACAGAGTGATCATGAGAAAAGAGTGTGTTTCTCTAGACCTATCTGATATTTTCCACCACCTTGGGAAATGTGGAAAATAATTTTCCTGCTTTCCTTTTCCATGCAGGTAGATTACACTTCCAAGCCGTAGAAGCAACTATAAAAAGCCAATTTTGTTTCCTTGCAACTCTTCTTGCATTTAAGAAAGTCTCCAAACTCCTTCAAAAAAACCTCAGTATGAATAGGAAGAATCCAAATTTTCTGTATTCTAAACCATAGTTTTGGCTTGGAATAGTTGCAATCATCAAATAATTGAAAGACTTAATCAGGATGTGAATCTGAGGCATTAGTTATCTGCCTTCTCACCTACTCCATAGTATTAAAAAGGCCTTCAGCAATCCACATTCCTCCAGCTGGAATTAAAATTTTTCCCAGTCATCAAATACTGTAAAAAAAAAAAAAAAGTATTTAACAACTATTTTATAAAGCATTAAGGAAGTTGTAATTTACATAATTAGTTTTTAAAAAAAAACCTATTCCTATGATACATTTCCTTTTCGGTGATACAGCAGTTTATCATGAGGCAAAGTGAACAATCATCAAAATGATTCACAGTTGTCTATTACACCTAAAACCAACTACTAACAACTTTTGTATTCTCCTTTAATATTTTAATTGTCTTTTAGACTTTCAATAAAGTAAAAAAAAAAGTTAAAATCATTGCTTGTATACAGAATATATTAGCACAATTATTAGCAAAGTTATTATAAAAGAGGCAAATAGCTTCCTATATAGAAATAACATTTTGTAAATCTTGATGACAGGCTTTTAATGAAAAGCATAAATCTAATCTTAATATTTGCAAAAAATCTGTTTCAAAAACTGCTTAGACACTAAATACTTCAGTTTCATGTTGCAAATTAAAATTTCATAACCCAAAAACTGAGAAGATGACTATCATGCTGCTTTTAAAGAGACAGACAGAGAAGCGCTATGGAAATACAGCTCCTATCTTATCTTTTAGGGATTTGACTACAGAAAATGAAATAGGAGAGTTTCAAGAGAATCTATGTTATGAAAATAATCATTTCTAGGCACCAAGAGCAGGCTTATGTTCAAGGAAATTATTATATATGATAATTGGGTTACTATTTAACTTCATGTATTTTGCTACAAGCATCTACCCCAGGGAGTGGTCCCTTCCTATTGCTGGTAATTTGAGCAGTACAGAGTGGATAACCCCTTCTGAGATGTCTCGTCACTTCACACAACTTAGCACATCAACAAGCGCATGCTGTGGGCTTTCTCTAAGCTTAACACACACACCAGACATAGACACACACATCTACACATGAACAGCCCTTTCTTTATATCCCAGTTCATATTATCTGGATTGAAGTTAAGGCTATATATAATCATATATATATATAATCATAAGGCTATATATAATAATCAAATATGGTAGAGGATACAAAGCCTACTGGGTTGGTGTTGAAGCACATCTTTTGCAAGGCACAAATAGGCAGACCTACTGCAGTCAAATCTGTATTTATAGGATTTCCTTTTATGAATAACTCCCAAAACCCAAAAGTTTTAAGTTGGAGGGAACTACGTAGGAAATACATATTCTTTCAGCTTTGGAATATGAAAACATACATAACTCTTTTTTTTTACCTGTTCATCAAAACCTAACAATGTTAGCAAAGAAAAACAGAATTGTAGTTTTAACTGTATATTCTGCATTCAGATTATGCAGCTAACTAACCTTATATAGTGAAAGGTCTCCCTGCCTATGGTAGGGGCATTTAGAACTAGATGATCTTTAAGGTCCCTTTCAACCCAAACCTTTCTATGATTATATGATTCTAGGAAATCTGAGATCACTTTAAAACATATACTATTATATAAAACATTAGTTTCAGCTTGAGTTTGAAATATGTTTGTATTTGTTAGCAGTACTTTACATCTCTTCCAGCAAAGCAGTGATGTTCTGTATTTTAATTTAGATGGGTTTTTTATGTGTTGCTTGCTGCATGCTTTCCTTACTTAATCTCAAATGATTTTCTGAACTGCACTTCTGTTATCTAACCATCTATTTGTATTTTATTGCAAAACAAAATAGAAAAAGAAATATATACAAATGATGGAATGAATCATCTGAATTGGGTACCATGAAAAGTAACACAGAGCAGAGTTGAAGAAATGAAACAGATGAATAAATATGAAAAGAAGGATTATCCTCCTTTAATATTTTCTCTTTCTTTCCTATTCTGTAAAATTTATAACTATACCTATGATTGAATTCAGAAAACTTTATGCACTAAATAATAACAGATCTTTTCTCTGAAGAGTGACTAATTTTTCCCCCTCAAGTCAAACTCTTTTTTCTTTGTAATCATCCTGATTTTGTTCTGAGAAAAACCAACAAAATTAAGGTTTTTCACTAATGTATCAAAATTTTATTACTCCTGCTGAACTGAACTTCAGGTGGAGATGGGAGTAACTTCTTGCATATATTACATACCTATGAAAATGACAGCTGACTTGTAGCAGGATTCCTACATATTCAGTGTGTCCCAGAGCCAGGATATGAGAGTTATTTCTTTTTAGAGCAGCCATCACTATGAGTCCTGATGCAAAACAGCCAGACATTTTCTGCATAATCTTTCTCTTCTAGATCATCGTATGGTAAAAGGGAAAGAAATAAACAGCACATCCAAATATACAGCTAATAAGTCTGAAATATCCAGGAATAATTGAACAACAATAACATTAAAAAAAAAAAAATACAAAACAAACAGAACAAGTGTTCACTGTGATGCTGACATGAAGTAAATACCAATGCTGTGTTTCTGTAAAGTAATGATATATTAAACATCTTTAATGCTTAAAGTTGGTGTTCACATATGGAGCTCTTTGTTTCATGGTTTGAAGCATATGACAACTATAGTGGGAAATAAAATTAAAGTTTTGAAAAATAAATATAAATTTTATTAATATAATGAGACTGAAGGAGCTGAACATGATGGATTTCAGCAAGGTTCAATCAATATTAAGGTATGATCAATGCTTGAAATGTAAGATCCTAAACCATAACAATATAAATCAAAGAAAGGAGTTATTCACAGTCTTAGAATATTTCAAGAGAAAAAGCAATGGCAAAATCTAAAAGAGAAGTCCAAAAGTCCTTCCTGGTTCTGTCACTTATGATTCATTAGAATTTTTGTTTTCTTGTTGATTTCCTTTATAATTGTCTCATAAACAACCCTCTAGGCATTAACTGGATTAGGTTATTCTATTAAACTATCATTAGTTTAAAAAACATTTTCCCTGTATCAAGTTTACTCTGATCTACTTTCAATGCTTTAGACTATTTTAATTTACGTTAATCTCCAGTAATTTAATTATGTCCAAGTGTCATGGATGTCCTTATTTACTGTTACCAGTCTTTTAGCTTTTTCTCTGGAACTGACTGCAGAAATTGTGCTGCCCTGTTTTATTTAGTCTGGTAGCTAGTAGTTTCAGACAAGGCATTCTGCACCCCCACAGAGCCGTCACATCTGTACACTCTCTATTTTGTATTGATTCTTGAATTCTTTTCCTTCTTTTTTCTCTGGAAATGTGATCCAAAGATTACTGTAGCAATGCAATATTCATGCAATTCTGAAGATCAAAAATCTCTGACCTCAGTGTTTGCAATGAATGCTTATTTTAGAATGGAGGAAGAGGATAAAATGGGGGTAAAAAGCTAGTTCAGAAGTTTCATTGTGGTATGCAAGGTTAAGGAAGCTTAAAAAAAAAAAAGTCTTCAAACTTTGCATTTTAAGAAGACTAAGCACAGGCAAGAAAAACAGAAAAAAAGACTTTATCTCTTACATTCAGAGCTACAGCTCAGTTCTATTGCCACTCCCATTCTCTAGTGCTTTCTTTCTACCCTTCTCTTATCTCAAATGCTCTTGCTTTTTCATTTCTTTAATCTATGATAACAACATCCAGAGCTCATCTTCTGCTTGCAGGATGCCTCTATCAAATGAATCATTGATAAAATACTTGATTCAAAAATTCCTTTTACTTGTTATTGCTCGTGAGTTGTCACAGATTTACATTAGTAAATCAGCAATTCAATTGTATTTTTTCTCAGTAAATATATTAACAGCAAAAATTGTTGCTATCCTTCCAAGAGGAGAGAGAAAGAAATATTCTACTGTAAATATTTATATAAATACTGAATACCTAACCTGTTCCATGTATAACTGATAGTCAAATGACTATAACCTGTATGTAACCTTCATAAACATCCTCTGTGACCTTAAGTACAATAAACATCTTTAAAATATGGATGTATGGTATTTATGTATTCACTTGCATTTCTGATGTCTATAGACACATCATATCAAAGACTGAGTGGGAGATCCCATGATAATAAAACCTGGAATATCCTCTTCCATTTTTTTTTTTTTTTTCTTTCTAAACATGTAGCTAATAAAACCTGATTTGAATGTTACTGTGTTTTGGCTTTTTTCTTTATGTACTAAAACTGTTTTAGCATTTTTCAGCTGCTATGTTTTCAAAATGAAATAAATTTAGTAAACCTGAACTAAATAAAGCAAATTTAAGCAACTGAAAAATTTTCAGTATTAGTAAGTGATGCAACTTTCAATGACACACATACATATCTTTTTCCTGTATTTGCATTAAATTTTATTTGTATTGTCTGACCATTTGGTAATTGTGTTGGAGAGTTTTTAATGATTAATGTCCCCCATGGTGCTGTGTGAGGTCTAGATCCAATAGATAATTTAGATCCCATTCTTCAAAGGTACTACTCTTCCAACCAAAAGGCACAAAATTTCGATGAAATTTGGTGATCTAAACTCACTACCTTGCAAAATTATGTTCAGCTGTCACTTACCCAGACATGTCTGAAGCCCTTCAGTCTTGACTGAGATGCCCTACTGATATTTAGGCTGGATCTCAGTGGGATAATTATTTGAGATATTTGATTTCTGTGTGGGGTTTTTTTGTGTGTTTGTTTGGTTTTTTTGAAATTTGGATTTCTCTCTTGGAGGCTCATCCTGAGACCATCATCTGCAGCAATGTTTGTGCTCACATCTATGTCTTGTCTGCTGCTTCCCGTTAGAGTCATTCAGCCTTGTTCAGACAACAACCATCCAGACAGGGTCTACAGCAGTTTTTAATTATGCTGGCTGGAACCTGAGTGTGCCCCAATATCCTGAGCAGTCAGTGATGTTCACAAATTTGTCCACGGTGACCATAGTCCTGGCCATACCACTCTGTTCTGCTGTACTCTTTAGATCTCTCAGGAGAGCTTATTCATCAGGAGTGAAATCATCAAGGTGATTCTCATTTATAGTCCATCACCTCAGTGTCTTAACTTTTGTGATAGAAAAGTAGACAAGAAAGGTATAGCTCATAATATAATACAGATGTAAGACAGTAAATCCTTGGTTTATGTGTTTCGCTCTTTCAGTTCTCCTCAGCTTCTACTCTGACAAAACTTTAATTTACTAGTACGATATAAATACCTACTTCAGATAACCCACACTTCGAGTACATCCTCCAGGTTTATGACATAAAATGATGTTTTGGTAATGGGGATGTAGTTTATATTCCTTTTGGGTCTTTTTAGAATAAATCGATAAAGTGACAGGGTAGAATATCCTTAAAGGCTGCTTTTCTAATACACTGTAAACAGTAGAATAAAGACAATATAACTGTAACAGTAAATCAATTGTTTGAAAATTGCTAAAATTATAGTTATTATATAGGAGTTTTGTATAAACAGCTATATGCTGAAGTAACAATTTAGATTAGCTATATGTTATGAGCACTCCTCTGGGAGTTTCAGATGAAAAGTACATCAGCATGTATTGAAAGTCCATAGCCTGAGGGCTGTTCATTGTACCAGATGAAATGATCTGTGTGATCTAAGCCCATTGATTTCTCATAAAGAATATTTAATAACATATAGGTATACTTAAATGCTAAACATTGGTGGGAAATGTAGATATGTTCCTAAAAAGACTAAAAGTTTTACTTTAAAGAATGAGGTTGAAAAGATGAGTTAGTCTGGGGAAAGACATATGAAGGTATGTGAACTGAAGGAAGACAAGGGAGAGGGATTTAAAAGAGAGCATGATCATTTATTTTCTTTCTGTTTCCATGGAAACAATGAAATTAGTTTCATTCCAGCTCAGGAGAAACAGCAAGTTGGCATGATCAGTGACCTACGGTCCATATTTAGGACTCTTGTCCCTGTTCATTTTGGCCCAACCAGTCATCCAGGGTTCATAGTTCAACCCTGGGCTTATCTAAACACTCTGAACTATGACAGTTCAGCCCATTTGCTCCAAGGCAGATGATCTCGAGCTGTCACAACCATTAGGGAATTTTGCATCCCACCTGGCAGAAGGAAGAAGTGCTGGTGACAATGCTGACCTCCCTCCTCTTTGATGCTCAGCTTCTCATTTGTGCCAGCACATGTTGTAACACACTCATTCATAGCAAGGAACCGATCCAGCTTTAAAAAAAAACAAAAAAACCCCAAACCTAAAAATCCACAAACCATATGATCTATATACACATGACTGTGACTGTGTTTGTTAATGCTTTGTTCACATAATCTTATGACACATATCTATTAGGGAATTTCAAGGTGGAAAATTGGCCATTCTCCAAGAGTCTTTTTCTACTTTCTTAATGTTTAGATTCTTCCATTTTATAAAATTTTTGTTAATTTCTTAGTGCAAAATAAGTAATTAAAATAAAAATGCCATGAATAAAGACTTTAACATCTTGGCATAGCAAGGCTCTAAAAAGGTTTAAATAGGAATCCTAAGGCAACTTATAATGTAGGTACACACCAGGCAATCTTTTTGACACTTCTAGCTTTCTTTCAAACTTTATTCTTAAGAACAGGGGGAATTTCAATGTCATTATCAGTTCAAAATAATCATGTTACCTTTTATTCCTTTCCACAGGGTTCCTTATTGTAAGTGATGATGATAACAGGTGTAAAATTCAGTGTATAAGAAAGCATAAAATACCTAATATTTTGTAATTTTGAGCTTCTGTCTTTCCTGTACACACACAATTTGTTACTGTTTAGAGATAAGAGGTATCCTTCCCTAAGCGACGTTGAGGGGTTTTTTTCTGCACAGTGTTTTCTTGAAGCAAAAGTTGTCTGTAAGGTTTTTGCCCTTAAAGAAATGTATGAATTACAGAACACAGTATGTCACATGGATTTGAATTAGATTAAATTCATAGTAGATATTTATTACATCTACTTCTGTACTAGCAGCCATGGAATGTAGAGATTTTTGTGGAAATAATTGTTCTCAGGCCAGAGAACACGCTCAAACTATTGTTAATCTCAGATACAGACCACATATGGGTAAACTGCATCCAGTTTTCGCTTCCAGTACAAACAAAGAATTAGATAAACTCTAATGAGTTTAGTAGAAGGCTACAAATCTGGATGGCGCTACAGAACTTACCCTCTGAGTGAGAGCTGGGGGACCTGGGTTTGTTCAAGCTGAAGAGATATATTTGGGGTACCTACCTAGTATCACCCTGCCAGTAGCTATGAAGAAGTTAATGAGAAGACAAAGCCAGGTAATTTACTGAGGAGCAGGAACAGGAGAATGAATGTCAGTGGTCATAAACTGAAATGGAATCAGTGTGACTCACAAGGAAAAACTTCTACTCCACAAAGACCACTAAGCACTGAAAGAGGCTGCCGAGTGAAGCTGTGTATCTGTTGTTGAAGGTTTCCAAGTTCTGCCTGAGCACCCATGTCTGCCCTTACAGCTGAGCCTGTTTGAGCAGGAGGTTGGACTACAGACCTCTAGAGATCCCTTTCAGCCTGAATGATTCAGCAATTCTGTGATATTGCAATGAGTGGCTACATAGACAGAGTCCAAGTTTTAAAAGGCACTGGAGGTGTTAGATATTTTTGTATTATCTGGTCTGGTATAACGAGAGAAGTACTTTGGAAAATTATTAGTTAAAAATCAAACAAAAACACCAGCAATATTTCTTAAAAGCCAACATTATCCTACAATAAAATCAGCTACTAAGGGCAAGACTAAACATCTGCAATTTGTTTCTATTTATGTAAAAGACACTGAAATCAGTGGTATTTTTTTAACCGACTTTGAAAATCATAACAAACACATTATTTCCCCTGAAAATTATACTTTCTTATTATTTATTTGTCAATTAAAAACACATCATATGAATGTTTTGGTCTCCCTCATTTATACATGGAACAAAAATGACCATTTCTTTACTTCCTATTTATTACTATTATTTATTACTCTATCAATTGCCATATGTCATCTGGCCTAGACACCATATATGATTAAAGGTTTTTTTTAATTATTTCTTCTGTATTTTAGAATAAATTTAACATTCCAGTTATGGTTTTCTTGTAGATTTCATCTCCCCTTTTTATATTATTGCACTTCAGTAGCTTCTGTGAATTTTTTCTTCTGTTTTGATTTGTTTATACTCAGTTTTCTTGTCTTTCTTCCGAGGTATTTTTGGTTATTATTCTTAATTATTGTCTTCATTTTCTCTCTTATTTAGGGATTGGTTTTAAAACTGATGTTCCTGTTTCTGAGGCCATTTCTTTCTCATCACCTGGCCTTAAAAATATGCTCACTTATGATAAGAAATGGTTTTCTCAAAAACATCACAGAGGAAACAATAAGAAGTGACCCAGAATACTTATTTCTGCTTCCATTTCCTTTGATTTAGTCATTAAACCATGCACAGAGAAGAGCTAAGGCAAAATACACTATACTTAAATGATTATCTTGGTTTCTTTTCATCCTGAAATTTCAAATACTCACATACTAAAGTTAATGAAGCATATATGAATGACTGCAGTAGTTACTTAGAAAGACATTGCTGATGGACCATGTTTAATTAGGGTACTGTCAGAAATCAGGTACAGTATCTGTATATCACAGTAAAATGAATAGAGAACTTAATTAGAAAATCAAAAGGACAAATTTAGGTTTTATTTGATGGAAAGCATTGCTTTCAGACTTTCTACATACAGATTCATAAGTAAAATGTTGGGGAAAAAGAATGAATCTTGGCAGCATCTCTTGATGGGCATTTTGCACTAAAGCATCAAGCCATATTTCCCTGAGGACCAGCCCTAAATCTCTGAAAAGAGATTATTATAAACAATTGAACAGAGATGTCAGAAACCATATATGACAAATCCTTGGCTGCATCAACGTATGCACACACACACACACACACACACACACACACACACACACACACACACACACACAAAATGTATCCTGTGTGAAATAAAGAAATATTATGTAATTCAAGGGAAGCAAAACTTAAATAATAGCAAATTTTGGTTCTTCTAGAATAGTATCAAGGGAATAATAGAAAATAAAAATGTTGAGTAATGGAAGAGATAATTGTACTAGAGAAATAGAAAAATATTTCTAATGCAGTTTACAGGTCTACATATTCATATGTAGATGGTAAGAAGTATTTGCATCTATGGGAATGATCTGTATACTGAGATTCTGGTAAAGTTTGCAGATTTTAAATTGTCCTAACTTCATTTTTTCATTTAGTGTCAATTATTGATATAGTATGTTTAACATAAGGGTCATTGATTTATTGGGCTTTATCATAAGCCTTCCTAAATATCACCTTTGGATATCACTAACTCTATAATTTTCTAAGGTTGTTCTTTGTTATACAAAAGGGATTAGTTTTAACCACTTTTGATTTAGGTTTGGCTGAAGATCTTTTTTTTTTTTTTCCCCCTGTTATTTATCCAATATCATGAAAATAAACTTTTGCTAAAAATCCTTGGAAAAACCTGGAACTTAAATTTTTAATTCAATAATAAAAAGAATATACTATATATTGCTATTGTTTGTTAAAAACAGCGCTTTTCTGATGGCTTTCATCTAAGCTATTCTGAACATCTCAAAGGACAGGCTTTTACTCTATCTATAATGTCTGCTGCTTCCTTAAAGTTCTGCATATTGAGGTTTGATTTCACAAGTTATTCAGTATAGTTCTTTGAATATGGGCAGCCCATATGCTCTTTCTTGGACAGAACATATGGTTAGTAACAAAAGTATGTGTGCCACTGAGTCACTCAGAATGCTATAAGCAAACTTTTGTTACCACGAACTTATCAATTCTTCCTCTGAGACGATAAAATATTCTTGAAAATCATTACAAAGGAAAATTAACAATCAAACCTATTACTCAAAATATTACTCAATTATTTTCTTGTCACATACTTTCAATCTTGCTTCATTTATGTATTGTGGATACAGCTCTGGTCCTGCAAATCAGTTCATGCTGTAGATATATGGGCTCAGAGACCTGGATATGTCAATCAATATATTGCACTGGTTACTCATACTATAAACCCTGGAGTATGGGATCCCGGTTTTTGTTGCAATGTCTCTTAGCATTTAAGGCGTATTTTCTAAGTAAATATGTATGTAAATAACCATGAAGGGATATATATAATTAATGCCTTTGGTTTATTTAGGGATGTCTCAAATCGCTATTACCTTTATTGACCACTTTAAATATCTTATATTTACATTAATTACATTAATTAATTGAGGTCAGAGTTTAGTACTGTCGTGGAACACATAAAAAAGGTTGAAATTTGGGCATTAAAAAAAAAATCCAGCCATTGAACAAAATCTTTTTATACAATGTTGTGACATTTTGATTTTGAAGTGTTTTTTAAACAGAAAATGAATAGCTACCTCTTTATGTTTTTAAGGTAATTCTTTCTATATAATTTACCTATAGCCCATTAGTTTATGAATGCTTCAAATCTTTCGTTTTGGTAGGAAAAAATAAGATTTAGAGCAATGTGAACAAATTAAATTTCACGGAGATATTTTAACCACATTTACAACTAACTTACCTGACCTTAGTAATGAATTTGTTTCCATTCTTCTCAGAAAGAAGAGATTTCTGGCAGCTTTCTATGCTCCAGTACACACTCACACATCCAGCACAATAGATAATTATGAGTTCTACTTATCTTTAGCAAATGATTTTCTTTGGAGTCCACTCATAGTAAAGAATTATGTAACCTTGTGTTATAGAGATATGTGGGCTATTTGAGGGAATGAGTTTAAAACATTTTTAGGCTTAATAGAGCTAATAACAAAGTCAAAAACTTAAGGAAAATATGAAATTTCTTAGGGAGACAAAAAATAAAAGATCTTAGGGGAGATCAAGAAAACTGGATGTGTAAAGTGTACTATGAAAAGTCTTGGCATTGGTAAAATTTACCATTTAATGTTCTGTGTAGGATATCACTTCTACTATTTAACAAAACCATAAATGAAGAAACAAATGCCTAAACAAATATTTTGTAGTCAGTTGGATTTTTTTTTTATTTGAAATTTCAATGTTACCTTCCATATTATTTAAGAAATTATTACCTCCTAAATATTAGCAATTAGTACCTCTCCATTATTCTGATTATAGTTTCTATATACAAGGTCATACTCAGGATTTTAAGTCTATGATCTTTCTTCTCTAAAGGGTTTCCCAGCTGTCCAAGGCATAGCATAATTCAATGGACCTCTAGGAAATACTGGCAGCTGCTTAAGGGGATACCATAAAACTGCAGGCAACAGATATCTACTGCTCTATACTGAAAGAGAAAACCAAGTGTAAACTTGCATATATTCTTGGAAACTATTTGGGGCATATGTAATGAATTTATTGGTAGAATATAAAGATCTTGGATCTCTAAGACATCAGACATGGGCAGCTTCTGACGATCCAGAAAAGAAGCTTTTTATCAGTACTATAGACCTAGCAAAGTAATCATAATACCAGTAACACTGAAATAATTCTAAATTGTTGTAATTCATGTTCCTTTTATACGCAGTGAGTTTGAAAGCACTCAGACCATTACTCATATGGTTCATGAAGAAGAATTTGAATTTATGAGGCTCTGAAGGAATTCAATAGCCCTTTCTGAACTCTGTTAAATGGAAGAGTGAGTCTTTAATCTGTGATTTCTGTTCAAGTTATAAATTGCACTGTTAAAACAATCAAATGGATGGAAAACTAGAAGAAAGAAAACACAACTGACATGCAAGCAGACTTGACCAAAAGCTTTTCATATTTTTAAAGACTTATAAATTTCACATATATTTTTGTTTAAAATTATAGCTGTGTGTACTTAAAAAAAAATAATAGGATGCTTCAAAAATAACTATCTGACATAGTTCTATAGCTTGTCAAAAGTAAGAGTAAATTGAAATTCTCTAATTAGATGCTTGTTCTTTCATATTTTTAAACAGCATTAATTTTAGATGTTTTGTTTTTGTTGTTTTTGTTGTGGTATTTTAATTTTTTTTTTTTTAAACATACATTTATACTAACAGCTCATTTATCAAACTTCAGCCTTATGGAATTTGAAGAGGCTGAGTCATTTAAAGACCTGTACTCAGGACTTTGATTGTGGGAGAGTCAAACCAGTCTTACCTATATTGACTTTTCTGGCAAAGTGATAATAGCAGAATAGAACATCCAAGAGGGAAAAAAGTTAATCTGCCTTAGTCATGCTGCAAGGAAAGAGAAATAAAAAAAATTCAAAGGAACAAAAGTTTGGGGAAAATAAAAGGATTTATGTAGGGAGAAAGGGAAACCTGGACATGATAGCTATCTTTCAATCATTTAATGTGTCCTGTGCAATCATACATATACACATACACCAAACATTCAGTGTAATATCTGGCATGCAGTAAGAATTCTGTATATTACCAAGACACCCTGAATGTTCTCTAATACAAGATACTGGTTTTATTATTTTTGCTGTGGATATAAATTAAAGCTGAAGAAATGACCTGGGAAAAAGTAGTAATAAAGAATAGCAAAGGACAAAATACCACAGGAGTAATTTTAACATTTTATTGCAAAAGCACACACAAAGTAGGTACATTGCACTGCCACACTCTGTTTCTAAGATGGATCTCCTTAGCAATAAATTATCCAACCTTTCTGTCAGACTGTGAATTTCAAGCACTACAATAAAACATGCACAGATCTGATTGCACTTTATGGCAAGAAGCATATCCCTGGAAGTTTCAGAGACCTTTCTCTAGCATCTTAGTGAAAGTACTGAAATTGCAAGACTATGGAATCTCATATAATTTGATTTTCTAAGAAGTCTTAAACTAGGTTTCAGTTCAAATTATTTTGTCATTTTTAATAAAGTTAGTGAACTAGTCAGTGAACTAGTTAGTGACCTTAAAGATAGTGCAAGTTATGGGATTTTATTCAAGGTAATTGACAACTAGTCAAAATTTGGACCAATAGTTTTAATGAATAAACTTATGAAGCACAAGCTTCATTCAGTGTCATGAAAACATCTATCAGTTATTTGACATGGTAGAATGGGTTGCATAAGAAAATCAGATTCCATTATATGTCCCCCACAGAACAGACTCCTGAAAACCTTTTAGGTAAGAAATGGGTAAGAAAAAATGTGTGATTATGGGTAAATTATCAGATTTGTCATTCATCAAGTCCTTACCTCCACAATTGTTTGGAAAAGAAAAGAAAACCATGGAGAACAGATGAAGAAAGGAACCAGACAATCTGTCACTCAAGAGATGCCATTGTGAGATGGAGAAACATGAAGAAGTGAACTGAATGATTGCTCTCATCAAATGGTGCTGAGATGAAAAAAGAATGATTTTTAAAATAATAAATGGATGGAATTTTTTATTTATAAAATACAAGGCATAACTCAGAGATTAAGAGCCCATGTTCTGGAGAAAATTTTACAACAGGAAAGTGAGAAATGCACCAAAAAATATAAGAAATAAAAAAAGGAAAAGGAAAAATAAAGAAAATAAGAAAAAGAAAAGAAGGTAAGAAAGAAGAAAAGAAAAAGGAAATAAAAAAAGAAAGAACAGAAAAAACAACCTTTTCTCCCTTCACTGAGACCTCTAGCATTTACATTTGGATATTGCTCTTTCAGTGACCCAAGAATTAATACAGGCAGTGAAAGTGATAGAGAATGTGCATGCTTAGGGAATAAAATGTAAGAAAGAGCTGTAAGTGACCTGTCTGTATTTCAGTAAAGCAAAATCACCAAAAATATAGCAAGAAGCTTGATACGTATATATGCACTAACAAGAATATTTTCCATTTTATCCATTATACATGCTACTGATGCTAGTCAATAACAAGTTCACTTGCACAAGGTTAATCCTTATTAAATTAGGGTCACTTAGAAACTAAGATGGATTTCCTCTCTTATGAGCCTTGTTTTATCTTTTTAAAATTTTCATATACAGCTTTAGACTCTGTTAAGGGACGAAGCAGTAATTCATTCATATACAGATGTATCTAACTGCATCTATTAGTAAAATTTTATTTTTTTATTGAGTCTAAATTGTTTTTTGAGTGTACTGAATAAATGAATACTGCATCCATGTTAACTAGCATCTAATTTACACTATGTCTGTTAATTTAAACTTTCAGTTAAGGACACTTATAGCCAAGAGCATTCTATCTAGGTGTAATCATTGAAGTTCTGTCGTGAAGCTCAGATAGTGCATTAATTTCCAGACTGAAATTCTACTTTCAATTTATATTGCTCCGTATAATCAAGAAGAAAACAGAAGAAAATGTACCATACTGTGAAAGTACCAGCAAAAGCACTGGAGATTTTCCAGAGAATGACAAGAGCATCTGACTGAGACAGGTGAAAAGCAAAGTTGTAAAAATTACTTACAGAAATGAGAAAAAAACCTTTTCTGAAACATCCAACATGACCAACAATTAGTGATGTACCTCAGAATTTTGCCTCATCCCATTCTAAATCTTTGTTCTCTAGAAGAATGTTCGTAAGTGATTTGAGGAAAAATTTCACCCACGAGGATGAGTAGCATCATGCTATTTTAAGGGTTTTCTTAGATGTAGCTGTGATAACAATAAATTAATACAAACATTTATATAGTCTTGTCTTGCTTACATAAATACAAATTTAGAAACACAGAATCATAGAAAGGTGGAGGTTGGAATAGATCACTGCAGGTCATTTGGTGAACACCCTGCCCTGCTGAAGCAGGGTCGCTTGGACACAATTGCCTAGGACAAGGTTCAAATGGCTTTTGAATATCTCCAGGGGCCAACATGGCACAGTGTCTCTGGACAACCTGTTCCAGTACCTCATCTCCCTCAGAGTAAGCAAATGTTTCCTCCTGTTGGGAAGAAATCACCTGTGTTTCAGTTTGTGCCTGTTGACTCTAGTCCTGTCACTGGACACCACTGAAAAGGGCCTGACTCTTATTTTCTTTGCATACTTCCTTTAGATCATGATTAACTTGGTCTCCCAGAACCTTTTCTGAGAAGCTCCTTTCCAGCTGTGTGTCACCCAGTGTATATTATTGTGTGGAGTTGTTATCTCTCAGGTGTAGGATTTTGCACTTCACCTTTTGAATTTTGTGAAGTTCCTGTTGGCCCATTTTCCAACCTGTCAGAGTCTCTCTGGATAACAGCATGACCCTCTGGTGTATCAACCACTTCTCCCAGTTTTGGACTGTTAGCAAACTTTCTGAAGGTATATTCTGCCCCTCGTGAGGTGCACACCACCACTGACTCATCTCTGTCCATTCTTTTAGCCTTTCATCGGAAGCCTATGGACTGCTCTGAAAATCATAGAGCCAGTTTTCAGTCCACTTTACTGTCTGCTCATTTCGCTCAAAAGTAACTCCCATGAAGGGAAATAAAGTACTATAGATATTAGAAGCATACACTTTTGTCAGCAACAAGATTAGCTCTCTTTATATAGAAAAAAAAATTTGTACCCATTAATCTGGCAGTACTGTGTGAATTGACACCATGTTTTGTCTCACTGACACAGGTTTACTGGCCTCCAAGAACTCTCATCTAGAATAGTCTTGTCATTACAAGGTAAATGTGTTTATGAATTCCAGTCCTGAAAATAAAGTTCACATACCACTTTATAATTAGTCTTGGTTTTGGGGGGTTTTTAATCTACAAAAAATTCAAACATGTAACAAACAAGAAAATTGTCAGGCTTTAGTCCTACATACACCAAAAGTAGCTTATTTTTATCCTTCTCAGATCTGATAAAATCAAAGAGTCAAAGGCTGTAAAATAAGATCTTCACTGAGAACTTTTGTTTATCTTCAACAAAAGCTATTTCTTTCCTTCTTCTGTTTGTAATCTCTTTCCACTTAAGAAAGAGAAAACCATGAAAATGTTAATGTAGAGTGCTATGCTACTTCAGAAATTTTCATTGCTACTTATGTTGAATTTAATTCTAACACTTTACATTAAAGTATAAATGTGTGGTGAGCTCTATACAATACTGAAGGCAAAAGGAATTTAGCAGAGCTTTATTCGTTCTAAAGGACACAGAAGTGTCTTCACAGCATCTCCAGCTCCAAGTGCAATCAGTATCTTCGTGCAGCTTTACGTTGTAATGGAACTTGTATTTTCACCATTTCCCTGGCACTCCATTCAACAGAAATGGAGGCTGGTAGCACAAAGGAGATAAGTCCATCAAGACTATGGTCCATAACAATGAAGACAGATTGTATTATTTGAAACCAGACTTTTGCCTGTTATTTACTGGTCTCACATTTTGCAAGAAGCTTCCTGAGAATTTATGGAACATAATGACTTAAAACACAGCATCAAGAAATGGTTACAGTCAGGAATAATGAGAAAATGGAGAAAGAACATAATGTAGTATTTTGTAAAAGTAATTTGCCTTAGTGGAAAATTACTTTAGAAACTAAACCCTAAAGAATTATAGTAAGTGAGACCCACTAACCCTACCAGCTTCTGAACAAAACTCCACCCTGGAAACCTAAAAAACATCCCAGAAGGCATACCACAGTTCTCATAACACATTTAAATATGTGTGGTGCTTTAGTATCTTTTAACAATTCTTTGGTCATTTTTTAGTACTGAAGTTCTTTTTATGTTATTCAGCTGAAGAAAATCAGTGCATAATTTAATAGAAAATATACCGTTCACAGACAAAAATATGATAACTGGACACTTGCAATATTTTTCCTGGCTTTATAAGCTGAATTATGCCAGTAGAAAAAAGGATGCCGATAAAAATATTTTTTGCTACAGGTCATAACTAGTACATTCAGATTTTCATATATCAGATAGAATCTCATTTATATCTATTAGTTTAATTTTATAATAATTATTTTCTGAATCCAAAACAGATATTGTTTCCAAAGTAAACTGGGTTCTTACTATAGGAGTAATTAAACTCATACAGTGATTTCATTCTATAATGCTATTTTCTGATAATAGTTTTAAATTAATATTAATTAATATACATTTTTTAGTCCTTATTTTGCAAATTTTGTTTACAGCTTCTGTCTCAGAATAAGTAAGCCATCTGGTGAATAAATATTCACATATTTTAGAAATCATCATCTCACTATATCATAGCAAAATTTGCTAACTCCTATGTGTCGATATGTATTCCACTGAAGCAGTAATATGAATTCATATGGATCTTGAAATATACCAAAGAAGAAAAGATGTATTCTGCTTGCTCCTAATTCTGAAAACCTTTACCTCCTAATAATTTAAGGAATGTCTGAGTAAATTTTTTCGGCATTGTGTTTCACTATTTGTTCTAGCAGCTACTCTGAATTAAGTGTACTTTGCAAGTTTTGGTTCAGCTAATGCCACATTACATATTTTTCAAAATAACATGGTGGAGATTTGAGGAATACAGTGTTATAATCAAGGTTCTACAGACACTGCCCATATCTTAATAGTAGCACAAGAATTTAAGAACTGAACTGAAAACAAATTAACTTTCTGGTGTGTTCAAACACCAGATGGGTGTACTCCGGTTGACTATACTCCAACCAATTAGGAATAATAATTCTTGAATAGAAGGAAGATCATACCAGACCACTATTATCTCCTCCCCTGACAATTAGTCATCTCTTCTAGTCACACCACACTGTCCTTCTCCTCCAGTTCCCGACAGGAATAGGCAACCTTATTTCCACATGGGACAACAAGCATTACGGAATTATCTAGAATGGAGGATTAGCCTCAAGAATATCTCTAGACATTGCCAAAGTAAAATAAAATGGCAGTGGTACATGACATGTTTTGTCTATATAAGGAAGACAGAAATTATAGAAGTCATGGGAAACTTACAGGTGTATTTGTTGCTGTTGAAGGGAGATCATAAGATGTGTAGTTATAATTCTACTTTCCATTCAGTTATTTCATTCAATCTTCAAGTATTATATTTTTAATCTTGTATTTTTCCTGGATATAAAGATTTACTTTCTGAATCTGAACTGAAGCATGCAATCTGAGATGTAATTAAGTGTTGTAGCTGTATATAGTTCTCATTTTATATAAAAAAATGTAGATAAGCATTGGCTGTCCATGGCAAGGTTTTGGTAGCAGGGATGGCTGCTTTGAGAAGAAGTCAGGGGCTACCCAGTGCCAGACAAAGGCCCAGCACAGGACACAGCTGATCTCACCAGCCAAGCTGTCAGCACATCTGTGTTAACATTTTTAACAAACATCAAATACATCGGAAAAGAGAGGAAAAAGAGTAAGAAATAACAGAGGGAACACCAAGGTCCAAGGAGGAGAAAGAGATGCTTCAGGCACCAAAGCTGGCAGTTCCCTCTGTGGCCCATGGAAAAGCCCATGCCAGAGCAGAGAAAAAGTGTGAGAAGGTAGAGGTGATGGAGAGTAACAACTGAGTACTGACCATAACCTCTCCATCCCATCTGTGCCATTTAGGAGAGGGTAGGGAGAGTAATGGGTATCAAAGGAGTGAAGTTGAACCTGGGGAAAGGGTGGAGGAAGGATTTTTTTTATTTTATATTATTTTTCCTTCACTGTTTCAGAGCTGTCCAAAAGTTAAAGCATGCTATTAAGGGCATTGTCCAAATGCTTCTTAAACACTGACAGGTTTGGGGCATTGAACACCTCTCTGGGAATCCTGTTCCAGTGTTTGCCCATCTGAACAGGCAATAAATAAATTAGTTTAGCCAAAGTCAATTTACAAGCAACTTCACTGTCTTTGCCTCAATAGGCTTTCATGTTCTTGTTCTCTTTATTTATGCCATCTGCCTCACTAAGGAGGGTGAGTGACTGAGCAGCTGGGTGGGAGCTACAGTAAAATAGATGACAAGTTCTCAAAATGCAATACTGGAAATTATTGTAATTACATTGCTGTGGCAGCGACAGCTTCAACTGTCAAACAGAATTCCAGATTGTTAGAGTTTTTTTAAATCAAAAATATTCTTTGTGCATTCTCAAGAAATAAAAATATTCACTCTATCTTCTAGTATTCAAAATTCATAATGATTTTTAAAGGTTTAGGGGACAATTAAGAACCAAAGATAACCACAGGCTAGCTGAATGGGACCACTCAACTCTTCCCCCATTCAGAAGCATGAGAAAAAAGGTTTAAAATGAGACTTTCTCTTTTTGTTTTTCAACACATGTTTCTCTTCAAAACAACTTTCATCCAGGTATTTATCCTCAAATTACAATTTTGTTCTCATTATCCTGCATCACCATTTGGCCCCACGTCTACCAATGTTACTGTGCGGAAGTATATTACTGGACTTGAATGCATTTTTCATATACCTTCTTAGACACATCAACAGTAGCAGAATTTATATTCATTTTAAATCTCATGTTGCTTTAGCTGCATTGTAGAGCCTGTCCTGGAGATTTGGGAGGAAATGGCCTCAGTCCAGAAAGCCCTTATTCCTTGACAGGACCCAAGCTAATGTGGGTCCCACACACTCATCGTTATGTAGCAAAGATATGGAACTCTGGATCATCAGTTTCTTTGTGTACAGTCAGTATTTCTCTAATGTGTCCATACAGGCAGATCCTTATAAAAAGAGACTATCTGGTATCTGCAATATTGTCTTTCACTTGTAAAGTGAAATATAACAACTAATCATACTGATTCACTTAAAATGATACAAACATTTATAGTGTTACTTGTCTGATTATTAAAGAAAATTCTCATTAGCACTATTATTAAATTTCTTTTAGAGACAACACCCTAGTATTTAGCCCTTTTTCTGGCATGTTATGCTCACATGTGGTGTTAGGTTCACACAAGGAGACATGAAGAAAGGATGAGGTGGTCTCAGGGTTCTAAGTCCTTTGCTAGGAGTTTTCCCACATTTTGTTAAAAAGATCATATTCTTTTCATCAATTCCTAGCTAAAGTTTAAAAATTGCAAATTTAGAGTAGTATAAAAAGAAGATTCTAAAATGTGCACTTAAAGTGTCTTACCTTTACAATGTTTCCAGGTATTGTGATGATAATAGTTGATTTCAAAAGTTTCCTCTAGCAATAAGAACTACCCCATTCTTCCCCCTGCATCCACCAACATCCTTAACAGCTACTCTTCATGACTTGTTTATCCATAGTATAGATACAATCTATCGAATTTTTCTGCTATGAGATGATAGCAGATCATCTATACATTATATTAAAAAAACCAAGAACATACTAAGTATCCTAATCCTAACTAGTTTTCTTCATGCAGCAGAGAACTTTCTTGATGATATATTCACCTCTACGGTGTGATTTCCTGTTCTAGCTACTGTGCTTTACTTTCTGGTACTAGGATTGATAGTGTCACAGGGTGAGTGAAAGCTTCAGAAAAGCCCAGCCTTAACCTCAAATTTTGGCAAGAGTTTAAATTTAAGGAATCACTCTGGTCTGCAAGTTCTAATGATGGCAAATCAGATCTAATTCTAAAAATGAATTCTTTCTTAATCAAACAAGAGATAACAGATGACAGATCTTAATCAGAATTACTTACCACACAGTATAAAACTAAAGAACTACAAAGGATTACAGCATAACATAACACAGCATGCTTTATCAAGGTATCTATATTAAAGCTAGCAAAAAATTAGAATTGATTAGGAGTCAAATATAACTTACCACCAAAATGACAATAATATAGAGATTCCTTCACCTTACCCCTGGAGAGTAACCGTGAAGCAGGGGTTCCGACTTGTGGCAGAAACTCCACATGTTTCCAGGAAAATGTATACAAGATTTCTGCTTGGTAAAAGTTTAGTGTGGGTTTTATAGTTGTAAAGTGAATTGGTGTCAGTCAGGCAAAAATCCAGCTTATCTTTCCAGATCTGTCTTCAACAAGAAGATATTTATTGGCAATTGGGACATGCCAGACCAGTGTTAAAACCCCATGGCGCCAAAAATACTCACTACAAGGCAGCTTGTCCTGTTTGAATTATCTGACCATTTGACAAACAACAGATAAGCTCTTGTGGGGGAGTGAGATACCGTACTACAAATAGTCACAGTAAGCTGACTGAATGATTCAGGTGAGCTTTTCACATCCTAAATAGAATCACAGAATCATAGAATGTTTTGGGTTAGAAGGGACTTAAAGATCATAAAGTTCCAACACACCTGCCATGGACAGAGGCACCTTCCACTAGACCAGGTTGTTCAGCACCTCAACCAACCTGGCCTTGAACACTTCCAGGAATGAGATACCCACTTCTCTGGGCAACCTGGTCCAGTGTGTCATCACTGTCTTCACAGTAAAGAATTTTTTACCTAATATCTAATCTAAATTTACTCTCTTTAAGTTTGAAAGCATTCCCTTTTGTCCAACCATTGCATGCCCTTTTAAAAAGTCTCTCTTCATCTTTCTTGTAAGTTCTCTTCAGGTACTGGAAGGCCACAATTAGGTTACCTCAGAGCCTCTTCCAGGCTGAACAATCCCAATTGTCTTAGTCTTTCATCACAGGAGAGGTGCTTCAACCCTCTAATCATCTTCCTCGGCCTTCTGGACGGTCTCCAGCAGGTCCATGTCCTTCCTGTGCTGGGGTACCCAGAGCTGGATGCAGTACCCCAGGTAGGGTACCATGGAAGCAGACCAGAGGGGCAGAATCCCCTCCCTTGCCCTGCTGCCCACGTTACTTTTGATGTAGCCCAGAACACGTTTGGCTTTCTGGGCTGCAAGTGCAGATGGCTGGGTCATGTCCAGCCTCTCATCCACCAGCCCCTCCAAGTTCTTTTTGGCAGGGCTGCTCTCAATCTGTTCAAGTCTCAGCCTGGATTGATACCAGGACTTGCCATGACATAGGTGCAGCACCAGACCTTGCTTTTGTTGAATCTCATGAAGTTTACGTGGGCCCACTTCTTGAGCTTGTCCAGGGCCCTCTGGATGGTGTTCTGCTCTTTAGGCACGTAAAGTGGACTACTGAGCTTGATGTCACCTCTCTGAGGTCATCATAAAGGTCACCTTAGACGTCTTTTTCTATAATTTTCAAGTGTGAATTTTTCTGAGCTCTTAACAGAAGTGTGTATAATTTAAAACTTTAATGCTAGTGTTTTCAGTTCCATTCTGTTAACACACTTTTCAGGACTCCCTCCTTTGGCTTATTAAAGTATATTTCATATTGTTAATAAAAAATGGATTTACTAAGTACAAATAATTCAAAAATGTTAAAAGTTTTTTTTTAAAGCAAAAGTATCCAAGGAAAACTGGTTTTTATATACAGTGAGAATATTTCATAAGAATTTTTTTTACAATTTTTGTTTGCACAGACTTATAGAATCACAGAATAGGTTGAGTTGGAAGGGACCATCAAGGATCATCAAGTCCAGCCCCTGGCTCTGCACAGCACCATCCCCAAGAGTCGCATCATTTGTCTGAGAGGATTGTCCAAACACTTCAGAATTATGTCAGGCTTGGTGCTTTGTTTTGATATTTAATAGAAAGGTTTATTTATGGAATACTTTGTAAAAAAAGGTAATTCTAAATTTTTAAAAACTTCAACACTTCCAACTCTCCGGAGAATAATTTTCAGTTCAACACTGAGCATCCCATTTTTGCAAATATGATCTCAGTAGTTTGTGCTCAGGATGATCTAATTTCTGTGCCCAACAACAAAAAATAGGCCAGCAAATTCTTCCTAGGAAAAACATTTAAGATGATTGTTCAGTGTCTCATTCTGTTTCTCTGCTTTCTCACTTTGACAATAGTAAACATGTTTATCTTCTCTGAAAATGCATTATTTCAAATTTTACTCTGAAATAATATAATCATAAACATGGCCTAGATGAAAAAATAAGTCAAAGCAAATAAGAAGAAAATATTTTTAAGAAGGAGTTGTAAAAAAGATTTAGGAAGGGACAAAAACATACAAACACAAACTGAGAGTGGTTTCTAAATACCGTCAAAATATTCCTCGAACAGTAGAGAATAATAGACAGTGACAGAGAGTGCAGTCAAGCTTAAATCACTGGTAGGTAAATTCCTAATCTATGAAAGAGTCAAGAGTAAGAGACTTGAAGGTAAACTTTTTGAAATTGCCACTGACAGTTGTGACATTGATATGTTTTTCTATCCATATGAAAGAAATTCATGTTGGTTTTTACATATTTGGCAATATAAAGGCTAAGCTTTTAAGGCAGGAAAACACTACAGGCTCAGCTTTGAACTAGATCACCATTTGTCTCAGGGCACTTTTTATGTATCATCTTCTCAAAATCTCCAGTTGTCTGACATTTCTTACGAGTTCAGGGCACCCACATTTTTCCTCTTCACCTCTTTTTAAAAATCATAGTGACTTCAATGATAATTGAGCTGTTTTTCTTGTGGTCCCGGTGTCAGCCTCCCACTGGCACATGCCCTAGGCACCCACAGTACTTGTGCCAATCCTCAGAAATCTGTCATTGCTTGCATAAACTAGAAGTGTGAGGCACAAACTTTCAGACAAAGCATCCTCCTAATTCTCTTATTTCCACAACACCGTCACCCACACAGAACAGATAACTGCTTTTGGATAGGAGAAACGAAAGATGTAAAATAAATTTACAGCAAAACTTTGAAGTCTAAAACTTAAGTCCGTACTTCTGGGGCTTACACAACTGAAGTCAAACAAAAGTAAGTATCGTCAAATAAGGTGGGAATGAAAATATACCAGAACTAGTCAGATGAAAGAAAGGAGCCTTTGTGTTTGGGGAAGGAATGGGGTTTCGCATAACCTCTTTTATCTGCTTCAGTGCTTGAATGACACTTGTGCACAGCTAGTTTGGACTGACATTGCTCTCTGGGTGAAAAAAATAAATTGTTAGACAAGTGTTTTTCCAGAAAAATTAATGATAAACAAACTTCAGAAATATACTAAGATAAACCCTAAGGAAGCCTGAATTCTTATCAAGTTTCTGTATATTCTGCATTTTCAAATTATCCTTCCTCAACAGATAAGCCCTTATTATTATCTGCCCCTAATCACATCTTTCAAGTTATATTATATTTAAACAATTTAATAAGATTTGCTGGGGAATTTTTATGTTTCAATAGGGAAGCAATGTCAACTCCATCAATCTCAGTGTGGGTACCACTAGTTTGTTGAAATGATGGTCAAAATGCAGTATCTTCCAGATACCTGTCATATCACGAAACATATGAAATAGCAGTTTATCTTGATTAAACACATATAAATTGACATAAATTTCAGAAAAAAACCCCAAGTAGATGAAAATTTGTTCCAAATTCAAGCTCAGTAAACCTCCAAAACCTGCTTTGTCTCAAGTTAAGAGTGATAATGTTTTAAACACTTTGAATTTGTTTGCTATATTTTTTTCTGATTCACTAAAAATGACACTAACTAAATGAGATTATTTCCCTGAGGACATTGTGTACCAGGTTCCCCATTTCTAGAGGGCAAACGTGTGTGATCTTTCTATGTTTCTGAAAACGCTTCAATCAAAATGTGTTTCAATCCAATAAAAAGCTGTGAGGTGGCTTGAAGGTCTCAATAGGAAATTAGAAAGCAAGTTGCTTATCAGAGTTGCTATTAAGCACAAAATCTCAATATTCCATCTCTATCACATATGCAGAAACATCACAGAGGTACAATAGGCCTTAGTGTGTACCAACAGCAAAGTTTGCCCAGCTCAGATAAAAAATTTAATTCTGGATCTGGACAAAAAAAGAATGCCTGCTTCTTAATGTTACATTGGTGGTAAGAAGTCTAATTTTACAACTTTTTTTGGTAAAGATACTATTCTGCCTTGATTTCGGCATATTTAAGAGAAATTTTTTACATATGATTTACTATATATAAAATATAATGAAAACTCATACTTATGTAATGAAATTGCTCAAAATAGACTTGATTTTATCTTGTGCTTTATGAGAATCAATGCATTTGTGTTTTTTCAATATATTTTTCCAACAGATTTTGATTTTTTCAGATGTTGATCATACTTCTGTTTACATACTGTGATGTGATGCTGGTCATGTATATTCAGTGTTCATTCATGACTGCTGTCCAGAAGACAGAAAAGTTACTTCAAGCCACTTCTGAAGAAATGTTTCTGTTTCACTGATTTTGTCATAGGAATTACCTTAATTTAAAAAATGAAGAAAAAATTTCCCAGTTTCTCTGTTTTTCAACAAGCTGGCATGACTTTCTCTTAGAAGGTTCTCTTTTCATTGTTATCACTTGTATTCCAAGTGCTAGTCTAAAAGAATTAAAACAAAAAAGGCTATTTTTTTTTTCAAATTATAAAATTAAAATTCTCTTCATACATGGAAATTTTTCACTAAGAAAATTATTTTTCTGAATGCTTCTTGTAGTCTATTGAGGTATTGTTATATCTCATCAGACTGTATGCCAAGAAAATAAAAGCTAAAATTAATAAGTAAATGGCTAATCTATTTATTATTTTTTTTAAAATCTAAGCAAAATTAATGCAGCATGTGGTAAAAGTAAGGAAAAACACAATCTAATGGGGGAAACTCAATGCAAATATTAATTACTGTATTTCACACAAATTCAATGCCTTAGGAATATCTGATTTTTAATTACTGAAAGAGGCTTTCTTCTGTTTACCATGTTAACAATATTATGTCTGCTCAGTACTACAGCATAAGAATATTTTGAATCATGAAACAAGAACATTTTAGAATGGAAATATCTATAATTTTTATTTAATACAAAAATTAGAAACAAAATCCCTTCCTAATTAAACCACAAAATATTAGAGGATTTTTTCTTAGCTTCAAATTCTTGAATAAGTCTCCCACAATATTCCTGTCCTCTATATAGGCTGAGCTTGTGAAAATACCTTTAGATTCAAAGTCCTTCTGAATATTCAGTTTTTTCCTATCATATTCTTTGAACATTCTTGGGGTTTTTTGAGTGTAAGATAGTGTGAATGCTCTTTTGTCAGCCCAGGTTCTTTAAATTGGGAAAGGAAATGATGTTCTGACACATTCTGTTCAAAACGAGAAATGGGGAAGATGATAAGTATCCAACAGAGTTCAGTAACGAGAGTAATATCACCCAATTTCATGTGCAGGGAAAAGCAAAACGGCTATTCTGAAAATAATACTTATAAAAGGAGGAGAACATTGCAAAAGTCAGTGGATAAATCCAGTAAATTCCAGCTTTCTTAACATTTGAAACAAAATTTTAATAGTATGCATTTAGGTTTTGTACAAAATATTTTGCATGGCTCCTTTTACATTCCTTGACTGACAAAATATTTTCCATGATAGTTTTAAAAGTGAATTTACTTCCTTTTTCTCTTTTCTTTTACACAGCTCTGAAGCAAAATATGTCTTACAGAGTAAAACCGTACTGCAAATCAAAGCAGGTAGATAAAATCTTGTAAATAATTTCACAGGTTTATCAATAAATATGTTTCTATTTTATTGTTTGCTTGCCTTTTTTTTTAATAGGAAATGGTCCAATGTAAAAAAAAAAAAAAGCTAGATGTGTAATAACAACAAGTTTAGCTCTTATTTTTCTTGTAAGCTTTTCTTTCATTTATTACAGAAATTATGGAAAGTAAACAATTCTGAATTATAATGACTATAGCAACCTTAGTCTACCTAAGATAAAAGAAAGAGGTATAGAGTTAATGACTACTAAAGATAGCACCATCAGCTGAGATATGGCTGCTCAAAACATGACTGATCTCTGTGACTTATAGCCAAGACTGATTTATAAAATGTCAAAATATATGTGAATAATTCAAGTAAAATAGCAATAAAGCATACTAAAAGTAATAAATGACCATAGAGTAGATCCATAATGGGGTTTAGAAGAATTTTCATGCTGTGTTTCTGAGGATGCACTGAGAAATAGTTATGAAAAAATCTAGGACCACATCTGAGATTTGCTAAGATCAACATGAGTAGAAATATTTTGAAAGGGAGAATAAAGAGAACAACACTTGCTATGCTATACTCAGAAAATTGAGAAAGCAGTCAAACCTGTTCCCATTACTGACAATACCACTGTTTGGCTTGTCAGTGGGAGTAGACAAAAATTCTGTATAATAAGTGTGATAAGAACAACAAGGTAATCACAGAAATTAAGTTTGAAAGGAGTTTGTTATGTTGCTTTCAGTCTTTCTTTGTCTCTTTCATTTTGTTTCTGGATCTCCAATTTTTAACATATTCAAATTCTTTTTTTCTTCTTTTAGGGAATGTAATTGGTCTTGTATGGTTAAACTGTAGATAATAACATGGGCTAGTCCTCATTTGAGGACTTGTATACAAGATTTAGAGCCAATGGTCATTTAGTAAGGTACAGATAAAAAAGCTTACCAACCTTTGAAAGAGTGAGTATTTGCTGTACATTTTTGTAGCTTATACTTGAATTCCTGTGCTGAAACAAAATATTATATGATTAACTTTTATTGTATTGGGAAACAAAGCCCTGAGTTTGTAAAAATCAATTCAATCTACATAGAAGCGGTGTGATTAACAGGCCAACATTTCTTGTGCTATTATCAATACTTTTGCAAAACTAGCACAATGCACAAGAGCTGCCTGTGCAGCTAAAGTCAACCTTCATATGTTTGTGGTTTGGAGGCACTCTGCTACCATATCTGTAAACAAAACAAATTTGTAAAGTCCTCTATAAGACAGGTGTATAAATCGGGTAGGAATCAGAAGTTTATTTTATTTATCAGTAATTGAATTTCATAAGCAATACAATCTGCTGTGCAATTTTGCAAGAATTATTAAACTTCATGTTCCTCCAGGCATGGCTTCAAAACTAAGAGAATTCTTAACAAAACAGTTTAAGAAAACCAAACTGTTATATAATAAAAAAAGAAAAAAAAACATTGTCTAAAAGAAAATTTCTGGAAATATTAGTTAAGGAATACTGTCATTAAGGATTTTGTGTAGGACAGCTGTAAGAGCCAGACCACACCACACTGCGATGTACGACCTAAACTTACTTCCTAAGCAGGATGGGCAAAGTGAGTAGTAGTTCCTATTTGAGATAAAAATATATTTTTATTTCTGGTCATAGAATCACAAAATCTTTGAAGCTAGAAGGATTCTCTGGAGTCCAGCACCACTGCTCAGAGCAGGCTCAGTTATGATAGATTGCTCAGGGTTGTGTTGAATTCTGTTCCGAATATCTCCAAGGATAAACATTCCACAGCTTGCCTGGACAATGTGTTCTAGGGAGCAAATACCAAATATCTCACAATAAAAGAAAAAAAATTGTTCCTTTTCAATTTCTGTATTTTTGTTTGTGCCCTTAGCCCCTTCTTTCACCTATTACCGCTAAGAGGGGCCTGGCTTCTGATTTTGGCTTCCCCATATCAGATATTTTCATACATTCGTGAGGCTCTGCTTGTACCTTCTCCTCTTTGAACTAAGCAGTGTTGACTCTTCTGTTGCTTTTGATATGAAAGCTGTTCCAATCCCTCAACCATCTTTATGATTTTTTGTTGACCTTGTTCCAGTCTGTACATGCCTTTTCTATTGGGGAGGCCAGAACAGGACACAGAACTCTGATGGGGTTTCCCCAGTAGTGGCAGGAAGAATCACTCCCCTGCACCTGCTGTCTCCATTGTTGCTGAGAGACCGCAGGATGCTGTTGGCCTTCTTTATCACAAGTGTTTGTCCCTTACTTTTGTTCAAATTGTTGCCCATCGAGAACACCAGAGCCTTTTCTGAACTTTCCAGCTGGTTGGCTCGAGGATGTGCAGGTGCATTGGGTTATTCGTCTGTAGGTGCAGAACTTTGTGCTTGTCTCTGTTAATCTTTGTCAGTCTCATCACGATATTTTACTCATACACTTCACATTCATGTCAATCAAGTGCCAAGCCTCTCCTGTTCATTTGGGACGAATGCCAGGGACCAAGCAGAATAATTGCTTCAGTTACGTGCTCTGTTCCAGTCCTGGATGGTGATCTGGTTTTTATGTGTAGTGGTTTCATCTTGGATTTAGACTTCAGTATGTCAGGTTCAAGTATTAGAAGAATATGTTTCCCCAGACAGGGCTACAGTCTTAGTTTTGGGGTTTGTTTGGTTGTTTGTTGTTTGTTTTGTTTTACTTTATATTAGACTGTGGGCATAAGCTGCCTATTTACTTATAAGTTAGGTAGCTTCAAGATGATCTCTCTTATTTTCCCATTATATAACACCAAATTTTTATTGTTACCTTTGTGACTACTTTCCTTTAGCTTCTGTCCCTATTGATTGAGAAGAATGTAAATTTGGCAACAGTTGCACAGCAAAACCCATCCATGCTGCTCTGTGTAGTAATCTAATTACAGTAGTAATCTAATCAATTAGGGTTGATATATTTATAAATACTGAACAGATGTAGTCCAGTTCTTTGTTTGAGCAGAGCTTTCCGATTGCTTCTTCCTACAACAAATACAGAAGAATAATTCAATCACTTTAATTTAGAATTTTAAAGTTTTTGAGAAACAAAATAAGTAGCAGGTATTTTATGGGTAAACTTTGTCCAAGTTTCAAATAACTGTATATATGTATATATGTATAAATCTAGTGCTGACCCACAAGGCTCTCAACACTTGGTTAGCATCACTTAAGCTCTAAAATGGTTGACTGCTATGAGATCCATTGCAGCCTTGAACAAAAAATCCACCCAGAGCTGGTCATCTGCTTTGCAAAGGTAACAGTCTGAGCAGCCAGTAGGTAAAGCTGTACGAGACAGGGCTATGTTATAGCAATGCAGGTTCTCTTGGACACTTCCAGTTCATCATCAAATTGATTGTTACTCTGCACATCCTTTCCTAAAAAGTCCACAAAAGTGTTGTATTGCCACCAAGTGCCACTCTTGTAGTATTTAATTAGCTTAGTAACTATTATAGTTGGATGGGAAATTTCTGAAAAGGGCACCAAAAAATGTGAAATGGAGAGGTAAGAAAGTCATGTACCAGATAAAAGAAAAGAGACATAAAATTTTAATGCCAGTTTTGTAAATGAAGGTTTTACTTTATGATTTTCTTCATTAGTATGGAGAAAAAGATTGGCTTTAACTGTAATTTCTTTTGCAAATGCTATCAATAGACGTATGCAAGAACTATGTGTGCGTATGTGTATTATCCATACATTGGTTCCATAACCTTCTGTGGTGCAACATATTCAAATCAGCCAAGAAAATCAAAACTGCAAACATAAACCTTAAAAATGCTTAAAATAATGATCTCCGGTAGAGAGCTACAGTAAAAGACTACAGAAAATTGACACAGAGTGTATGCATTTCAGACCCATGCTCCAAGCTAGTATATTACAGTTAGGGAATGTGAAAATAAGATTTAATGTAAAATTCAAGGAGTGCTGCTCTTCCACCATGTTACACTCCCATCACCTGCTCTGTGAAACTCTAATTAGGCCTTTTGACTACTGTTATTGAACAACTGACGGCTAAATTCAACAGCTAAATTCTGCTTTGTCTTATATTCAGAGCAGTCATGCTGAAATGAGAGCAAGTCAGTGAAGAATTTATTCTAAATATGTATTTAGAATCCTGAACATGTTCTCTCTACATTTTAGCTACTCAATCCGTATATTCATGTTGTGTGACTTTTCGTTTTACTGTGCCACACTGTATTTCTGCAATAATAAGCAGGAATCATTTATGAGGACACAGTTAATGGGTATTCTTAACCCTAGATGAAAGCAAACACAGGTTCAGGTAAAACTTTGGCGTTATGCTTAGCATACTATGATAGAAGCTGCAACGCAGAAAGGCTTGCTCTCGTACATAAAACAAAATGGCAATTTTCTGGTGGCCGTATCTCAGGAATAATTACAGATGCCATCGTGAAAATAAACATGTAGCACCTGAGAAGGTCAGTTCCCACAAATGTTTAGTCAAATTTTGTTTAGACTTTTCAATTTTGCAAATAGGTCAAGGGACTGTGAGATTTATAGACTTGTTGAGATATCATCCCCTAGTATGAACCATTTCCATTAATGGAAGAAAACAAAAAAGACTACATTTGACTGACTGAAGAGTTTATCTCACCAGAATAGTTTGCATTTTTTTGTGAAATATTTTATATAAATTTTTAAAAAGACATTATAGCTTGAAATAAATTAAGCAGATAAAAATCATGTATTTATTATTACTTAAAAGTTAATTTAAACTTAATACAAAAACATGAAGTTGACTGACAGACTCTGATGAACTAAACTGTTAAAAAAAAAGTCTTCTGCAAGAATTAATATCTTTTTGGGGACAAGACAACTACTGTTTTAGTCAATGGAAGAACTCCAGTTGTTTATAGTGGCAGCAGACAAAGGGCAGGCTCTAAACAGAAAGGAAGGATCACAAGATTTTGATGCCTAAAGAGGGATTAAGCAACTGTAAAAAATCAAAATGCCAAAAGTAGGGCTAGCACAGTCAGATTAATGAAACTCAGCTTTCTTAACATAGGCTGGAAAAAAGACAAAAACAAAGGATATAACAAATTCTTTTGCAGCCATTAGGAAAAAATTTAAATGTAGCATTGCATAGTTTCATTGCAGCATGCAGACCTGGCAGGCAAGCCCTGCCAGATCAGCAGCAGGAATACCAAACTGATTCCACACCAGGATCAAACCACATCAGTGATGGCAGGAGCTGCAGGTGGGGGAGGTTTCACCTATGACTCTGAACAGCTAGTATGGATTCCACTTGACAGCTGTTGATAAAGAGAGGAAGATTAAAGCTGCCATTCTTGAAATACAAAGAACTTGAGTTTGCATCTGTAAATCTGTAAAATAAATGTTCACAGAATGTTTGATGACCAACTTGCACAATGTAACCCACATCCATAATTTCAGATTCTCAAACGTTCTGAAACAGCAAAGCCACATCTAAATTCACTGAATGGTCTGCAGCCTCTGCTAGCTTCTGTTTGTGTCTAAGTTCAATGGGAAAGAACTGCAGGAGAAGAACCCAGACTGTGAGAGGTACTGTTTAAACAATATGAAAATTTGTTTTTGTTTTGCAGTTGTATTTTTTTGTTTACAACAAAAAAATTATCACATCCCACCTTCAAAGACAGATGGAAAAAAATTACTTTTATATTCTCAGAGGCACTGAGTACAATATAGCTCTTTGTGTAAGGTTTACTGTAATCAGCTTTCTTATAGAGAAGAACATGTGAACAAGTTGGACAAATCTTTCTTTTTTTGAAAAATGAGTCAAGGTCATATCAGCTTTTACTTTACTCCAGTTAAACTGGTTTACCTTGTCATGCCTTCTTTACTCCTACTTACAATACACAAATGTTAACTGAGCAATACAACAATTCTGTAAGGCTGTTTTGAAGATTCTTTTTCCCTTTGTTTAATCATTTTCAGTTCAATGAGCTCTCGTGCTTTGAATTGTGATAATTCTTCTGATAAATACTGGGTGTCTTTTCATGGTAAAAA
Organism: Dasyornis broadbenti; assembly: GCA_013397935.1. Taxonomy (NCBI): domain Eukaryota; kingdom Metazoa; phylum Chordata; class Aves; order Passeriformes; family Dasyornithidae; genus Dasyornis; species Dasyornis broadbenti. The sequence goes on from VZRN01001712.1 coordinate 153,609, forward strand.
AATCAAGGGTGTTTTCACAGAAGTGAGTGTTCATCATACCTCTTTAAGGAAAAGAGGAAAAGATAATGGCCACAAATTGCAAAAATGGGCCTTAATCCAGATTCCAGAAGTGTCACTGCAATTCCCAAAGATATGGTCAAACATATCATTAACAGGTGTTTGCAGAGTCTCAGCTGAAGGATGCTAATTTCCAGTTGATGAGATACGAACTACATTTACAAATAGAAATTCCTAAGCCAGGAGCTTGCAACTGACTTAATTTTTCAACAGTTCTGAAAACCCTGCTCTCATGGTCTATTTTACAAGAGAAGTGTTGTGCCAAGTGAATATGACTCATAGATTTTGGCATTTCAAAACACAGTCTTTAAAATGGATGTTTTGTTAACAATTGCTACATACTGATATACACTGATCATTTTATACCAGTCTAGTGAAGATGACTTTAAATTTAGAAGGTAAATGTAGACAATTTTGATTGCTTCTGGAGGAAAGTCAATACTAATACTGTTGCATTCTCATCCTCTACATAAAAGCATCAACCCTCGAGCCAACTCACTCAATCTGACAGCAGGAACAATACTGAAGAGGCTATTACCCTGCAGTTTACCAAGATAGTCTGACATGTGCTGCAAAATACAGACTGGAAAAAAAGAAATCACATGATGGATCTGATATTTAACTGTGTTCAAAATAGAAAAAACTATTTTTTAGTGTCCTTGCAACAAAAAAATTTAATTTATTCTTCAGTCATATAAAGAACTGTAGTTTTCTTTTGCTGTATTTGAAGATTTAAGATTGTAGCAATCAATTATTGTGATAAGAAATAATCACTTACCGGGTTTTAAAATTATGGATTTCACACCATACATTCGCATTAGCTTTATACAGACTTTAAAGAGGGGTTTAATCATCCTTTCTATATCAAGCACAATAGTTAATGGAAATTTAAGAATGTAAATTATTTTGAAAATACAACCAAAGAGTACCTTTCCTGAAGGTTTTTTTTTTTTTCATGAGTATTTTGTGTGAGAAATGCTAGATTGACAGTTCTAGTAGTTTAATTCCTTTCTACTTAGCTACATTTTGATATTTCAATTTTCTTCCAGCTCTAAACTGGAGGGATTTACACAGGGAGAACAAAATGGGTTTTGATTGCTGATAGACACAGCAATGTTTTTCTGCCTTTTCAGAGAAATAACCACACCAACAAAAGAGTAACAAAGGTCAAGAACAGCAGTCATAATGTTTTTTAGGATCGTAAAAAATGTTACAATATTACCTTAACTGTGAATTATCTTATCTGCTTGTAACTTTCTTTAGTGAGGTAAATTAGGCTGCTGCTGTTTCTTAGCTGAGCCTCCACAATTTCAGGACCATCACCAAAATTCTGCTCCAGACAGCCGTATTGAAATTGCCTTCTTTCTTATGAAAATATTCAACATTTTTGTAAGACTTCAAGAAAGCCATAGTTTTTCCTTTGACACTAAATTATTTTCCCTTTTCACTTCTAGAAATAAAGTCAATTTACCATAGACATTTAACACAATACAATATCAGCTGTAAAAGATTTTTATCAATAAACTTTTCCAAGCCTATATTCTAGTATTGTAATTCATTTGCATTCTCACACTGAGAGAAAAAGAAGCAGCAGGAAGCTCCCTCTTGCTCTTGTCTAGGTGGTTGGTAAATTCTTTTCATGTTTTCCCTACATTCTGCCTATTTTTTTTTTTTTTTTTTTTCTTTTTCTTGAAGGATTAAACCAGAAGTTAGGGTGTTGATCTGGGAGTATCTGACTGGAGAAAGAAGTTAGCCTGACATGTCTTCCTACATGTTATCTGTTTAGGTTGGAAGTGTATGAGATATAGATGATGGATTTTGTCCCAGATTTAGCAGACAAAGTGATCTCATTTCATCAGCCTGTTATGTATTCAAAAAGGTACGTTTGGGAGAAGAAGGATTTCATGACCTCTGAGGAAATGACACAGGAATGTCACTGCACATTAAACTACATTATTTCACAGGAAGGAAAAAAACAAAACAAGGAAATCTTTGTCACAGGAACAATTATTTTGAAGTATCAGCAGGGATTCAACCAAGAGTGAACAAAGAAGTCATTCACACCTGAAACCACTCTCTGCATTGAGTTGTTAATAATGTTTAGCCTCTGGCATCATAATCAATAAATATAAAGCTGTCTGTAAGTTTAGAAGGAAGAACAATTGTTCTTGGCTATCTCTGCACAAGGCTTCACTGATCTGACAACAATATTTTCAAACTTAAGAGATTAAAAGAATTGTGAAGAATTAAACTGACGGAGAAATGGGAACAAATTTGCTGTCTTCAGTACTTTTGTTCAGATTGAAAATACTTTTTCATTCCCTCTGATGATTTTCTTTGCATTTAGGGTTTCTGTCCTCATCTTATTAACTGCTTTCTTGTCTGATTATATTTTCAACCCTCTCTCATAAAGCTTATCATGCCAGCTTTCTAATGCAGTTCATTCCTCATTCTCCCAACTACACCCATGGTTTGTTTTTGTCCTCCTAGCTCTCTCTAGCACAACAAATGCCTTTGAGAGTTAAGCTAAAAATTTCCTTACCCATTATTTGAATCCACCTTTCAGAAAAGCTTCCACAGTGTTTTAAAATATTAATCAGTCAAATCAATAATATATTTTTTGTGCATTGTTGTTTGAGGAGAAAAAACCTTCCGTTGCAAATGGATTTGACAAACAATATTTCTAATGTTTTTGTAGTAATTGCATTGCTGTTTCCTACTGTTTAGTCTTCTTACTAGAATATATCTGAAAATGTTACACTGAAGAACCCTAGCCTAAAATACAGACTTTTCTTTTAGATTCTTTTTTACAGCCTCTTTGATGATGTAAAATTATTTATTAAAATAGAATATCAAGATCATATTTAATTTCCCACACAATAGGTAAAAGAAGAAAGATGAATTTCGAATTAAAGAATCAACATTTGCTTTGCTTATGTGAACATTTCCAATGGAGTAGAAATGTTAGAGAATTAGAATTTAACCTCTAGTTATTATTTGAGCATCATACTTATTATGTGGCTAAATGTGTATTAAATTATCTGAATAAAGATTTAAGTATAAAGATTAAGAATATGAACCATATTTTTAATATATTTGAATTTTTAAAACAGCGTCTAGAAAAGTGCAAAATTGAACATTATTTCTTATAAGGACATGGTTTCATTAACGGATGTTTTTCACAGAACTTTTTCATTCTTGACAACTCTAATGCATGTTTTCTAATTAATTAATGACCAATTGAAAACATTTACTGTACAATGTAGTGCAGAGCTTAATAGTAAGGCTGAAAAAAAAGTAAAACATCTGATTGAGAACTCAGTGAAATCTAAAAACAAAATAGAAATAATATTCTCTTCTCTCATGCGTGCATATTTCAGAAGTGTAAATTACTACTACTTTTTGAGACATGAGGGAAAGAGAAGTCTTATCTATTTCATTAATGTATTTACTCAGGAGTTTATTTTTTCAATAATCCAAAAGAAGGAAATATAATATGTATGTTTTCATTCCACTTCCTCTTTAGTTTCTTCAGAAGACCCTGGTGAACTTGCTTAAATGTAAAACGTCAAGTTTATTCCGGAAGGACTAAAGATTCTATAGGACTAAAGATACTGACTTGTGTGTTTGTACATGTGTGTGAGCATCTGCTTTCACAAGTAAAGATGTCCATGTCAGTCTGACATATACTGACAATATGTGTGTCTGATGAAAGAACCCTTACTACCTGGGAGAAAACCATAAGAAATACTCCTCTCATTGCAACATCCACAGCTGAGAAATTAACTATAAAGACACTTTTGTTTTAAGGCTCCATCAATGGGGCTCAGAAGCCTCTCTTAAGCAACTTTCTTATGTAAAGAATTTATATTCTTTTGTATATCAAAAAGAATTGTGTTTTGCTTGCTGAAGTAGCCATTATATATCTACGGAAACAGCTTTTAGCTACGATGAGAATGAAAACTTCTCATGCTCCCAGACGTTACAGTAAGTGAGATGTTGTAGAAATCCCTTTTTTAAGACCGTGTTTACTTGGAATACTAAAGTTTGCCTAAGCAATTTGTTAGATACACTTAATTACACATGGACCATATAATGGCATATGGATGTGCCTTAACGGCCTCCTGTAGATTAGGCATACCAGCAGTTGTATGTCTCAGAGAAAAGGTTTGAGATTAAATGTATTGGAACACGATCAGATATATAGCAAAAGTTACTGGGGAGAAACTTCAACTGCTGTCAGCCAAGTCTCTGTAATTCTGATAGTCTGTGTGTATTACAGAAATAATATGGAGAGTAACACTAATCCACTAGTGGCAAAAGTTATTTTTAATGCATAGAGGAAGATTGTAGAGCTGATGATTAGTTTAAAATGAATCTCTCATAAATTGGTGATTCACATCATAACAAAGCTCTGTTATACTCACAGAAATACCACTGTATCCCAGCTATAAGCTTGTTTTTGGATGTAATATCATAATATTAAACAATACTTCCTTGAAAAAAAGTCAATATTAGTGTTTGCTGCTCATTAACTAAGAAATTTATTGCACATATACAAATCTTAAAAAATGTATCTACGTACAAGGAGATATAGAATCACTTAGTTTATGTAAAATGCATGCACAAATATATATAATTCTTTCATCTGCACTCTACTTATTTAATATTTGTAAGAAAGTGTTTTAAAAATCCATTTTCCTGGTGCTTTTAAACACAGATCTCTTCCTTTTTCCTGTTATGTAAGTTTAATAGTACATATATGTGTATACATTTCATTTAGCATTGAGAAATCTGGTCACTCTTGTGGTCATCATCAAACATCAGTAGAAAGATCTGCTACTATCGGAGAAAAACAGATGATGCCACACTTTTGTCTCATTATCCATCCAAAGAAAATTCTACTAATACTTTCTGATATCTGATTTATGTTGTGATGGTTTAGTCGATTTCAATGACTGTATATACATTTACAAAATATATCAAAAAACAATGCTATTTCTTAATACACATCTTAACACAGATTTCTCATCTGTTTGTGTGTGTATGTATCTAAAATAACAACCAAGGGCCACTGAGAAGATGTCTAAGAGTAGGAAAAAAGGAAAATATCATATCCTGAGTTCATTACCAGTCTCATATTACAAGGATCTTGCTTTATATTTAAACAACATTTTCTCCTAGATTTAAAATGGTGAATACTGGAATAGACAACAATATCTCTCAAAACAGAAGAAATATTTTTTTTTTTTTATTACAAGATTTCATACTGCTTTTTCCATGATTTCCTATACTGCAACAGCTTTGAAAAGGCTAGATAAGAGTTATCTCTAGAATTTTTTACTTTAGGGAAGAGTTAATAGACCACTTTTCTTAAAAGAAAAACTCTTAGAAATGGAAATTCTTACAAGTGGATAGTGTTTGTTCTATGTTTTAAACAACCAACGTGACCAAGTCAAAGCATTCGGGTGTACTCTCTGCCTAGAGTCCTTTAACTGGGAAGAGTACTCCTACCTTTTTTGAGGAAACAGTGATATTTAGAGTTTAGCCTTGCAAGGGTAAAATTGCATATAAGTTAGATACCACTCTTCACCTCTTCAGTATGTTTTGCAATACATCCAGTTCACATGAACCATAAAAATCTCTCTAAGATGCCTGTTCTGAGTAATAGTATCAATGTTCCTATTGATATAACATTTAGCTTAGCAACATAAAATCGTACTATCCTGTGAATGAAAATAAGATCACGAGTGGTACTAGATGAGTAGATGTGACACTGGAACCTCCAGTTGTGCGGGGAGGGGTAAAGGATGAAAACCAAAATTAACATTCAGAGAATAAGCATCTGGTTTCACAATGATGTCAAGTTTCACCTTGTGGACAGAGCTTGTACTTCACTGTGTTCTCATAAACATTTGTGAATCAAGTACAGTACTAAACTCAATAGTTGTACCAGGATAAAAACACGTGAGGTAGGCTCATGCCTCACACTCAGTACTGGTCTCTAGGAAGAAAAAAGGAAACACACATGGAAATCATCAACTCATGAGTGCACCTGGAGGTAATAGCTATATCTGTACATACAACCAGAAGAATAACTCAAAGTAAGTTATCTATGTTTTGGGTAAGATCAGCAAATTGTGTTTGCATCACATCCTCATGGGGAAAAAATATCCAAAAACCTTCTCTCAAAATATTTTCATTGTGTAATGAACAAAAACGCTAGAAATGCACTAAGGAATGGAATTCTGATCTGGTAAATTCATGTAGTTGTGTGAAATGCTGTATAGATTTTACCAGTAGGGAGCCCAGGAAAAGTTTTCACTGAGAGTAGTGAAGGGGCAGAATTTGGCTGCCTACACTTCAAAGTCAGCTCCCTGATAATCAGGGCTATTTCAGAAACCTCAGCTGGCCTGAGAGATTTTCAAGAAAAGTCTGGAAGAAGTATCAGAGGACTAGCTGCTTCAAATACCTCTGCTAAGAAGCCTCATCAGAGGCTTCTCCCTTTCTTCATGTGAAAGCTGTTTTTAAGCTGAGGTTTTGTGTATGGTTCTGGCCTGAGCTATGTTGCACCATCCTTAGAGATGTTAAGGCTGGTTATGCACATCCTTCATTCAGTCACTAATTGTAAGCCACAGATTTGGCTTCCAGGTTTGACGTCAGACTCGTTTCATCATGATGTATTTGTCTGGAAATTTCTGTATGGTTTCTAATCCTGGCTAGTTACTTCCAGACCTATCCTGACCTTGACTTGTGTACTCAGCTTCCTGGGTTGACATCTGGCCTGTTTTTTCAACAGGGACTTGTTTGGCTACCTGGATTCTTGCTGAACCTTGTTGTAATCACCAGAGCTGTTCTGCTTGCCTTGCTGGGGTACTGTGGGACTGCGGTACTGTGGGACTTTCCTGTGACACAGCTGCCTGTTCTCCCCAGTGTTGCCCTTGCATCCTGGTTCCACTTGCTACTTCCTGATAGATCTGATTGCAATCTTCCATGACCTAAGGAAGAGGGTGCCTGGAGAAGACGGTGCCTGGTTCATCTTAGGGGCTCACAGTCAAATTACCAGAGGCAGCAAACACAAGCTGTTGGAAATTTCTGCTCAATGTAAGGAGAATTTCATAACCAGGGTTGTTAAACCATGGAACAAGTTGCTCAGAGCATTTCCAGACTTTCCATCCTTGGAGATTTTCAAAATTCATCTGGACAAGATCTTTAACAATTTCAGCTCATTTTCCAGTTAGCCCTGCTTTGACTCAGAGTTTGGACTGCAAGACTTCCATGGAATTAACTAGATGACTTATAATTTCTGTTTTCCAGTATTATGCAGCAGAACCCTCTTGGAGACAGTGCAGAATAGTTTAGATATGTACTGATGTTTGCAATGGTAGCCCAGAATACAGTTTCTGAGAGATAACAATGACTATTTTGTTCAAAAAGGAGAATGAGGTATATACATGGAAAAAAAAACAAATTCCAGTAAAACCTGTATGCTGTCCTTACTATGTCTTGCTTTGGGAAAATTGTAGTGACACTTAGGATCTAACTATTCCTGGTCTCTCTTGGAAATCATTACTTTAGTGCCTTTGCTTTTGTTCCAGTACAGAGACCATTGCTGTGACGAGCTTTCATACAGGCCGTGTGGGTGCACAATTAACACTGAAACTCTATTATACAAAAGCAGATTGAGTGTGCTGCACACCCACTAACTGTGAGTGGTGATTTACTATTCTTTCTGCTCTGTCAATGGGGGTCAAGTTTTCTGAAGAAACAGGAAATAAATTTAATTCCCTTTGTTACTTTGAATAGTTATAAAATCTTGCTTGAAAACAGCAAAAGAGACGTCAGAGATGGAGTTCTTATAAAGTAACTGCAAATGTGTCACATCTGCAAATTAAACAAACAAAAAGCACACCCAAATAAGATAAATATTTATGCAGCATTCATATTGAAAAGAAACAAACTAGGGTGTAAAAACTGAATATTTTGTCTTCACAAATTAACTTAATTTAGGTAGTGATTTCCATAATTTACTACATTTCCAGGTTGTAACTAATTTTTTTAAGGATGCTGGCAGCAACTGGTGAAGTATACCATTATTATACAAACATTAATCTATGTTTCCATATTAATAACAGAATTTATCAAGTTATTTTAGCCCTTTTTTAGTGATGGTTAATGAGGATCAGTTATATTATGTCTTCAGTAAAGATTTTTCTCTAATTAATTTTCTCAACATCCTTCTGCTGATATCAAAGCTCCCAGCAACAGTGAGTTTATGTCACTGGACTGATATCACTGCATATCCCACTTGACTTGCTTTGCAGTTCAATTTAATACTACTCTGTCCTTGATCATCTAATTACATGAGATATCTTCACATTTTCTATGCCCAGTAAATCAAGCATTCTTTTGAAAATTACTTTTCTCTTAATAATACCATAGTCTAAACAAAGGTGAATTCCCTCAGGCCATTAATTTAATATTAATCAAATGGCAATTACTTTTTATTTTAACTATAATGTGCAATTATTTAATTAAATATAAAACAAATTTGCCAGCATGGTGATTCTGTAAAAAGGGAAGAGCACTAAATGGCTTCTGTCTCCTGTTTGTTTTGTACAAATATTTTAGAACAAAAGTCTGTTAACACTCTGTTAAATACCAGAGATCATTACTGCTTATCAGGATCTTTCAACTGAGTATTTCTCACTAAATCTTTTTCCTGATAGTAATTTTAGAAGTAGCAGAAGTGCAGTCTATAATTCTGAGGATTTTTAAACCCTATTCCTTGGGTGAAACAGTGGATGAAATAATTGTTTAGGTGCAGGATATCGCAACCTTATTCTTGGCTTTGCAGTGCCCTCCTCTGCTGCCTTAAGCATGTTCATTAGTGTATCTTCATTTCCTTTTAATGTCTTTAAAATGTTATTCTAATTCTTAAACCCTCCCTTTGCTTGGGTAACCTTTGCTAAACTTTTGCTACTTTATCCTAGTGGGAAATATCAAACTGGTCATACTGGAAAACAACAAGTTTATTAAATTACATTTACAAAGTGTTCGTGGTACATTTTGGGAAAATAGACTGTAGAATGCATATGTGAGTATTGAAATATTATTTACAGATAGGCACAAAATTAAAAATTTATTTTTACACACTTTATTCTAGGATAAGTTTTAACTGTTCCTTAAAATCTGTACTTCACTTTGCTGAGACAAGTACAAAGTGGGGACTTCTTTCAGCAAAATGGAGGATCATACTTTGACTGACATTCTCTGTACCTTGCCATATCTTCACTGGTTTTCAAATCTACATTGCATTTGAAAATAATTACACAAGTATGTTTTACAGGCATTTAATGGCTATTCTCTGTTTTCGTTGCTATTGTTTATCTGATTTTACCCAGGACCCGAGGTGGCATCACTATAATGTCCCTATAATGACCAGTAATCACTGGTCATGTAAGGTCATTCTTTTGAAACAGACATACCACTTAAACTTGTGTGGAATTAATACAATCAGAAGTTTCTCAGAGATTAGGTAATCATGTGCTTAAACTCTTAACAGATATAAACATTCAAATGTCATTTTTTATTAGAATCTGTGATACTTGAGGCAGCAAAGAGAGTTGTAGTATGCATTACTACTTAAAATGGACAATGATGGATGCAAGCAAAGCAGCGTGACTGGTGGCAGTGAAGCCATTCTCCATGGTGCACATGCTTGACTCAGACGTGAACTATTGACCCACATTTAAATGCTAATTCATGAATGAGACCTAAATATTAAGGTGTTAAGTTCCCTGGAGCAGATTTCTTTGAATTCCTTCAGGTTCAGCTTTTAGACTTGACCTCTGGTCACAAAGTCAGCAGACATACAAAGCAGTTCTGCCTGGGAGTTTTCTGGGATATAAGTATGTGGGGGTAGACTACTGAATATAGTGGATATGGATTTATTGTTAGTAAATGGTAGCACTTTCTGAAAGTTAGCGCTGATTTTTTTTCAGACTTCTTAGACTGTAGTTATACTAAAAACAGTGAATAAATAAGAAAAACCCCACTATTGTCTTTGTATGGTATCTCAAGGCAACTATGATACTATCTTATACGACATTTTGTGATGTCCAAATTAATGATCTAGCATTACATGTTTCTGCACTGCATTATCAAACATTTAAGCCATTCCTTCTCCTTCCTGAAAGCAATGAGACAATTGAGGAGTTTATTATATTATAGACAATGACAAGAGGCAGTGTACAGATTTCACTCATTTCATTCAGTATTCAATTCTGCTTACATATGAGTTTCTGTGACAGACTGCAGATACCCTTATTTTTCTCACACTCTAATCTTAAAAACGTCCACAACTTCCTGTAATAAAGCTTAATATTGATGGACTTCAGCAAAATGGATATAAAAGAAAGTCTATTTTCTGACTTTTATTATTTATTGAATAGAGCTGGAGATGTACAAAATACTCTGCTACTTCAGTGACCTTACAGATAAGGACAAAAAGAATAAACACTAGAACCAGAATAGAAGGAGTTGCAAGGAGTGCCACAGGGAAAATTACCCTGAAAATGTACGTGAAAGACTGTGCTCAGTGAGGAAATCATAGCTTCCTTTCTTTAGTCTAATTAACATCATCCCTTGAATACTGCAGAAGTTACAGTGTTAACATGACTTTATTGTCCTACACTGGGCAAGCAGAGAGTTTAAAGTTTCTCTTGAATTAATTGTATACCGAGAGATTTATACTCTTCTGGAATTACTGGTTGTCCCTGGATGCTGTTTGCCGTAGAACTAGTTATAGCAGCCTAGTCCTTTTGAAACCAAATAATAGAATTATAGAATGATTCAGGTTGAAAGGGACCTTTAAAGGTCATCTCTTCCAATCCCCCTGCCATGACCAGGGACAGCTTCATCTAGATCCAGTTACTCAGGGACCTGGCCAACCTCACCTTGAATGTTTACAGGGGTGGGACCTCCCTGGGAAGCCTGTTCCAGTGTTTTACCACTCTTCTCATAAAAAATATGGAGTCTAAATCTACCGTCTTTTATTTTAAAACCGTTACCTGTTATCCTATCACTACAGGACCTATTAAAAAGTCTGCCTCCATCTTGCTTATAAGTCCCCTTTAAGCACTGAAAACTTTCAATGATGTCTTCCTGGAACCTTCTCTTCTCCAGGCTGAACAACCCCAACTCTCTCAGCCTTTTCACACTGAAGAGGTGTTCCAGCCCTATGACAATGTTTTTGGCTCTCCTCTGGACCTACCCCAAAAGGTCTGTGTCTTTCCTGTACTGACGACTCCAGAGCTGGATGCAGTATTCCAGGTGGGGGTCTCAGCATTCCAGGTGATGTAGAGGGGTAGAAACACTTCTCTCGACCCGCTGGCCACTGTGCTTTGGATACAGCCCAGGAAGCATTTGGCCTTCCAGCTGCAAGTGCACATTGCTGTGTCATGTCGAGCCTCTCATTCACCAGCACCCCCAGCCCTTCTTATCCGGGCTGCTCTTAATCTGTTAATTTCCCAGCCTGGATTGATACCAGGAGTTGCCCTAATCCAAGTACATTACCTTGAACTTGGCCTTGTTGAACCTCATGAGGTTGAACCTCATGGGCCCACTTCTCAGCTTATCCATGTCCTTCTGGATGACATCCTGTCCTTCAGGCATGTCAACATCTCTGCTAAGCACTATGTCATCTGCAAATTTGTTGAGGGTGCACTTAATCCTGTTATGTCATTGATAAAGACATTAAACAGTAGTGGTCATAATACGGACCCCTGAGGGACACAGCTCATCATTGAGCTCCATCTGGACATTGAGCAGTGGTTAAACTTATTGTGGGAATGGTTAAATTAACTGCAGAAATTACTACATCAATGCCTTCAATGAATAATTATAGGGAATATGAAATAACTTCTCTGTTACAGGACTTTTCCTGATATGTTCCATAGGCTGAACTTGTCTATATTAAAATTTAGACTGGAAATCTCTTATAAGGAATGCTGTGTCTCAGCTTTTTCCAGCTTTGAAATATTGACAGTAAATGGACATGTGTTTATCTCACAAATGTAAAAAGTGTGATTGCTGCTGTTGTCTCATTACTTTACTTTGCTATATGAATTGTTTGACTCTGTAGTTAGTTAGATCACCAAATGTCACTGTCTGTGGTTGAATAGCTACTCATTTTAGGATATAAACTCATAGATGTTTCACATTCATATTTTGTTAAAATAAAAATCTAGTAGTAGGCTTCCAAAATGCTTTATCTATAATTTATACATAGCCTTCACTAAAACAAAAGCTATCAATATTTAAATACATTTTCAGGAAACAAAAAACCAACCAACCAAAACCAAATAACCCCAAAGAGCTGTAACTGATAAGATAGGTTTTCAAGATTTTACTGGAGGCATTCAGATTTCTGCTAATGTGATCCAGAAGTTAAATTCTACTATCATTGGATCTGACAGTACCTAGAAAAAAAAAAAATTCCTGAGAAGTAGAGAGATACAAAATCATTCCATGATGTCTCTTAAAATCAGACAAGACCTGGACTCATAGCATTCTGTGACAGGAATCAAGGGACAATACTTTGTAGGGAACATATCTATTAACCCTGAATGGCCTGTGCACATTTCTCACTAGCGAAATATTCCATAGTGATCCTTCTGGTTGCAGTGCTTGCATTTCTGCTATTGAGTCAGAGAAAAGTGTTCTTCATCCATCCTTCTAGGACATGCTTTGAATTTTTGTAATAACAAAATTGTATTCACATCTTCCCTTGTATTGAAATATCTTCATGACACCCTGGTAGAATTGGATTAATTAACAGAGGCATGATTATCTCAGTACAGCACAAAGCAGAAGAAAAAGTTTCATTTTTCTTTTCATTCTTGAATATATTCTGAAAATCTTCAGCATACTCTTATATATCTGTAGTGAAATTCTTCTTTCATTTATCTGTGTAGACACATATGGCTTATGTATGTTGACCCATTAAATTTAATCTCAAGTGTGTGATCAGATAAAGACTATAAATACTTGTGACTTTAGTATCGGTGAAAAGCTGCATATCAACAAAGAAAGCAAGAATTTGAAAAATGAGTAATAAATGAAAAGCATAAGGTATTTTCCTAAGAGCAGGAGTAGAAGAATATGTTTTAATCTTGATTAAAACTCATTCATCTCTCTTAAATGATTGCACAAACCAATTTGTTACATTTCATCCCGTTATAAGTCATGTTAAGAAGAGTATTTACAGACTTCCTCCATAAAACAATTTACCTTCACATCTGTTAGTATTATTTCCACTATAGCTCAATCCACAAAAATACTGTATTAACAGATAAATATGGTGCCAAACTAGGAAATTATCTGGTAATATACTTTAAACAATGATTTTATTGTCCTAAGACCTCTGAGATTGTGTATAAATGTTCTTTTCCTTACTTTCTTTTCACCATTATTTTACAGACTTGATAGTAGCCCTCAGTAATGCTCTCTGCATCAATCTCTGGCATTCATGCTTCCATTCCTGCTCGACTGGAAGGTTTACCTCTGCATAGTAAATTTTCTCTAAAAAGCATGCACTGTTTCCCACACTCCTGCTGTTCACTTGGCATGTCACAGATTGCCAATCAGTGTTGTTATTCACTTTTTCCCCCCTCAGTACCTTCATCGGTTTGTTTCATCTGTGGTTTTTTGAGCAATATTCTCTATCTTAGATGCCCATAATATGCCTCTGCTTTGATTTTTTTTTTTTGTGCACTACATATTAGCAGACTTGATTGGGTCAACTTCATCTGCTGCATGCATGATTATAACTTTTTTTCTTTCATCAAAATAGAGAACATTTCCAGGAGTGCACTGGCCAATTTTTTAAGATGCTGGCCACTGTGAAAATAATGAGCAGTCCTCAAGCAGTTCACCTTCACCTTGGAAGTACAGATACTGCCTAACAGCACATTCTGAAAGATGAAACACTAAACAGAAGAAAATATTATGCCTTATATGCAATTTTAAACAGCAAGAACACTCCAAATGAGACAAGATTTCAGCCAAAAAGTCTATTCACTGTTCTTATACAGTTTGCATTAAGTACCTAACTTCAATTCATCTTTGAATTGTGCTGTATCCATAATGTCAGACTATTCTTAAATCATTCAAGGCCATCCTTTCAAGTGCATAAGTCTCAGCAGACTCTTCCTTTTATATGGTTTTGCTGTAAAGGGGTATTGTAACATTTTTCTATTTGTCTTATTCAAGCAGTGCTTTCCCACACCGTGCACAAAGGAGCAGTGAGAAAATGGTTGCAGCCATGTGTGATTGAGAAAGGCTGATACCAGCACTCTTGAGGCTGCTGTACTTCAAAGGATTTGGAAGTTTGTTTGGATAAAAGATAAATGTACCGAAGTTCAAGTTCTGTGATCAGAGACACAAAAAAAAAGGGTAACTTCCGATAAGCTTCACTTGTTAGCTTTGGACTGGGCGCATTCAGACTGTCAAAGTTGCCAGCATGGCTAAGCTGGATAAGAAAATGAGTGACAAAAAGGAAATAAGAGCCACAAGGAAAGTCAGACGAGAAATATGTGAGCACTTGTGAATGGTGGGAACATATGAGAACTGAGTCTGCTACAGTATGTCTGACTGATTTGTACAAGAAGTATTTCATAGGTATGAACTACACAAAATGCAGTACTCGTCCCTAAACTAGTAACACTTGCCTATAAAAAGATAGAATCACCCTATAGACAGGTTATTGAATGGGTTTACCTCTATGTAGTATCTCCTGCTATTCTGTAGTAAAAAGGTACTATTTATGTCTCTCTGCAGGGCCTGCAAAGATCTGAAATTTGATTTTCGTTCTGCAAATCATAGGATCACAATAAAATTCACTCTGGAAGAGATCTCCAAAACTCATCAGGTCTGACTTCCTGCTTAATGGAGGTTTAATGTCAAGGTTGGATCTATTCTTTCGTGGCACCTGCACCAGCCCCTCCTTAGCACCTTGGTAGCCATTCACTGGACTTTCTTCAGATTGTCAGCACCTGCCTTGTACAAGGTGGCTCAAAATGGGATCTGGTTCTTCAGACAGAGCTTTGCAAGTGCTGTGTGACTGAAAAAAATCACACCCTTTGATTTTTTGGCCACATGTTACTGATAGGTAGGGCTTTAATAAAGGAAAGGCCTTGTAACATAGCTCCGGCCTGTTACTTAGGCTAAGTAGAAAGGGACTATGGGAGAATTATTCAGCTGGAATAGAGAGACGTGAGAAACTGAGAGAGAGACTGCTGTGTGACTGTTGCGTGTCACATCGTGCTGTGTGGTGGTTGGTTTTGGTCTTGTTGTGCCTTAACACTACGTAAACTGATAACCAGCTAACTGCTTAAAAAAGCCGGGTTTTTGACAATAAATGGCTCTCCTTTGCACCTGCCTGGCGTCCCTGTGTCGCTCATTAAAACCCTCAACGCAACAGTCACAGTCTCCTTGATGAAATACAGCATGTTGCCTAGGAGCTGAAGATACCCTCTCCGACAGTCTTGGATTGCCTCTTTGGTCAGTTTTAACCCTTTTATGCAGTTCCTCACTACAGAAATTAAGTAATTACCCACTGAAACTTCTCATTAGAGCTGGCATATATGAGAACTCAGTATTGAAACTGAGGCTTAAATTTAAACAGCTGCAATGTAAATATATAGAAATGTAAGTTACAATGACAAAGATCTTGGCTGAATGACAGCCTGCTGTTTTTTGACTGAACCTTTTCAAATGAGACAATTGCTGTGATGATTTATTTTTTCCTGTTTTCTGTCTGCACCAGGGACTACCTCCATGGGATGGAACTATCATTTTCTCTCATTTCCCTCTTGCTGTGGTATAAAAAAGCTCATTAGTTGGCAGCTTAAAAATCTTTATTTTGTTAGGATATTTCATTTACCTCAGAATATGACTGCTATAATTTATACTGTAAGCATAATATGGATACAAGTGTAATATTTAATATGCTTTTTACAATATAACTTTTCTTGTGTTTATTTTGTAGCCTTTTAGGCACTAGAAACATTGCTGTAATTTCCTTTTAAAATAGATAATGATTATACTTCTCAGTACGGTCCTGAAAAACATACAATTTTACAAGCAACTGTTTAGAGAAACATTCAGAAAAAGAATCCAGTAAAGACTTTTGAAAAAGTGAGAAGTCCATTAAAAAAACCCCAAGTTTTATAACAGGGAGCTGATCACACTTAATACAAAGTTTCACTTATCACTTCAGTGTGCACTTTTCTGTGTCTTTCACTAATGGATTAATCTTCACGTTTTATTTTGTCATATTTTCATCGAGCTTTTTCCTTGGCAGTTTTCCATTTATAACAATTTTTCTTGTGGTAACTCCTTAAATTTCTGTACATGTTCTGCCCAGAAGACTAATCAATTTAAGATGACAGCCAAAGATAGTGAAAAATAGTTCCCTCCTTTGAAACTTTTTAGATTTTAAAATTTTATTTTGAATAGTATCTGGATTTATTGGTGATAGTTCTAAGTGGGTTTTTAATCAGTCAGTATTGATTTAGACCGTTGAGGTAGTCAATTTTGCCTTTTAAGTCCTCATGCAATGTCAAGAAAAATAGATCCTTAACGCTTTCCAGCACATATTCAGCTTAGCCCATATGCTATAATGTTGCAGTTTTGAAAAGAGGTATAACATAATGAAATTTGTTTCTTTTGTGTCTGTGGCTTTAAACACTACTTCCACCGTACAAAAAATGTAAACAAAGGAATTGACTGAATGCGTTCTGAAAAATTACCTAGGAATGAAATATAATGGCTTTTGAAGGTTTGTTCCTTTGTAGTTCAATTGATATTGCGCAATTTTACATTTGAGATTTGTAATTCAAAGTTAGAGGTAAAATCCTGTGGTACTGGAAAGGATGAGAACAGAATGTTAAATACAGGCATTTTCTGCATTAACGTCTTGGAGTTTCATTTTCTGTTCCATTAACTTTCATGCTTTCGCATGTTGGTTCACATGTAGATTTCTGACTAACTGACAAGCAGGATTTTAAGCCTTGTATAATGTTTCTATAAAAATATATGGTGCTTAAATCAGCTTCCCCCTTCTGGCATCTCTGGGCTGAGGATGAATAGACTAAGTTACTCTAAACTGGTATTATCATGCGTGACTGCTTAGGCGTCTGCTGTTTTAGACTGGCCATTCTGAAGTACACACTTTATAGCCATAATGCCTTGAGAAACATTGGAAGTATATGTGCAAAGTGGATAAAGGACAGAATCAAAATGGTTCTAAGAGATTACAGAAATAATTTCTGAACACAATTTACTACACAGGTGCTTGGAATCATGCACCTGAAGCACACTTAGAAGTTTAGTGAGTAAGAGAACTGTCTGCTAAAGGTGGAAGTGCTGACTGAACACCCCCCAGAACATTTCTGTGTACTGATTTTTTTTGTGAAGAATCTGTATACTAATTAAAGCCATAAGACTGAATTCACTAAGGAGCATATGCAGCTAATTGTTATTTAGGAAACCTGATGGAAAAATTGAAGTGGTAATAAAATTTTTCAAAAGTGCAGTAAAATGTAGCCTTAACATGTAACACTAAGCCTCAGTCATATCTTCTGTTCTGGTTCTATTTGATTTTAGTAGTATAAGGGTTTCCTGAAAACAATGTTAACCTTCTTCCAATACTGATTCCTTCCACTCTGTTTGTCTCCTCCTCTTTGCTAATCATTCAAGGGATCCAGACATTAGCTTCACATAAAAACCTATTCATCAGACACTTAAAATACATTAAAGAAATACCCATTCTGAAAATTTTAGCTCTAATGTACTTATTAGATGTTACAGCTTACACATAAACAGTTTAATCACCACACTCTGATAGGTCTGTAATGAGTTTGTCCTAGTCTCTTGTGATGGAATTCTGTCATTTCATATGGATTCTTTCAGCACAAAGAGAATATGAACAAGTGATCAATTATTTAATCATATGATAATCCTCGGCTTGGAGATGCCACTATGGGATATTCATGATTTTACATGTAGCCTCTTCAGTCTGAAATATGCTGCAAGATCCTGCTATTGTCTCCCTCGATTGCCTGTCTTTGGGATCTGGGCAGCTTTATAATCTTCAAGCAGTGCATTTTTTGGAGATTCAGTAGCCTTTTGGGCTTGTCTCTTTGCACCCTTTGATCAGCAATGTTGTTCTCCATTTTTACCACAAAGAACTGTGATTACATAGAAGTTCTCACTCTCTTTTTCCTCATTTCTTATTCCCCCTTAAACTAAATGCAAGAGTAGTTCATCACTGAGCCTGCAATCTCAATAGATGCATTTATGTTTCACTGTCATGGTGCTTCAAAGTGTATTCATATTTCGAATATATTCATTCTTCCCTCTTTTGAAAACCTACAGTCTATGTGATTTTTATATAACTTGGAATTTTTTTCCACATTTGAAACACAGAGGATTGGATACTTAATAATGCTACTATACCATAGTAGTATATAAAATATTATATGAGTAACTTTTTCTTAGGCTTCAGTGACACATTCAGGAACTTCTTTATGTTATTCTTTAGATTGTTATTCATATGTCATTTTGCTGTTCATATGTCAATTGCTGTTTCAATTTTTATCTGTTTTGTTTTTACTAATCTGCAGGATTAAAAGCCAATATTTTATTAATTGGACTACAAAACAGTACATTTTTTTTAATTTTCAAAAAAATTTAATTTGAGTCTAAGTAGTTACTGATGCTCTCTAATTCTAGATCAGCAGAACAAGTATGATTTTAGCGTGTTTGACTTGGTCAAGTTACTGTCTATCCTCAGATGTATTATCAGCACACATAGTTCAAAGACATTGTTTAAGTCTATACATCACTTTTATTTGATATCCTAATGTTAGCTTTGGTAGAATTTTTCACTCAAATCACTTTATAATGAATAATATACTAGTTGTGTTGGTTTATGTTTCAGTTGATATGACACATTTTTTTTGCTAACTTTTGCTGATTAAAATAGCAAATTCCACACCTAAACCCATAGTTAAAGTAAAAGAAACAGAACTTTTCTGTTAAAAATATTCTCTTTTCTTCACTATATTTTTAGATGGAAGCTAGGCCCTAGTTTGCTGCTCTGTAATCAGGTAATCCATATTAATTTAGTTATGTAAGAAATATACCAAGATGTGCAACTATGAGACAGAGTTTGCCATAGAAAAACCCCGTTAACTAACTGAGAGAGAACACCCCTTGACAATATGAAATGCATCTACTTGGTTATTTATGTTGTCCAAATTCTTTTCCTTTTGGCATACTCCTAACAGACATTTGTACTTGATAGAAATTGTTTCAGAGGTCCTGCAAAAAGAGAAAATAATATGAAATAAATATGTATAGCAAAAGAAATATGGAAGACAGTGATAAATTGACAATACCTATAACTTTTTTACAGAGTTATGGAATGCAGAAAAGGCAGCCAAAGAAGGATGTAGAAGACAGAGGACAGTTGAGAACATGAGAAGCTTTAAAAAACCTGAGATTTTAAGAAAAGAGCAGTGAGGAAACAAGACGGAAAAGAATAGGATGCAGTCAGGAGCTGCAAAAGAGAAAGGATGATGAAACAAACATTCTTAAAGCACCACAGAAGAAAAGTAAAATGCTGGGGACATCATGAGCTGGGAAATCCATGAGTAATGGAAATCAAGAAAATTTTATCTGTGAAAATGAAAAGCCACTAAGGATAGATGAGGATAAACACTACATAAATTTCTGGAAAACAGCTATAAATGTTTTTTTTTTTTTTTTTCCTTGATGATTACTTATGTTTGAAATGAGGCATTTGTTGGTGAAGATCAGTATCTGCTTTTGAGCATCATGTGAAAGGAATTTAATGTGGTTTTCTTTCTCCTGTTAATCAAAGTAGTAAATATACTAAAAGGAACTGAAAATTTCTTTACTCTGTAGAGAATTTTATCGTGTAAAAATTTTACTATAAAAGTAGTGTCAAAGTAGTTTTTAATTCTAGAACGTAAAGAATTAAAAATTACTTCAAAATATAATTTAACCAATTAAGACAGAAAGTGAAAATAAACTTACTGATTTTTCTCCTGGCATATTTTCCTTTTTTCTCAGTTCTGGCACATCAGTTTTAAAGAAAAGCAAAATGGATCTATGAACAGAAACACGATCGTTGTTAGTAATGCTGACTAATCTTTCAAGAGGAGGAGGAATTTGATCTTCAAGTACTGGAACTTATATTCTTCATATGCCTCTGTCTGAGGTAAGAAGCAGAAAAAGACTGTGACAAACATCTATTTTTATTCTAGTGCCATAATAATATAGGTGATATCTACACTAGTAGAGGTGAACACTGAGAGAGGAGAAAAAGAACAACCTTGTAAAAAATTTTCTACTTCTGATTGTTTATGAAATGTCATCAGATATGACAGAAACAAGAAAATGAGCATATGCTTTCTTAAGAAATTATCCTCATGTCATATATGCAGATACATTCTAAAGATCATATAAATTTTGCAGTCTCCTTTGATGTACATAATTTCAAAGGGTGCAAGTATAAATGTTTTTTCTCTTGAAGCTGTATTCAATGTCTTAATCAACAAAATAAATTATATATGTGAATTTATTAAAAATGTTTCATGATCAGGGCAGTGTATTGTAAATTCAGGATCAAGGGAACTGTTAGTTATGCATAAACTAACAAGGCTCATGATTTATTATTATTATTTACTATTTCAAGTCCAGATATGGCCTTGCCAGTGCTAGGGAAGGATCACCTTCTGGATTCTGCCAGCAAAACTCCTCCTAATGCAGCCTGGTATAACATCAGCCTTCTGTAAGGACTTAAAGAGCACAATTGCCTGTCTCAAACACTGTTACCACAGAAGGACTTTGCCATGAGATAAGCACGGAATGGAGTAACAAGTTAACTCCAGGCCTGGGGAGGCAAGATCTGGTTAACACATCCCGGGTAATGTATCCATGCAAAATTCCCACAATGGCTAACTGTGTAAAGAAGCAACCGCTTATACATATATCACTGGTCAAACAAAAATCACTCTAAATTATGGGACAGACAGCACCTGTGACCACCAAAACCCTCCCATCCCTGATTATGCCTCCATGTTCAGGATACCTGGAACTTGGATTGTAAGGTAAGCCACTGTGATGGGAACTTGAGATAGGATAAAGCTGGTGTTATTGTCCAAATGTTATCAGGCCTAGGCGGAAGTAAACAAAGCCGGGGAAGAAGAATGTATTGCTGATAATGGCGGAATTTATGAGCCACAAGGAAAACCAACTCAGCAATTGTGCTGACATGAGCTCGGACTGGGCGGAAGTAATTCTGGCAAGGGAAGATCATAACCACTGACTCACAACTCAACAACTCCAAAGAAGAAAAAGACAGAGCACGCAACTAATTATTACCAGAAGCAAGGGAATTATTCAACCAATACAATAAGAGAATTTTGTAGCCAATGAACATTAATTCCTCTGTTTGCAAAAAATATTAAAACAGTGAAAAGTTTTGAACTACTTTGGGACCACCATTACCAAGAACGTCAGGATGAAGAAGGACCAACTGCACACCATTGATCCATGGATGGTGACTATCTTCTGCCTGATATCTCAACCTCTTCATGGACCCTTTTCAATGTCTTTCTCTCTCTCCCTCTACCTCACATTTATTGTTTCTGTATTATTGACTTCAGCATATGGTGTAGTTTGCATGTTAATTCAGGCATCTCTCACTAATCGGATCTTAACACCTTGTCTGCAGCAAGGACACATTGCTGACTTATGATCAAAATTGGTATCCACCAGGAGGCCCAGGGTGGCTTTGCCAAGTAGTTTTCTAGCCAGTTGACCCTCAGCATATTCTAGTGCATGGGATTGTTCTTCCCGAGCTGTAGGATTTTGCTGAACTTCCGGATATTGCTGTCAGCCCATTTCTCCAGCCTGTCAAGGCTCCTCTGAATTGCAGCAGGACCCTCTGACATACTAGCCACTCTTCCCACTTAGTGTCATCTGCAAACTTGCAGAGGGAACACCCTGTCTCATCATCCTGATTGTTAATGAAAATTAAAATGAAATGGAAACAGAACAGAATGTGGTATTGTCCTATGGGGTACGTTGTTACCGACTTGTCTCCAAGTAGCCTTTGTGATACTGATTATCACACCCTTGGGTCTGGATGTTCAGCCAGTTTTCATTCCAATATACTATGTATTTTATAAGAATAAACTTGTAGACTTATAGTTTGCCCTGGAGTACCTAGAATTGCCAATTGGATCAATCAAATTTTCCAGCTAATGTGCAATGTGAAGTAAAAATCCGTGAAACATACAGTAAAAGAGTCATAGTCTTGTGACTAGAGCTACCAAGTGGATTAAATATATAAGGAAAGGTTATATGGATAACCATCTAAACTTTTATAGGCTATATAGACAGTATATTTTCAATCACATTTTCAATCTGTGTTTGCAGAGCAGAATGTTAGAACAGATTTTTAACAATCACGAGAAATTGGAACCAAAGCCATGTGAATACAGAAGTCATTAAAGTAACACAGTGTATTATGATTATTTAGACATACTCTTCAGTATCTTTAAAGAAATTGCATTTTCTTTCTGGATAGATTATCTCAGAAACAGGCATTATACAATTATGCTCAGTGTGTTTACAATTCTATGCACCTTTACAACTTTGCTAAGTTTCTTGACAACTTTAAAAATTTCAAAGAGAGCAGGGGTTGTAGGGCACGGACTTCACAAGATGGTGATAAGCGAAGACATTTTACTGTAAAAATCCAGGGTTCTTAAACTGTTACATTGTTATGAGTTTACATACCTGTGAGGCACAACAAATGTGTTTAACCAACCACCATAAACCACCATAGGAACATGCTTCAAGTGTAACCAATCACCAACCCCACAGTGTGAGCACTTATTGGTTCTAACAATTGTTTTCCAGTTATGTAACTTGTTTTTCACCTCTAGTTTAGCTGAGTCATTCCCAGAATGCGCTCTGGTTAGCCGAAGTAGCAGAAGTGAGGAAGCATTTTACAAGGGCAACAAGGCCTACACTTTGCAAGGCCTTTCTGCTCCACAACAAAAGAGGTCCTTTCTCATCTACATTTGAATTTCATCCCAGAAACTGTCAGAATCTATGAGAACTAACTAGAGAGTTTATTATTCAGTAATTCTCATAAATAGATCCCCAAAAGTCTGAAGGAGCATTAAAAGTAATATCCAAGATCATCTGAAAACAAGCCTACGTATAAGCAACTAGTGCAGAATAATTGTGCTTCAATGGAAAGCTGAAGACAGAGACATACTCTGTGAAGGCAAAAGTGAGTTTTTTCAGATAAATCAGATTGCAAATATAGTCTGCAAAATCTTTTCAAAGAGGAAAAAAGGACCCAATGAAATATTATCTAGGTTTTTAGAACATAAAAAGACAGGTCTGTTTGTAAATGTAGACATGTAGACTGCAAATAATCATACTAACTGAAGGAAAAGCTGAGAGACATTTATGGTGTAAAAAAAGACAGACTCAAATTTATCCTGCAATTGTTTAAGATTGTGAGAAAAGTTCTCTGATGGAAAAGGAATAAAAAAGAGAGAGAGATTTTCAGAACAAAATGTCTTAAATATTCTGTAGTGCTGTAAAAGTAGAAAGTAAAAAATCTGTAAATATCAAGAATTAAATTCCATGGCAGCATTATATTTCAATAGTTAGTGGAGTGCCTAAATAAGAACATTTCTGTTTGTATGATGTAAATAACATTTTGTGTGCATGTTCATTTGAAAACATTAATAGTCTGTCAACATATTATTATAATTTAATTAGGTGGGCTAAGACTATTCAGCTGAAATCTTCATTTAAAATTCCTAATTTCTAATATTTATGGGAAAAAAATCGTATGATAAATACAAAGACATCATTCTCAGCAGAACAGCAGGCAGAATAAGATATTGCTTCTGCATTTCTTTAGTTAAAACAAGCTTTATTAGGTGATACACCAGAATGAAGGAGGAACTTTTACAACTCATGTAAAGTATGTGCTTCGATGAGGCTAGATAATGCTCAGTGCATTATCTATATATCTATATAACAGGGTTAACTGGCTATCAGATTTCAGAGAAAACTGAGAAAGTATCTTTGCTAGGTCAACGTGATTGTTTAAGGAGCTTATCATAGAATACCCTTAAATGTATTGAAAAGCGTATGTATTTTCTGCTTGCACTTTTACCTTTACATTTTATTAACGTATTACAATCATAATTTGAAAGCTTTAGAAACAATGCATTAGTCTATATTACTTTAACTTGGAGGCTTATCTAAAAAAATTCTTCAATATGGATTTACAGGTATCCAAATTAATTTACTCATGGTGAAATAGATTCGCTCTGCTATTTCTCAAAGAATGAGTTTTGTGAATGGTAACGTGGCAGGTTGGGGTTTGGGGGAAGATTTTATGAGATGATCCAGGGAATTGGTATTCAATCCTTTTCTTAGTGTCAAATCAGACCTCCAATGTTTCTTACAGCTTTTTGATGCAGGTCACTGGTGGGACAAGCCAAATATGTGGGATCCCTGTTTACACTTAAAATGTTACCAACACAACAGAACAAAATAAGTGGGTCTACAGGAAATAGCATGAAAAACTTATCAGGGCAAAACAAGAAACAGCAATATTGGTTCAGCCAAGGACACATAAAAAATGTGTGACATAAATAAAAATTTAGAGCCCTTGCTTTCAATATGTCTTAACTATGTTTTCATGGAAACTCACAGAATCTATTATACAACAAGAAAAAACAAACTCACAAACAAACAAAACGTGGCAGAAGGAAGTAAGGCAAGGGAGAAGAGCTTTCTTTTTGAATTTCTGTGTATGGGGAAGAGAAAGGAAGAAGGAATGAAGTCAGTTTAGGAAGGAAGGAAATTAGTTTAGGAAAATATAATCAAAATAGTTTCATCTTATACCTGTTTTGCTTGACATCTCTCAAGACACACACCAAAGAACTTTGTGTATTCAGAAGGCATGGACAACTTGCATAATGGAAAAGTTCAGTCAATGAATGCTAAAGAAATGGGAGTGTGAGCTAATATGAGATATCATGGGAATGAAAATATTCTACCAAAAATTGCAGTTAATAAATATTTTTAGAGAGCACTTGGTTAATACAAATTTTATACTCACTTGATAGTTGATTAAAGATCAAATAGTAATTGGAAAATTACATATGAAATTTTGGATCTTTATCTCAAACTGTAATTTTTTTTTTTATTAATTTCTTTTTCCCTGAGGAGTCAGTCCATATCTGAAAATTTCCAGTGAGACCTTTCTTTTTAATATCTCCAATTGTCTCTCAGAGCTATTTAGATAGATGGAAAAGAGAACTTCTGCACTGGCTTTGGGACAGGGGAGAAAGAAATATCTGTCACTAAAAATGTAGAAAAAGTACATAACAAGGCTCTGACCCACAGAAGCATTACCAGATTAGTCACAACTTATTTCACACATATTAAAAACACCAATTTTTGTATATTTTCTTTGGGATGAGATCTCAGAATCTGGGCTGATGAAAATGTCAAGATACAATACAGCATTGGTGAAAAGTGACACCTCTAGACCACAAACAGTTAAGACTTGTAGATATGTATATTATAATCTTGCTCAGAAAGAGTCTTTATTTTGACTGTCATCCCCAATGACAGGTACAAGACACCTGCCACATGGCATACATCTTAATTTGAGCAAAGTGATCTTGCACAACAGCTACTCATTGTTTGGAGAGTCCCTCTTTTGAGTCTGTATTGTAACATAAGATTATTCCTAAATTAAAATCCTTAAACAGGAGAATAAAGCAGTTGCAGATAATCAAAATAGTATAAACAAACTGTTTTCCCTGTTCAGAAATCACTCTCAAACACTCTTAAATTCTAAGTTCAGAATTTGCTTTTTTGCATTATTGGTCCATCTGTCATGCACAACAGCTGTAGGCAGAGGGGAAAACACCTGCACTTGAGTAGAAAAGCTGCCAATTCAGACTTGCCTTTGGCAAGCAGAATAAAAAATCAGCTCTTGCAGATAGGATTGTCTTGTGTCTGTCATCTTCCACATGTTCATTGGGACTATTTTCAACTGCTGAAGCTAACAGCATTTACATACTGATAGAGGCTTGCAGTTGTTCTTAAAGCATTCCTAGACACAGATTTTGTAAGCAAAACTTCGAAAAAACTCACAAAAAAAACTGATGAGCAATGGATTGCCAGAGTAAAGGAACTGATACAACAAAAATTGTAACATATAAACATGGTTCATAGAATTCTGTAAATGTCAAACCCTGACCTAATGGACCTGTGAAAGTCACAGACTGTAGACCTGTGTTGACTGCAATATAAAATTGTTGTCAGATATTCCTAAATTTTTCACCTGATTCAGCCAGAGTTTATTTTGGATCTTTGTCTCTTTTAGATACAAAAATACCCAAGCACAGTGAGAATGTCCCTTATCCCTTGAGTAACTAATAATAAATTACTATAGCTTGCAGACAATTCCAAGTGATTATTCGCAATTGTGGAACTGAGGGGTCACAAAAATCAAATCAGTTTTCTCCTCTCTCTCCTCTCTAGCCAACAGAACTTTATTTAAAATAATCATGCAAAAGAGGTTTATGTAAAATGAGGCTATGTTCAGGTGGCAGTTACTCTGACCTGATTTAAACATTTTTATTAAGCTGACTTGAATTATTTCCCCCATGTACCCATTTCTCTCTGACTGGTAGGAAACTCAGTAACTATCTCAGTTAAAAATGTCTGCATAGAAGTATCTTACATTCCCCTCTGGAAGTTCAACATCTTGACAGATGGATCACACTTCTATTATTCAAATGCTTATATTCAAATATTTAATTCTTTACAGAATTTATGAATAAAATTGCCCTCTTTTTTTGCATTGGGAACTGCATATTTACCTGTAGTCCACTCCCATCACTACCATATAATGATGTAAATGCCAATAGTAACAGCATTAATCTTGATGGCTTTTCCATGCTATCAAGTAATTTCCTGATATTGAGAGCCATCCACAATCCTAGACCTTTATTTGCTATAATATCAGCTTCTCACTTCTCTTATTTAGTATTTGATATACAAGAAGCAGTGCACATTCAGGTATATGAGTATCGATAGTATCCCATGTGGCTAGTTAACCTTGCAAGTCCTTGCTTCTTCCTCACATACTTGTTCAGCAGTCGAGACATCACCCTACACCCATGGCACAGGAGAGAGGTAGCAACATTTCATAGGTAGGAATGTAAGAAGCTGTCAAATATCTCTAGTTCATATTTTTGTGTTAGCATGACATGTAATGGTTTGCAGGGCTTTGGGTATAGTCCCAAGCCTTCCCCTTTTTTTGCTAGAATGAGGAGCGCTGTTGAATGCAATGTGCAGATTCTGTATGGGGGAGTATTGCTAATGCTGTTTCTCTTCCATTTCCTTCTCATCTGAGATCAATGTGTCTTTTTCAAAATGAAGCAGCTGATACTAAGGTTTATTCATCTTCTTGAAATGAAGATAATGAGTTAAAGTTTTCCTCTTACAGCTGAGACTTCTATCTGTTCATAGAGCACTGTGTGTGCTGATATGTCAGTGTGGATACTGAATGTTTCCTGCCCTTTTTTAGTTAATGTATGTATTCACTTACATTTTTCACCTGCTCTAGATAAGGACAACATTTACAGATGCCCAGTAAATGTCATGTTGCAATCTTCTATTTGAATTAATAGCCACAATTACAGGGATCCTGGAAAGGCTAGAGCAGCAGGTAAACAAGAGAAAACAGACGTGTTTAGTGTAGGGTGTAGATGAAGAGGTGAAGTAGCATTATACAAAATGGTTCATAAGACAAGAACATGTGGTTGTTTAATCCTACTGGAAGAGAGAAAATCGGAAGCAGATAGAAAAATACTTTTTTTAATCAACTAATCTCTTTAAGTCATCATTGTCATGAAATTATCTATCAAGGGTTCAGCAAAATGAAACCCAAATGTTTGAAGAGTACAGACTGATATGCATCAACGAATCTGCCACTTCCCCAACACAAGTGTTAAGAAGGAGTCAGACAATTGCCTGTAGGCAGGTTTTTCTAGACTTCAACCACAAAGACGTTCTTTTGTCTTCCTGAGAATTTCCTTTAAACTTAGTGATCTTTCTAGTTTAATGTCTCTGAAATTAAGACCACTAACTTTAAAAGACAGAAAAAGGTTAACAATAGGAAAATGTCAAAGGCTGACGTTAGAAAAAAGCAGAGTTTTCCTTAGCAGAAAGTCCTAACATAATATGAAGATATGCCCACAGTTTATTTTAAGATAATAAATTTCCTTTTTCTTTTCACTTAGTTTTTTCCCCATTGATTTTTGCTCATATTTTTTTGTGTTTGTACACTAAAGAGAAATGTATATAGTATTCTGCATTTTAGAGTTTCAGACTATTTTTGTGTATTTTTTGAAAAACATATATATCAGTATCAAGAAATTGAAATTACAAAATGGATACAGAAATAGGAAGAGACAAAGTAAAAGGATAATAAAGAAAATGAAAATAAAGAAAAACCAAAGACTAATCATCATTAGAGATGACTCCCTAATTTTAACCACAGGATGTTATGAAAAAGAAACAAAACATTTAGTGTTAATTTTATGAATTTTTCAAAATTTGGAGGTTTTTTCACTTTGAGATTATCATACTCTTACACAAGACTGATGCTTCATACTCTTTCTTCTCTACCTTCTCTTTCATCCTCAAAAACTGTATTTTCAGTGAAAAAAGAATTGTGACTATTTTCAATTATTTTCAGTAGGTATAGTATGAGGAAAAAACAGATGATGTAATTCCTATCCTATAAGAACATAGGGTTGAATAAAAATACAGTTGTAAGATCAAATTTCTTTAGGCATATATTTATTGATTATAGTAACCTTCTGATATGTTTATAAAAGACAATTCTGGAGATTGTGAAAACAATACTGAATGTTAGATTCCATCCCACATTATAATCCATCCTAAATAAAAGCCTTCTTTCGAGACGTTGATGAGAATCGTGGGAATTATGTCTTCTAAAAGTATTGGTTTTAAATGGCTGTCAGTTGCTTATACAACTTTACTTCATAAAGCAAATCTTTGGGGAATACCTAATTAAATCATAATTGCCAAAAATATCCTTGTCAGGCACTACAGGACTATAGGGAAATGGGAAGGCATGTCGAGGAGAATCTCATTATCAAAGACCTGTTTAATACAAATTAAAATTGATTTATTCTAAATAGACTAGATGAAATGAACAGCCTATATCTTTGCAAACTAACGTAGATCAAACATACTATGAAACAGATACAGGAGTATATTAAAATATGAAGCATGTACTTGACTGGGATATAAAACTCATGAATAATAAGAATCCCCAAAAAACCTCTAAGATTCAGATGACAAGAAACCTCAACAATAATACAAGTATCTCCATTATTTTTCTCTCGTGATTCTGCTCCTCAGTCCTGCAATATGCAGAGTTTTGAAAGGACATTAGACAGTATGTAGAGTTGAACAATCTCATTACCCTTCACTGTCAAAAATTAAAACTTTAATAGCTATAACAATGTAGCAGGGCATTCCTTTTACTTTAATTGCACAGATATAGATCAATCAATTGAATCAATAAAGTCAGCACCTGCTACAAAATGAAATGCTGATCTCTTCACTCAGTCACACATACACAATATTCTGACTGTATGTATTAGGTTGGAAAATACAGGTTGTCAGTTATTGGAAATGTCAGCTTGTTGCTCTATAGGTGGATAAATTCATCAAAGAAACAAGTTGTCCACATTTGACTTCAGGAATTTATGACATAAGGATCAAAGAATAACATGACACATTCAAAAAGGAAAAATAATCATTAGGCTAGGTATAAAATTATATTTTAGAATGCAGTAAGAGCACTTGTGGGATTCTTGGTAGGTGATACGGCATATGTTGTTATCAAAAAGATCTGTTACTTAAACTATCATTCCTGTAAATAGCCAAGACTCTTTAGAGGTTCTTTTGGTTTTGTTTTTTTTTTTAATAGTTTAACCATAAAGAATCTCAACAAAAATGAGGTCTTGTCTTCATTGTTTCCCAGACTTCTCTGTTCTACTGCTCCTCAGGTCTTCAGGTCAGAGAGACAGAAAATATAAACTTGTGCCTCTTCTTTGAATTTGCTTTTTCTCAAGATATTTTCTGAGAATGTTGACTTTTTGCATAGTGTGACAATATGTTTCTCTGTGTCAGCTTTCCTGGCACCATGGAACTTTACAAATATTATTCTTTGTGAGAGATGCCTAATTAGAAAATGAGTAGGGAGAAGAAAGCTGACAGATTTTAAAAAGAGGATTGCCCTTGATGAATATTAGCATATGTTTCAGTCTAATTCCTGCTTTTGACTACCTGATTTTTCTGTGTTTTTAACTTAGAATAGAACATTGAGTTGTGGCTTTTACAGTGTAGGTTATGGAGCAGGCTTCCCACACAGACCGAAAGAAAAGACTGAAGCATTTGTGCTTCCTTCTGTTATATTGCACCAGTGCCTGTACATAAAAGTGAGTGCCCCAGCACTAGCTGTTATGGACTAACAGATTTTGAAACTCACCATCTCTATGGGATCAGTCTTGCTGATATCATCTTATCATAGATTAAAAAGGGAATAGCTCTGAATAAAAATTGCATAGAGAGATCATAGCTGAAAACAAATGTTCTTTACAGTTCCTAAACATCTTTTAGAAGACTGAATATCAGTTGTCCTCCTTGAGCCATTTACATGACACACTCCAAAAACTAGAATTTTTAAATAGCTTATAAGAAAAGGATTAAATGTTTTCACCTCTGATACCGTGTGATTTGCTTTTATTCACAGTTCTTAAGATCATGGTGTGTTAATATCAGGGACATAAATCCTTTGCCATAATTCCATTAAGCCCCATTCACTTTCCTGAATTAGCAACTAGTTCTTCTGAAGACTGATTGTCTTCTCTGTTGTTCCATTTTTTGTCACTCGTATTAAAGCAGGGAGAATATTAACTGGATTAAAGTAGTATTGAAGGCCATAGTAATTAAGACACAATTCAGGGTCACCTGCACTTGGTGTGTGTGCTACAGCTCCAGACCAGATAGAAATGAATTCTGCCTAACACCTAAGATCTTATGAAGAATGACTGTGTAGATGAATGACTGTGTAGAAGAACGAGGAGAAGAAAGCAGGGGAAAGGAAAATTCAAATCTAACCTCAACAAGGAATAGTGCAGCACTGAGGAACACCACCATGGCTTGAAAAACAACTTGAGAACCCAGACTCCCCATCAACACTTATAATTGCTGATCAAATTTCACTTAAACATTACTTAGCTTATCTGTAATAGACATAACTGGACAAATTCTGCTGTTACTGGTAAAGTCCAGCCTCAGGTGATGTTGTATGTCGCTCACAGTAGGCTTTAAAGTGGCATTGTTAGTTAAAGTAGGTAATTTGCCCTTTGTGTAGGGATGCCTTACTCATCTCCTTGAAGAAACAACTGGTGAAGGGTCTGAAAGTATTTCCTCAACTGGTTGATGCCATTTGCACACAGAGTATTTCTCAGTGCAGCTAATTAAGTGTGGAATTTGAACTGACAATGTGTATTTTAAAATGAGCTCAATTGCTTTCCATGGGATAGTTCAGTTTATCAAACACAGACTTGTGGAATTATTTAAATGTTCACAAGCTGTTCTTATCTGGTCTGTAACTGCAGGTCAAAAATTTTAGGCATCTCCCTAATGTGCATCTCTTTTTTGTACCTTATTTGATACATATCTTCATATACCTATCTAGGTAGCTTGAATACATTGCTGCTGTTGCAATGGCAATTTATGTTTGTATTTAAGCAACTGACATGAACTGACTCACTCAAGGCTCTGACTGATATTTAGATTCAGACTGTTAACAAAGGTAGGCATCTAATTTCTTTGGAAGTACTGGACTTCAGCTAGCAGCCCAGGATAGCATCAGTCTTCTGTAGATCCTGTCAGATATAATCTCAAATGAGAATCACTTTTACCAAGGCAACTGATCAGAATTGCTCAAATCTGAAATTTAGATGACTAAATGTGTCAAACTTGCATTGACTCTCATCCGCTATAATGGATAATAAATCTTCCTGTGCATGACTGAAATGCATGTTAAAACTTGGTATTCTTATGGACAACCTATATCTAGCATCCTTTAGTTTTATTTAAGAAGCGTAAGCTTATTTAAAATGTCCATCGACTCCTGATCGAAATAATTAAATTCGGATGATTAAATGTAAAACAGGAATACTTTTTTATAAGTAAAGCTTTGTTAACTGAACTGAAAGAAACATTTGTGTTCTTTCTGTGCTGCCCAATCTAGTTCTTAGTATGAAGAAAGAATTGTGAATGAACTCTGTGCATTCTGACATTACCATTGCAGCCTACTGCTCAGTCCTCACAATAGTTTCTTTTCTATTTCTGTTGATGGTATGAATCTGTGTGCTGGATCCTTTCAGTTCATAGGAAGATGAGCTTCAGGTGAAGGTTGTCTAAGAAAAGAATGATTGAGTCATTTTCAAGTGAGTGAAGAGAGAAATATGGCTTTGCAAATGAAAGAGAGAAAGGAAAGGAAAGGAAAGGAAAGGAAAGGAAAGGAAAGGAAAGGAAAGGAAAGGAAAGGAAAGGAAAGGAAAGGAAAGGAAAGGAAAGGAAAGGAAAGGCAGAAACCTTTGGTTTAAAAAATAAAATTAATAAAAGATCTCAACATCTTCCTTGTTTAAAAAGCTGTGACTTCTATGAGCTTCACAGAGAACTGAAATGCTTCTTCTGAGATCTATTAGCTTTGGTACCAAATCATCAGAAATGCAAGACATGGCAAATGAAAAATTTCACATAGATAGTGTTTACTGTGCACTCCTGAATTCAGACATGGTTTGTATTTTAATGTTCAAATACCTTCTGTGATCTACCATTGTGAGAGCCTGGAGGAGATTTTTAGCTTGAATCATTTTGGGCACATGTGTGAGTGGAAGGGGCAGGTTGGGTCGATGCCCTGTTCAAGATACCCCACCCACCAGGGCCTGCATCCCAGCTTGTGCAATAGTAATCAATGGCTGGCACACTGCAGGCAGTGCTCCACACCTGCCCCTGAAGCCTCTAAGCCAGCTCCTGACTGGTCACCAGACCAGAAGGCCCACCTAGGGGAAGGACTCAGGAAAGCCAAAGCACAATACAAGCACATGTCTTGAGCCTCACTCTCCTTGGATTTTATATCAACTCAAACATAAGTGGTAGCTATATTTGTTCTAGATCTCTTTTTTTCCTCTTTCTCCTTATAATTCCTTCTTTGTGAAGTTTGAGTAACTGAAATTCAGATAGGCTGGAGTTTGCTAAGTTGAATGGGCTTAGATCTTGCTAACTTAATTTTTTGTGAAATGCTTGATGTTGATTGAATATTGCTTTAAACTTTTGCCAGAGTTCTCTGATTTTCTGAGGTTTGCTAGTAAAGTTTTTGTTGTTTTGACCTCTTGAGAATTTCTTGTCAGTCTTTTTCTCCCTTGCATCTAAATCAGGGTATGTAAAAAAAAGAAAAAAAGTAAGCCCCTTTAAAGGATTTGGTGGCAGAATTCTGGGCTTTACAACCATTACTGGAGAATCCCTAATAGAAGCTTATAGAAGTTGAATAACTGTACTGCTGTTCATCCCTTCTCTAGGTTATATGTAATTAAGCCTAAAAACTAAGTAATAGGAATAAGGAAAGCTCTGTAATAGGCCTGACCCCTCTGAAATAGGTAGAAATCCTCAGTGGATTCTGTTGTTGAATTTTGGTCTTTGTAATTGGTTTATGTGTCCAAGTTTTGGCAGTGGCAGTAGTTCAGGGGTGGCATCTGAGAAAAGAGGATGAGGCTGCCCCATCCCAGGCACAGCTGGTTTCATCTGGTTAAAGTCATCCAGGGGACCTTCTGCAAGACACAGTTGAGCTAAAGCAATACTTCCAATTCCACTGTGATAACATTTTTAAGAAACCAGCTGTGAGAGAGTGAAAAAAGGGTGAGAGAAACAGCCCTGTACATACAAAAGTCAAAGGAGAAAAAGAGGGATGAGACACTCCCAGCTTCAGAGCTGAGATTCTCCTGCAATCTATGGAGAAGACCAGGGTGAAGGAAGTTGTTGCCCTGCAGCCTATGGAGGATCATGATGGAGAAGATATCCACTTGCAGCCCATGAAGGACGTCATGCCAGAGCAGACTGGAGAAAGCTGCAGCCCATGAAGACCCAGAGCAGGGTCCTGTCAGAACCACTACCCATGAAGGACCCACACTAGGACAGGGAAGAAGTTTAAAACTGGAGTGGTGTGGAGAGGAGTTATTGCAAAATGACTATAACCCCCTATTTCTTTGGTTTTTTTGAGACATTATGCCATCTGAATACCATTTTTAGGGTTTTATTACCTTAAGAGAGATTTGTATTTTACTAGTCTTTGATAATATTCTGCTCTAATCACCTTTGTTTATCTACTATCTTGCCACTTGACTTTTTCCTTGTGGAATTGATGATAAGCAAATAAATAAGGAAAACATGTGAAGACTCTTTTTGCAGAATGTAAAGCAAAGTAGTAAATGAGAATGAAGACAATTTAGCATGAACGCAGACTGACCTCTTAAAACTTTCAGCATACAACATAGTGGAGACAAGTTCACTGTGGAAGGTAAGTATACAGTGCACATTCTTACTAGCAATAACATCAATATAGAAATTGTTTCAGTGTCTTTCCATTAAATGTCCTTACTTAATCACCTTTTAAGAAAGATATCTTTCTTGGCAAGCTAGTATAATTACAATATTGTATCTACAAACTCTTCTTTATAATAAAGTTTATTGATGAATGCAAGATGTGCATGTTTTTCTTTTACCTCTACTTCCATTTCAAGTTATATTACACTATCATGCGGAGATGTATGGGTTATAGTCATATAGTGGTTTAAAGCGTATATTTTATTTCTTTTTTCAGCTGGGAAGTTTATTATTAAAGAGGTCTTGGGTATAAAAGAAGGGAATTCTACTGAAAAACACTGTAATCAAAAGTGAGTGAATGCATGAAGAATAATTCATAATCCCCAAGGGGCAGTTACATTACATAAGGCTGGGTCAGAGGAATGGGTTTGTGGAATATTAACTTGCCTATTTTTTTTCTTCCCAAAGGCTTTAATAAATTGCTTTTTAGAACTACATTGCAGTATTACTGGGGGAGTAGGTGGTTGTGAATACTTAAAGTCAGCATACACTGTACTCTGCCTCAATTAAGATGTATCTCTGAGGATATTGTCCGTATAGAAATTGAGAAAATCAGATTGTGTGGACTGAACCAGACATAAATGAGATCTCTCAGGTACACCTATTTGTACAAGTATGGTAGTGCAGTATTCTAAACAGCAAATGAGACAGTCCCAGAAAGCTGTATCGCAGCACTGTCGTGACGCTTGGACTGCACTGACGTGGTTTCTGAACAAGCTACCTGAAAACTATCTCAGATATTTGTAAAGAAAAGCTGAATAAATATATTTATGAGATTTCTACTATTTGATAAGCAAGATCTATATAAGCAATAAATGTATCCTAAATTGGCATGTTGTGGACATACAAATATGTTACAGGTGTTTCATAGAAACAATGGTGTCTATGGCAGAAGAAATAGCTGCTGTTGAGAAAAGGATGTTACTGTATAGAGTGCATCTGCATTCTCATGGTAGTGTTTGTATTGCTCTTTGAGTAATATCCATTTAATGAATAATTCCTCTTTGTTGCTGTTAAATAATGCATAGAAATATGTGTTTATACATTATAAAACTTATATCTGGGAACATTCTTTTACAAAATCGTAGAACAGTGTGGGTTGGAAGGGACCTTAAAAATCATCTAGTCCCAGCCTGCCTGCCATGGGCAAGGACGCCTTTCACTAGATCAAGTGGCTCATAGCCCTATTAAATCTGGCCTTGAACATTTCCAGGAACAGGACATCCACAACCTCTCTGGCCAGTCTGTTCCAGTGTCTCACCACCCTCACAGTAAGGAATTTCTTCCCAACATCTAATCTAATCCTAACTTTTTTTTCAGTTTAAAGCCGTACCCCTTTGTCCTATTGCAACCTGTCCTTGAAGCTATATATATGTTGCATATTTCATCCCCCCATTCTTTTAGATGGCTTGTTTGCTCCTTGCACCATAATGATGCAAAAGGACAGTGTTGAACACACATTCAAAATCGAGTGTTATCACTAAGGTAGAAAAACAAATTTACAAATCTGGAGCATTTTTCATTTCTATTAGGAACAGATACATACAAAAAGTAAAATGAGACTAACATAGGTTGCTGTGGAATACCATTTTCTCCCTCTTGAAAATCTTCATAGCAACTTTTCTTCTCCCAACAATTACTGAGTGTTACAAAAAACTTAAAATGTGACTGGATATTGCTGAAACTTCTGAAGACAGCACAAAGTTGATTCTAGTAAACACAAAAAGGGAGACTATTCTGAGGTAGGAGGAAAATAACACAAAACCAAGCAAATATGCAAGAAAAAATAATTACAGTGTGTATTACCATGAGATAAACTGGCAAGCTTGGATATTACTGGAGGGAATAAGTGAAACATGCAAGTTTTCAAATATCTATGAAAGAACTAATGTGGAAAAAAGCCCATTTCCTTTGGATCCATAGACAAAGAGTAAGTTTGACATAAATTTGTATTACCTCAGTCTGGTTCTCAAAAATGTTATTGGAAGAACAATTTGGCATTTCAAGAGAAATATAATGATTTATTAACTTATGCATAGCACAGTCATTATTGCTATCTTGCATGCGGTAAAATATCAATAGTTGTTGACTTGCCTGTAATCAGATTGTCTATGATAATGTGAGGAAAATAAATCTATAAGAATCTGCAGTTGCTTAGGCTTCTGACAGGCTGGAATTATGAGGTTTGTACTCATTACTCTTCCTTTCTGCTTGGTACCTAAGGAAGGAGGTGGAGAAAGCATTTTGAGAACAAGGTATGTTTTTCTTTAGCACAGTTTGCACATCTGTCTGGACAGCTAAGTGGCTAAAACAAATAAGACCCCCTGAAAGGCAGTACCTTCTAAAGCTGAGAAGTCAATTCAAACAGTTAGCAGAAACTCCTAGATTTACCTTGCCCTTTGTTAATAGCAGTAAAGAGTGATATTACTTGATAGTTATTTTCCAATAAATGTGACATTCCGATCTTGCTAACTTTCTCTATCAAGATTGGTATGTTATGGGCACTGCCAATATAACTTTTCTGTGATGGAGTTGTGTCAACATCTATTATCACTTGAATGAGCAGATTCTGACCTCTGTAAAGCAGGTGGAGCTGGGAAATAGTAGTCTATTCTTTCCAGCAGTTTAAAAATGGAAATAGAAATATTCAGTCCTTTTTTTTTTTTTTTCTTTAATCTCAACATTTTCATGGGAAATTAAATAATGCAAAACCTTGGAAATGTATGGACCTAAAAGTCTTGACTGATAAATAATAATTTCTTCTAAAGTTAAGAACAACACATCATTTTGAGGTCTATCTTGTTACTAAGGATAATGGAGCATACTACAGTAGAACATGTCAGAACAATGAATTTGATTAATCTCAAAGCACAGCAAGTAAGGTCATATTTACTTGAAAACTTAGTTGATGATAAAGATGAAGCCAGCTCTTTCCATCTTTTTGTATGTGTACTATGGACTATTAACACTCTTCTGAAATTCTGAAGAGTTAGATAATTTTAAAAAAAATCAAAGTTCTTAATTTATGATGTCAGGAAATGTATCACATAGAGACTGGTAAGCAAGTGAATCTGCTTACACTTTGCATGATGAAACTCATAAAAAATTATTGAACATAAAATTGTACCTGTGGTGAGATCAAGGCTGATATTCTTTCATTGTGATTGCTTCTCTGTAGTTCAAAGGTACGTGAGGTCCAGAACCCCTACTGCAGTCTTGAGACTATTCTATCTCTCCAGATTTGTTGGTACTTGTTTCAGTCTTTTTGGAGGAACGAGGTAATCTGTTTTGAATTGATGCTGTCCTTACATTTTCCTTTCATTCTGTTTCTGCTTGGTTTTTAGTTTTTCTGGTGTCTGCTTTTAAGTCTTCCTGGCTTTTCGATTTTGTTTTGGAGAGTCTTTTGTCTGATCATTATACATTCTGTCTTGAATAGACTATGAACCCCAAGCAATGTCCAAATTCAATCAAGCTTTACAGCTGGGGATGTTTAAATGATCTGTAAACTAGGTAAAATAAATGCTGTAGTGTCCATTGGGATCAGAGGGTAGGTTATTTTTGGGGAAAAAAAAAATTATGACTTTGTGGATGACATTTTAAAATTTTATTAGAACTCATGTTATGTCTTATTGGTGTGAATCACTAAACCTACCAAAATAAAGCAGAATGCCTTTACCATTATGAATTTGGGATTTCCATATATAAATCAAACAACTTGTAGTGTTCTAGTGTGTGACATGTCTGCTTGCTCATGTAGAACAGCATACATACATTTTTTAGCTTCTGTGCCTGCTAACATAAAGAGAAATCAGTAGATGAAAATATAATTCTGAATATTAGCTGCAAAGTAGAAGTAGCTAATACCTTTCGTATACTAAGGTATCCTCTAACCATGCAGACACAAGAACTGCAGAAAATATGTTTTGATTCCATCTAGGTGCTGATATCTGTTATAGTCAAACACAAAAGATGAGATACCTATACTAAGAAACTGAATTCATTACAATAGCCTTAAGGTTTTACAGGCATATAAACACATACACACAGGAAAAAAGTAGGAGAAAAAATTACTATCCGTTTTTTTGCCACACATTTGTCACGTGTAGTTTGGAGTCACACATTTCAAAAGGTGAAACATTCTCCTATATTTCCCCTTCTTTTTTTTTTTTTTCAATTTTAACTTTTTAAACATCTTAATATTTTTCACAAAATTGGATTCTTGAGGTTTTTTCTTTTGAAAGACCACCCAAATACTTTCCAAGTGTGAACAATTCCAGGTCTGACCCATTTTTTGGGGTCATGGTCTGACCTAAAAATTCTCCTTTCTTTTGAATACTAGGAAGAAACTTCATGTATTCTTTTTGTTTTCACTTTCATCTTTGCCTTTTTTTAACATCACTGATGGTTCTTTATTATATTTATGATATTGGCTATAACTACATTTTTTATGATGAAATGTTAAGGAAGCCTATTAACGTTTTAGCTTAAACATCATTTTATTATTTCTTTTCCAGTAGCAATGGTGCAGTATTTGTATTTATTTCAGAACAATAAGAATGCCCAGAAAGAGAGTTACGCATATGAATAAAATGAATCAGTACTACAGTCATGCTCACTGGTACAGAAGTATCTTACAGCTGATGCTTTGCAATAACACATTGCAGAATTCCTTTAAAGAAAAAAGTAATTAAAACCACATTACTGTCAGGTATAGGAGAATTTCAAAATACACAGAATTTTGAATGGAATTAACAAAACCTTAAAATGTTTCGAAACCCTTGACAGACTTTTCTGAATGATCTAAGTGCTAAGAAATAGATTTCTTGTAAAGATACTGGGCCACTAGATTGCTCCAAGTACAAACAGCGACAGGCGTGAGGTATTTTGTGACACAGTTGATTTCCTACCAATGGAGAGAAAATTAAAAATAATTTAGACATTTGTGAAATAGTGGATCTTGTTTGAATTTATTTTAGGTATGAAGGCATTTTAAGTATTACTTTTATTTTAGCTGTAGGTGTTCGTTGGGTCCTGCATTATAATAGCTATAGAAAGCAAGCAATAGATATGTTTGGGACATTTTTATTCTTTTAGTTTTGCTCTTTGAGGTTTTCTGTTGATTTTATGAAAAAATTTCCATTTTCATGGATCTTAGTGCAAATTAATTAACACAGCGCAAGTGGCTCCACAGCCACTCTAGTACTCCAGAAAATAGTCCAAAGAATATATTTGATTTAGCAGCCAACTTTGTTAACACAGTAAAAGTGTAGTATCTGCTTCTGTCTCTTACAAAAGCTGCAGCAATAATACTGATTAGGTCTTTGGAATAAGCCAATGCTTATGTTTTAATTAGATTTTTGTTTGCTGTTGACATACCAGAGGTTTAATTTCTTTGATTTTCTTCACAAGGTTTACCTTTCTCCAGCCCATGTACTGTCAGATGGATGCCTAACATCCCAGCGGCACAGTTTTACATAGCAATTTATCTGAATTTCAAAGATACAGTGGAGAAAGCCTCTAATGTATAAATTATTTCTGCTCATCAGAATGTTTTTGTTTTAGCTAATTTGTTATGTTTGAAATTACACATGCTGAAAATCTGATAGAGGTGCCCCTGCTGCATTTAATCAGATATGGAATTATTTGCTGTTGTTAAAAATGCTTGGATTATTAGCTGCCTTTAGGTGTTTCTGAATTGCTAAACATTTTTCCAACATATTCAGCAAAGAGCATCTGTTTAGTGATTTCTCTCT
Organism: Dasyornis broadbenti; assembly: GCA_013397935.1. Classification (NCBI taxonomy): domain Eukaryota; kingdom Metazoa; phylum Chordata; class Aves; order Passeriformes; family Dasyornithidae; genus Dasyornis; species Dasyornis broadbenti. Next base: position 194,351 of record VZRN01001712.1, read on the forward strand.
GTTTAATGATACTGTAGTAAATCCACAGATCTAGACTAAAAATTCAAATGAGAAAGATAACCATATAAACTACATTTCATATGTCATAGGAACTGTATTTTTTTTTTTTTTAACAAAAGAAAGATTTCTAAAATACTGTTGGACCTTCTAAAGAGGGAAATTCTTTAAAGATTAGAACTTCAGCATGATTAATATCTAGTTCTACCCATCAATGAATCTATTTCACAATTGTCTCTACATAGTTCACAATTGTACGTAGTTCCTTGACATGGAAGAACTTAAAAGTTAAATTTCAAATTGAAAAGTTGGTTCGCTCTATGATAATTTAAAATTTTAATGCTATAAGAATAAAAAGGAACACTTCTTGCTTTTAAACTCTTCAGTAAGAAATTCTCTAAATATCTTCCAATTTCTCTACATGGTGAACTGAAAATTTATGTTTCTGGAACAGAATGCATTGTGATTTTTCACTCACTGAAACTAGAAGTAATGCATGGGAAGATTTAATTTAAAATATCTATCATTTTATTTAGACAACATAAAAACAGTTATGCCATGCTAAAAGAGAGTAGAATGGTTGTTCTTTCTCTCCAAGGCTTTTTTTGAGAAGTGTCACATTTACTTAGATCTGTAGGACATCCCACCAAATAATAAACTGTAATTCAGGGGGGATTTTTTGGTTACTGTAGGAGCGCTGTATTCATATTAATCACAGCAAATGTGCTATTTTCCTATAAATTAGTGAAAATAATTTTATTCCTCTATAATTGGTATCTGGATTTCTACATGCAGTAGTTGCCAAGTGACAAATCAATTGTGTCAGACCTTAACTTAAGACTCTTAACTATGTCATCATTCATTCTTTTTTGGACCAGTAGAATCAGAATATAGAATAATTTATGTTCAAGTGATCTGGGTGCTGACAGGTCCCCCTAGTTTGGTGTCATCCATGAACCTGGTGAGACTGCATTCTGTCCCACCTTCCAGGATAATTAATAAACTATAACTGTGCTAGCCCTGCTACTGTGTGTTAATTGAACATTGTACCACAAATAATAATATACCCATTAGTTTTCAGTCCATTTTCTATCCCACACCACATTTATCTCACCATTTTGACTGTAAGAAGAGACTTGAGAGATTAAAGTCTGCCTAAGTCTAAGTCTAAGATTCAAGCGTTGTTTTGACATTTTCACTTCCAAAAATTGATCTCATAGGCTTTCTCAGGAACCATGATTAGATTGAACTCAACATAGTATATAAATGCAGGAATGTGAAATGGCCTATTTTCACCTCTCTGCGCTTTTTCTTTAATCCAATAGTTCAGTGGTTAGAAAGCATCTGGTGAAACAGATGATCTTCCTAGAGAAATCCTCTTTTTGCCAGATATATATTCTAAATTATAAACTAATATCCCAAAGCAGTGGGAGAGTGGGAAGAGTGTTTATTTTTATTCTTTTGGAAGAAAAGCTAATTCCATATTCATTTAACTAGCAAAAGAAGTCACTATACAACATTATAATTAGACACCTCACTCTGAAATACGGTCATGTGGGTTTTAGTCATTAACCCAGTGCCTATATACCATTAGATGTTTAAGTGTTCACTTCAGGAAGGAATAGAGCATCAATATTCACCTGCAGGTGAGTTTCTTAACATGGTGTTATGAAGTCGTTGACGTGCTTCTTCACTGGTCTTCCCACTGAGTATGCAATGAGAAGGGGAGAAGGACAGTTCAAGGGAAGCACTGCACTCACGTAAAGCCCAGATTTCATAGAATTTTGGAGAAACTTGTGTTTCTTCACTTTGTTTGAAGGGGAAGCTTTCTTTTCTTAGGAGATGTAGACCTGGACTAAGCAGAAGAGCTCTAGAACTTCTTTTACAGGAAGACAAATGGGGTGAGCAATTCCAGTTCCTACCTGGAAATGTCATTCACAGAAGTTATTATACAAATTATCACACCTTCCCTCACAGCAGAAAAGCTGATTTCCAGACCACATGGACAAAGACAGCTAAACAAACATAATTTTTTCACATGCCATCCTTACAACTCTGTACCATGTTGATGCCTGAAGATATTCTTGGGCTACTGAAACCATCTACTATATTTGAGAGACAGAAGATGAGATCACATCAAGTTAAGCAAAAGTTAAAAAAATAATCCAGATTCTCCTTACTCTGAAGAAGTGTGGTAACCTTTGAGAAGACAGTTTAAAGATGGGAATGCATCCTACCACTGGCTGGTTGCAAGACTATGAATTTGGTCAGTGATCCATCTCTTCTAAAGATGACGGAAAAGGACTAAAGACACTCTTTTATCACCTTTTTATCAGCATTTCTTGCTAGTTAACTTAAACAGTTTCTGACTCTTTATAGTGATTTTTCAGTGTATCTTCTCAAAATCCTTATCCTTCCATTGAAATAAAAATCAGGTTTAATTGAGCCCTGCACATTCCAACAGACAGAAACCCATATCCTCTGAACAGAAGCTTGGGGCTTTGGCATGTATTTCCCAGTCTTGGCAAAACTCTGAAAAGGATAAATGGATCTCAAACAATTATGTTTTAAGTCTTACAGGGCTATGATTCTTTCTAATGCTTATGAAATACTGGGTCTTTTCCAAATTCCATTGTCCAAATGTCATTCCCTCAATGCATTACTTCTGCTTTGAGAGATCGCTTCTGTGTAATTGTGAAACAAATTCACAATTTCTATGTTTTCACCTGGTCCTTATCTCAACTCATGAGCCCCTTGTTATGTTTTCTCTCCTCTGTCCATTTGCAGGGGAAGGTGAGTGAGTGGTTTTCGTGGATGCTTAGTGTCTGGCTAGTGTGAAACTACAACACACATGGAGATGAACAATCATTATCTCTAAAAATCTCTCTTCTCACATAACCCTGTAGCTTGAATTTAGTATCTAAAATATTTTTAGTCTCTATAGTATCAACTTTAGGCAGTCATTCTGAACATTTTGTGGAGGGTTGTATTTTTTTAATTAAGATTTTTTTCTCATCAGTTTCTGTATTATGCCCCGTTTTAATGCTTTCATTACTTTCCCTTGGAAAAATTATAAGATATTGTGATTCATCAGACATTTAAGATTTCCTTTTCTAAGCTTGTTTCCAAAAGACTGCCAAGCTGTAACAACAGCTGAAACTATATTTGAATTGTAAGCTGTGTTTAAAAGATGATTCAAAGAAGCAAAAAGCACAATGTTGTTTCTAGTGTTTAGCCCAATGTTATTTCAGAATCACTTGGTTAAATATCACTTTGGTTATTTCAAAATCACTTAAAACTGCACATTCTTTCCTGTTATGGTCATGTTTTCAAAGGAAACAGGGTAAATACTAGTTTCTATTCTTTGCGGGTTTGTCAAGTGTGTAAAGTATTTGCAATGACATAATGTCGCTGTTTATATGCACTTTGAAGAGTACAAATATCTACACTGTTTTCCAAGCTAACGCTCTTGTTAATTTAATAGGACCTAATGCAAATATAACATTACAGAGTTTAATCAAAATTTGCAATATCTCACCTGCATCTGATCTCCTAAAGGATAAATCTGTGTTTTCATATATATTTCCAAATAGCCCAGCAAAATCTTCAATTTTTGTTGTAGCTTTAGGGCATTATTGCCATGAAAATCTTAAGGAGTGAGTACAGCAAAATATTTTTCTGACTATCTGAGATTCTTAAAGAAAACAATAAATTTCATTTACTGTAGAAACTGAAGGACAAAGTAATTTTAATATAAAAATATTTTTCTTGTTTCTAAATAAACGAGTTTATTCTTGTTTACTTATTGATATTTTTTTGCTGTAACTTCTAGATTATAGTTAGCAGGTTGTCAAAATACATGTGAGAAACTACTGCTGGAAGTAATGGAATACCTAAAATTAAAACTAAAGAAGTGAAATAGAAGTAATAAAATACAAATGAGGAATAATGCCATGTAAATAACAACAACAAAGACTTACAAATATCTATGTAGAGGGAATTAATAAGTCTATTCCAATATGTTACAGTAACCCTAAGAAAAACACAACCAAACAAAAAGCCCCAAACAATAACCCAAACCAAACAAAAAAAGCAAAAATATTAGAAATCTGAGCCTGCAAAATACTCGACTAATTTAGAAAACCATTGTTTGAGGGGGAATGAATTTCTTCTATCTTTTGGACTTCCAATTCTGCAAACTCTAAGCATACCAGTAATGCCATTGCCAGGACAAGGTTAATTTTTTTGCAATAGCCAGGAGTGTACAGGACTCTGATATTATTTGATACCACCTCATGCCAATACTGGGGGCAGCAGAAAGGGACTCTCGCTTTTGAGGAGAAGTGTGTTCTGTCTGGTCAGGAGAAAACATGGTGGGGAAGAGCCAATCAGTGTTTGTTTATTGTTGTAGGCTTCCTGTGTAAGCAATTTCTTTGTCTTACACCTTTTGTTATTAATATTACTGCTGTTATTGCTTGTTTTCTTCCCTTATTGCTGTTTGCAGTAAAATGTTCTTATCTCAGCCTGTGACCTTCGCCTTTTGTGTTTCCGCTTGGAGGAGGAGGGGGAGTAAGCAGAGGTGTGATTTTAGTGGGAGTGATAAATTTGAGAATACCATTCCTAAACCAGGATAATACTACAGATTTTGGCTTTAGTTCACAAATTTTATCAGTGTGGGCAATTTTAATGCCTGGGAAGGGTATAGAAATAGCATTGCTTGTGATTAGAATTTTGATCGGCTCATAGGGAACGAGGTGAAATTTTTATAGAAAATTTGTTGGATTTTTGTCTGACCTTCTGTAAAGGTGATTATAGAACTGGAATCACTGTGATGAGGGAACACATAATACAGGTTAAACGCAGTACAAAAGCACCCTTTTCTGAAGACTGACTCATTAACAGGAATATAAGTTATGTGAACTTTTTCTGGCAGCATATTCAACTTGAGAAATAAACTAAAAAGAAAGCTGAAAGCAGAATTTATCCCTTTTGAACCACTGTTTCTTCAATTACATGTTAAATACCTATTACAATAATATTTATGGTACCATAAAGACACAATGAAATATGGTTTAATGACTGTAAATTTAAAATATAAGTTTCTCTTTGTCAAGAGTACCATGCTAACATGGGCATTGTAAATTTTATTGCAAGGAATACCCCTATGCTTACATAGGGAGAGAAGAATAGCCTATTCTGTCTTCTTGCATTTGATTTTTTGCAATATTTCAGGAACCTTTCTTAAATTCGTGTGTTAATTACATCTCAGTTTGATTTATTGTATTATTTTCTTTTAAATATTTTTTTCTTAGTTTTTTGGTTTGGGAATTTTTGGGATTTTGGTGGGTTTTGGGGTTTTTTTTAGGGTGGTTGGTTTTCGGTTTCTTCTGTCTCTCAAACAACTTTCTTTTTATTTATAGTTAGAACTGTACACTGCTGTTCATTAAGTACCTGCAGTTAGCACCAGTCAGGGATTTTCTATAATAGTAGGCACAGAATAAACACTTAGTACAAGAGATGTGAATATAGAGTTACATGTGGCATCTGGAAATCTACATTTTTATGGTTGATTACTTTGTAATGGTGCCTCTATAATGACTCAAACTGAAACCTTTTCTCTAATGACAGAGAAATCAAAAAGTCAGAGCTTTATTAAAACTTTAATTTTTATGTAGCTAAAACAAACTTTATATATACTCTGCATACGTGGAAATAGAAATGTATTATATGAATCATTAGTCAAAATCAAGCCATTACATTTAATGTGTGACTAAATATTCCGATGTTTCAGTTCACCCTTGTAAAAATCCTCCATCTAGTATTTTATGAATAAGTCAAACACCAGATACTTATTTTCATACTTATTCCATAACACTTAAATACGAGTCAGATTCTTTATGCTATAGTCCTATGTAAATCTGTGCCCATAAAATCATGTCTATACTTGGCCATACACTGTTGTATTCTCAAAAACTTGTTTAGTGTGATGGTTGTTGGGTATGCACAGGAATTATACTATTGGTAAGAACTGCAATATTCCAAACTTTTCTGTTTCATTTTTGCAGGCCAAGTAATTTTCTGGTATTTTCTGTCACTTTATTTCCACTGGAATAAAAGGAATATAAAAGCATTTATTCCGGTTGTCCCTTTTAATCCATCTCTACATATTCATGTTTCAGAGTTTTCAGCTACTTCTTTCAGAAACTGGTTTTGTGTTTACATTTTTCTCCATTATTCTCTCCACTATTATCCTTGTAACATGATTATTTCATACTGGATTCAAGTATACATTAATCATTGCATAAAGGGTTACATAACTTTTTTGTAATTTGTCTCTGGCTGAAGACCAGCTTTTCTAGAAAATTCACTTAAAGTTAAATTACCACAGTACTAATGCATTAAAATGTTTTGGTAATCATTCTATTGCAGTTTCTGAAACAAAGGTCTTTTAAAATTATTCTTCTGGTCTCTTTTGCAACCTCTTCTTTTTAGCTTCTCAGACAAACTAAACATACTAGCTGTAAGAAATGATGGTATAACTATCTTAACAAGATAAAAGTATTTTAAAAGTTCATAAATGCAGGAACTGCAGACAATATTCTTGGGAATAAAAAAATGAGAAGCTGGTTCTGTTGCAATGTAACATGATCAGAAGTATCATTTGCAATAACAAACTTATAATGACAATGTAAACAATGAGTACTAGAGAAGGGGGAAAGTCAATAAGTCAGTTATTAATTCAAATCCTTCAATATGAATGTCTAATCTGATACACAATACTGTTTTCAAAGATATTGAGCACTATCAACTCCATTTAAATTGTAGGTGTTCAGTAAAATGGAAGGTCAAGATTACTTGATACAGATTGATTTAAATATTTTATGTAAATACAAAGCTTCTAAAATTTTGGTCTAAATAGAATGTCACTTTGTTATAAAAACAGTAAGTAGAACAAGAGAAAAATGTAGTAAGAAGTTTGTGTGAAGCTGGTATCTAAGTAGACAGGTTTTTGGCCTAAAACCTGTTTCTTCAACTGTCCACAATCTTCTACCACGTTTTTTATGATTAAAGTTAGTAATTTTTAAAAGAGGGCTTGAAAGTTTCAGGGGTGGTTCAAGACACAAAATCTCTGATAAAAATGCCACATTCTTACTGACCATGTTATGAATGTGACATTTTCTTTTATTTTCTATTATCTGTGTGAAAAGGGTAGGTTTCAAGATGTCACATGCTGAAGGAAGTATCTGAATATTAAGCTTGTGATATTTATGGAGTTTTTCTGTGTGAATCTCGATGATAAAACATTCTACAGTCACCAAAAAATTGTGTCCATAAAGTGGGGAAGGAGTTAAGGTTACTGATTAAAATAAAGACCCAGTCTTGTTACCAAAATTGTTATGTATTTGGTAATCAGAAAGCAGATGAGAGGTTCTGTTAAGAATCTAATTCTTGCCCCAGAGGGCATGCTCTACTGGGCATCAGTAAGGAACCAGGAAACAACAGCACTGTAGGGAATATCGGCGAAATGCCTGTTAATTCTCCCAAAGGAATTAGAGAGCATGCCTCCCAAAAAGTGGAGGCCAACAGCCCTGCTGAAGTGCCACTACACCAGTGCACACGAATGGGTAATGAACAGGAATTGGAAACTTTAGTGAAATTAGAAAATTCTGATTTATTTGCTGTCATAGGAAGATGGTGGAACAAGTTACATTATGGGAGCACTGCAATTTAGGGCCACAAGATTTTCAGAAGAGATAGGCTGGGAAGGAGCGGGTGGAGGTGTTGCTCTCTATGTCAAGGAATGGATAGATTGTGAAGAGCTGCCTCTGAGAAAGAGCCATGAACAGGTTGAGAGACTGGGTTAAAATCAAGCACAGGACCTGCAAAGGACAACGTTCTTCCAGTTAAAGCTGTCTTACAACTAATCAGACGATAAATGATGGCGGGGGTAAAGGGGTAACAGGTTTGTGTCACTCTGTGGTGCCCAAAATGAACTCAAACTTAATTTTCTCTTCCATTTAAAATGGCTATGTAATGAAGAACCTATATGGAGATAATGTGACACAAATAGACACATGCACCATTTTTCCCTGTTTCTGAGAAACAGTATAAACACTAATATCAGTCTGTAATATTAAGTATTTGTTGGTTATCCTGGGTTTACTTCAGTTTGGTTTCTAATGAATTATTCATGGAGGACATTTATTTTTTAAAAAAAATCAGAAGACAAAATTTTATTTTTTTAGAAATGAAAGAGTTTTTCCATAATCTATGGCTAAATACTCACATAAATGATTCTGAATTTTCTGGCACTTAATCAGTTTCCAGTCAAAAATGTTAACAATATAGTTATTCTTAGTCCATGAAGGCTTGAAAAGTGGGGGTTTGGGGGTTAATTATTATTTTTTTAATGCTTCAATGATGACATTCTTAATAGAAAAAGAAAAAGAAGAAATAGAAAAATATAAATTGCATAGTTCTGGGAAAACATAACTTTCCAAACAAAGTTTAGTCTCATGTTCATAAAACAATTAACCTAAAACATTAATTTAAGCTGAATTGTTAAAAGAAACAGCAGGTATGTGTTTGAAAGAGTGTTTCCTGCATAAATTAGGAGAGAAAAATTTCTACACATAAACACAGAGTTTAATTACTTCTGTGAATGACTTGTAATAAATTCTGCAATATAAACTGTGAATAGTGTAGTCATTCCAAGCTTTTTTCATTCTTTTGTTACTAGATAATGGCATTTGACAATCTTCAAAATATGACTTAATTTTGAAAATAATATGAGCTTCTGATGCAACACACTTCTGCAGGCTGGTCACGTTATAAATGATAGAAACTGTAACACAATAGAGAAGCTGCCCAGCAGCTGTCTATAACTACTATGATGATTTATTCAAGAAATGATAATAATTAACACTTTGCAACCTGTTGTTCTTTTACACTTGTATGTTTATTTCAACAAACTTGATTTATATTGAGAGGCTTTAATTTATCTCAGAATTGAGAAACAAAATTAAGAGGCAGTAAAGTTAAAACCATGATTTTTTAACCAAATATTTTTAAAAAGTTAATTTATGGCTTCTGACAAATAAATTACTTGACTCTCTTTTAATTCTCACCATTTGCCTGTTATTAATTTTGAAGTCAGTTTCTTGTACTGTGTATAGCAGAATGCTGTAACATGGTGGGCATCACATTTTTGTGTACAAAAATCAGTTAAAAAAAAAAGCAAAAAAAAAAAAGCAAAGGCATAAAATAGAAAGCAGAATTAAATATGACACATAAAATCACTTGGCATCTTCAATCTATCCACATTCTGATAAACACAGTAGATTAAAACTTGACTGAAGATTGGCTGTGAAGGCCACTGCATTTAATAGATGTCTTGATGATAATTTTCTTTTTTAAGAAAAAACAGAGATTAAAAAAGAAATTATAAGCATAATGTACACCAAAAGTTTGCCAGAACTGAATGATATTAGTATTCAAAGAGAAAGGACAAGTAAAGCGAGAAATCAAGTTTGTAAAAAACCTAGAAATCTGAAAACATTTTGCAGGTGATCTAGGTTGTATTGACCTTGTCTGAGCAGAAGAGAGTGCTTTAAATGATTGTCTGTGACTGTCCAACTCTGTATTTCTTATTTATGAGAAACTGTTCTGGTTTCATCTGGGTTAGAGTTGGTTTTCTTCTTAGTAGCTGGTACAGTGCAGTGTTTTGGCTTTAGAATAATGTTGATAATACAACGATTAGTTGTTCCTAAGCAGTGTTTACCCTAAATCAAGGATGTTTCAGTATCTCGTGCTCTGCCAGTCTGGAGATGCACAAGAACCTGGGAGGTAGCATAGCTGGGACAGTTGAACTAAGCACGCCAAAGGGACATTCTGCACCATGGAAATTTGTGCCCAGTATAAAAACTGGGGTAGCTGGCTGGGAGGGGCCAATCACTGCTTGGAGATGGGATGGGCATCTTTCAATGAGTAGTGAGCAATTGCATTGAGCAATTGCATTGACCATCTCTTGGGTTTTGTCCCCTGTTCTCTCTTTTTCATTGTTTTTAATATTTACTATTCTTAGTTGTAATATTCTTATATTTTATTTCTTTTAATTATTAAACTGTTCTTAGCTCAACCCAAGAGCTTTCCTTTTTTGTTCAATTCTTCTCCCCATCCCACCTGGGGTGTGGAGAGCAGTGAGTGGGCAGTTGCATGGTACTGACTAAGATTAGACCATAACCGGAACATAAGAGATATTAAAACTGTAATGGTGCTAGAAAATATCAGTATATGACGTATTTAGTAGGCAGACGGTATTATTATGGTTGATTGAGATATGAGCTTAAAGAAGGTTTTAAAAGAGATTTAATAACCCATGATATATTTTATTTTAAAACAAACTTTCCAATGAGTTCAAATAACTAAGAAGTGTTTCAATAGAAAGAAACAGAATGTATGTATATATATTCTTAGAGGTTACCAGCTATTTAAAACAGAAACCGAAAGACTATTATTACTCCTTAATTACACAGACAGATGGAGGTTACAAAGACAGATGAAGGTTATACAACTGAAAGCTAAAATAATTTTCCTCTCTATATCAGCATTACTTTGAAAATCTATCTGAACTCAGAAATGTGCAGACTCTGCCTAAATGGCGTAAGTGATATATTTTGAAAATAATGATGAAGTTATGATAAAAGAGTAGAAGTTAAAGGGGGAAAAAAACCCAGAAATTTATTGTCTGGCTTTTGAGTGCTCTCTTTATAATTTGTCAAGGAACAAACCTGTGTGTATATGATCTCCAGACAGAATGGTTCACTTTCTTAGGACCTGCAATGCAGTGCTTTGGTACAGTAGTCTCGTTGGTGTCAGAAAAGTGTCTTTGAAAAACCTGCCTCCGCAGCATGTGCTTTTCCAGGCAGTTTATCCTTTCTCACAGTTAATCAATCTTCTAGAAACGATGCAGCTATGAACACTCCCCAGGAACTTTATAGGTATGATTGTCACATGTTGAACTTGTTTGCCATTGTTCCCCCTGCCCACTGTGCCTGCTGTGCTGAAGTTATTTCAATCTTGTCCCTGGGAGACAACAGATGATCGGAAACAACTGTGTAAACCAAACAGCTCAAAAAATTTCATTATTCCTTAAGGTTCCAGGAATGCTTGGTAGTAGTTTGAAAAAGTATCATGAGAAAAGAATTCTTGCTCTTCATTTTTCGGCAACTTAAACAATTGAACTCAATTCCTTATTTCCAGGCAATGCTCTAACTAATTTATTTTAACTTAAAATAAAATTAAGTCTTGGTGTTTTACATAAAATAACCTCCTTATTATATTTGGGCTTACCAGTTCGAGGTATGTCTGTAGAATCCCAGAAAATAAGGGACTAATTTTTTTTCTCTCAATAGCTGAATGGCTGTGAATTCAACCATGGGCAGTTGTAACAAATAAGACTTTTTGGTAATAGCTTTCTTTCTCTATTTATCTCTTTTTTTCTCTTTCTTCCTCTTTCCTTCTTTCCCTCTTTCTTTCCATCTTTCCTTTTTTCCCTCTTTCCATTCTTCTTTCTCTTTTTCTTTCTCCCTCTATAATTCATCTTTTCCTTTCTCTCTTCCCTTCCATCCTACCCCTTTATCCAAAACTCACTTCCATGTACTTATATAGTAGGCGAGGGACAAACACACGAATTTCCATGTCAAGTGTGTAATTTACCAATAAAACTTTCTGTTTATGGATTCTCTAAATTCTGCCATTCCTTTTTACCGTGAGCATTTAGAAATCTTAGGTGATTTCTTCCCGTTAAAGATGAGATGTCAAATGTGCTCCCACATGTTAGTTTAAAAGTGCCCTCGTATCTGGTTTTTTTAGGACCATTAATGTAAAACAACTTTTGCCTAGTTCTGTTTCCTTTCTTCAAGGAAAATAGGAACTTATAATTAAATATTGCACACAAAACCATCTCAGTTTAAGAAATTACTCTTTCTATCTCTCTTACTCGACCACTAGATTTCTCCTCATCCAGGGCTGAATTCCAAAATGATCTGTTAGGTCTGCCATGAGAGTAAAAAATGTTTCACAGCCCATTCAAATCAAGTAGTAATGTCTTGGTTTGAATGCAAACAACTCTTTGTCAACAAGAGTTAGTAGTAGTGAAACTTGTTTCATCAATTAACTGACATATCAAAAACCAGGAATATTCAAAAGTAATTTGCTGCTGAGAGCCAGCACCCCAAATGATCTTCAATATGAGCTTTGAAAATTAACCTTGAAGATGAACTGTGAACACTTCTTGCAGTATTTTTCACTCTGGCCTTATACAAAAAATAGACACTTAAGCCCTCCCTTTTCTGTAATTAATATTATCCAAGTAAATGCTTCCAAGGGTTATAAGTTCAATTTTAGATGCTTTTTGCAGGAGTGTCCCTACTAACTCCATTATCATTATTTCAATGTCATACCTAAACAAGAAAACTTTTATATTTTTTTTTATGTTTTTGTTCCCATTGCTGCTTTATTTCAGCTGTTATTTTTCTCTGGACTTCAACACTTTTATTAACTTATTAAAATTAGGATTGTAACTATATGATTTCAGTTTCAAGGAAGACAAAGCATACAGTAAACTGTCATATCATCAGATGAAATGTTTTTAGTATTGTAAAAATGTTATTTTACTATTTTATTCTGTAGTAATCTTAGCCTCTGATGATTCTTTTCTTTTTGGTTTTATATTTACTTGCTTGTTTGTGTGGGGTTTTTTTAATTTACTTTGTGTGTTTGATTCTACTGACTCTTACAGAAAAGTTGTCAGATATATTAGTAAATATTATGGAAGGGGAATTGTTAGTTCTGTCAAACCACATTGTAATCCTGTGACTAATTTGAAATCTCTGACAACTCCCAGATCATAAATTGTCATAACTTTTTGTAGGCAGTTCTACATAACTAACATGTTAAACAGAAATATGTATAATTGCTTACTTTTTCTGTTTAGTTTTTCCTCAAGATCTTCCAGAGTAATTATTTTTCAGATTATCTACTGTTCATGTTTCTAAGTACTTATCATTTCTTTATGTCTGGAGATATTTACAAAAGATCTCACTTTAAGGTAATATTTCAATTTAGTTAATATTTAGTGTATTGTTCTTTTCCACATCAATAATGAAAATGTAAACATATCTAGCATCTGTCACTGCATGTATTCACAGGGAAAATCCATTCAAATCAATCCCATTATTGGAAGACTGTAAATGCCAATTTGTGACATTTTTGAATCTATAAAGCAAGTTAACTTACTCTTCTTACTTTTGCAAACACCTTAGTAATATATATCAGCATTATTTCTCAAGTGCTCTGGCCATGTTTCTTGAATTCAACTGCTAGTTTATGTAATTGCATTTAGAATCTTCACCTGCCACATCCTGTTCTATTTGGGCCACAGTGGTTATACCTCACAGTTTGTTTTCTGTAGAGTCTTATAGATTGGAAGGAAGATTTCAATATGAAAATGCTAAAATTAATATTAATTTTTACTAGAATTTTGAATTATTATTACTTTGCCTGCCAGATACATAGGGATTTCACAGAGGAACTCAGAAATAATTGTCATATGTACACTAAATGCATCTACTACATTCATTATCACTCAGGAATATGATGATTCTGGCTGGTTTGAATTCAGATTGTGTAAGTATCCGTATTCACTAGATTTAAGAAGAGTCTCAGCAGGACTTGCACAAGGCAATGAGGATGAGGAAATGCTTAGAAAAAGACAAATCATATTAGATTCTTCCCAAATAACCAGAGAACAGGTGAGTATAATGTCACGGACTAACACTTTGTTTGGGTAAAATGTGGCAGTGAACTGGGATATTTCATGTGGCTTTTGTAAAGCCCATCTTTTTAAAAGATGGTGGATTCACTTGCTTGCTGCCATATCTGCTATAAAAAGGCAGTCCGAGCCTGAGCCTGTGGTTCTTACCATACTGGTGACTAAAGGAACTGAACCAAAAAGAACAGCAGACTCCATGTTTCTGAGTTGGGAGTGGGTTTTGGCTTTTGTTTTTCTTTTGGGGAGGGTGTGTGGGTATTGGTTCATTTGTTTTTGTTTTCTGCATCTTAAATCTTTCTTCAGAGAGAGATTTTGAGAGATTGAGAAAGGATATGTCTGTAAATTGTCCTAGAATATATTCCTTCTACACCCAAATTCATTTTGATCTGTTACATAGAGCAGTCTGCTTCATGCATCTACCACTGAGCATCTTTCTGATGATCAGTGTAGTGTTTCAAGGCTTCTTTCTTTCTTTCTTTCTTTCTTTCTTTCTTTCTTTCTTTCTTTCTTTCTTTCTTTCTTTCTTTCTTTCTTTCTTTCTTTCTTTCTTTCTTTCTTTCTTTCTTTCTTTCTTTCTTTCTTTCTTTCTTTCTTTCTTTCTTTCTTTCTTTTTCTTTCTTTCTTTCTTTCTTTCTTTCTTTTTCTTTCTTTCTTTCTTTCTTTCTTTCTTTCTTTCTTTCTTTCTTTTTTTTCTTCTGTGTGAAAAATAAATGTTGATTTACTGTTATAAAATTACTGGTATAAAAGATCAGGCATAAAAGAACTGAAGCAAATCTAGACTTTATTTCCTTGGGCTGAGACACTTAATCGTGATTAGGATGGAAAAGCTCAATATCTCTAACATAATGCAGAAGCAGCAGCATCTGAATCCAGATGCATTTACTACAACCAGTTCAGAATCTCCCAGTATATGAAGTGTCATCTCCCTTTTCTAAGAAATAGCACATCTGTTTCCCTGTTTTTTCCTCTAAACTGTTTATAAACTGTGTTGAGCTACTTCTGTCAAGACTGGGTAAGACTCAAGTGAGGCAACAATTGAATCCTATTATTTTGGTATAATAACTCTTCTTTCCCTCTAGCAAATCTTATCAGTCTCTCCCAGTCAGCGGTGTCAGTTAGTGTTAGCAGCAAGGGAGTCACATTTTCCACATGGTATGCAGACCTCTTCAGCAGACTTC
This sequence comes from Dasyornis broadbenti, assembly GCA_013397935.1. Taxonomy (NCBI): domain Eukaryota; kingdom Metazoa; phylum Chordata; class Aves; order Passeriformes; family Dasyornithidae; genus Dasyornis; species Dasyornis broadbenti. Next base: position 209,360 of record VZRN01001712.1, read on the forward strand.
TACAGCATGTATCTGTGTTGCATGAGTTATTCTCCAAATCAATAGCCAGAAGAGATGAGAGCTTTAAATATTAAGGCAGTTATGTCAGCACACTCTATCTCAGCATGAAAGCCGAGAGCCTGAAAAGTTTGGTTCCCTGTGGTTTCCAGTCACTTTCTCACATATACACAAATTTTAAAGTGGCAGGCTTTCTGGTTTTTTGTTTTGTTTTGGGGTTTTTTGCAAACTTTCTTCTTCCACAAGAACTTCCTCTATTGTCTCTGTTTCCTGTTGCCTTCTTCCTAGCAATTTTTATGTGTAATGGTCCAATATTTCCTCTGGAGAAATTTCTATGACTAGGCAATCATAGAATCATAGAAAGTTATGGGTTGGATGCAACCTTAAAGATCATCTATTTCCAAACCCCCGCCATTGACAGGGACACCTTCTGCTAGACCAGGTTGCTCAGAGTTACATCCAACCTGGCCTTAAACAAAAGGAGAGCCACAAGGCTGATTATAGGCATGGAGCACCTCTCCTACAAGGAACTGGATTTGTTCAGGATTCAGGGTGAACTAATTGCAGCCTTTCAGTACCTGAAGGAGGCCTACACAGAAACTGGAGAGGGACATTTCATATAAGCATGTAGTGATAGGAAAATGGGAATGGCTTCAAACTGAAAGAGAGTAGATTTAGATTAGATATTGGGAAGAAATTCTTTACTGTAAGAGTGGTGAGGCACACTGGAACAGCTTGCCCAGAGACGTTGGGGATAATGAGAGAACTGGAAAACAAACACAAAGTTCGTTCAAAGCTGCTGCCTGAGTATAGTTAATGCTGTCTGATTCTCACATTTTCTTTCTTATTTCCAAAAGCAAGATTAGAAGCTTTTAGGCAGAAACCATATGGGCATCTCTATTTGAGGCTCTTTTTCTCCTTGTGTATGTCAAATCTACCACTTATTAGAAGAGTTTCAAATCTAATTTTTTTTTTTTTTTTTAATTCTGACTTCATTGTTAAATATTTTGTATTAATGTTTTCTTTTATGGACTAAATAATACAATATTTTCAACCACTTCTAATTTGCATGTAGGTCAACAATTTCCTCTAAAACATGAATTGCTTGCAACGGGATAAAAATCACTTCTTTAAACTTTTCATTATTTCCAGTCTTCTGCAGAAGGCTGACTGCTCCCAAACACCTTCTTCACGTACATAAGGGACTAACATGTTAAAATCAATCAGGAATACAAATGCATTTTTTACTGTCTCTTAATTTTTGCTTTCACCATGTTAAAAAAACTTAGATTTTCTGCTTTTTTTAGATAAGAGTTTAGTTGGTTTTGGTATAATTTTATTTTTAAACAAAAGAGATTTTATTTTCTTTCCTTTGCATGTAAATGTCCTCTTTCTAGATCTTTTTTAAGGCTAATAAATTTCAAAAATACCATTAATAATATTGATGACAAAAATAACAAAAATGTTCTTGATAAAATATCTTCCTATTAAAGAATTATCTGATAAAGTCTTTGTACATGTGGGTTTGTAGTTATATATTTTGCAACTTTTCAAAACAAATATTTAAACTTCTTCTCATAAGCTATGAGAACTGTTAGTGTGTTCTTTTAAAGGCAAGAATTCAATTTTTGGTATGTCTTTTACATGAAAAATTTGCCTTTTAGTGTGTCTTAAGAATAAAAAAAACCACTTCTCTGTTCTCAGAAAAATTATTAAAATCAATTTGACTGCTTCTTTCATCAGCTAAACTTAATATAGACAAAGAGGATTGCTTAATAAAGCAAAGGGTAAGATCCCAACCAAAACAATATATAAGGACTCTGAGACATAAAGCAAGTACAGAACAGAGGTTTCACTCTCATAACACTGAAATAGAAATCTAGAACATTGAAACCAAGGTCCTTCCCAGGGTGTTTCCCTTTTTCCTAAAATGGTCGTTAATTATTCCCAGATCTGCTTTGCTTGATACACAACTGGTTTCATTCTAAAATTCAGTTTTACTTTTCTTAAGATTACACTCTGTAGTGCTTGGGTGTGTTTAACTTAATTGTTAAATGATTGTAATTTAATGGGTAACTAACTGGCACTGCCTTAACTGTATTAATACTGCATGCTACATATTAATAAAGGTATTTGAGTTAAATTTCTGAATTTCATTTCAAGTATGTGCAGGATTAAGCATCCAGCTGCTTTAGGTAAATCACCAGATAGTCCTGATAGCTGCAATTTTAAAACAGGCGGGTATAAAGAAGTAAATGAATTCCACTCTACAAAGCTCTCTTTTTCATTTAACTTTGTGACTATACATGTCTAGGGTTTGGTTTAGCTTGGAGTAATGCAAGGGCTGGAGTGGCATTGAATGAAAAGATTGCTTTGCCCTGTTCACACTGGCTATGATAAGAACGAATCAAGCACCCTTCCTTAATAGGTCCAAGAACTCGCAGAAATAATTCTTTCTTGAAAGTGACCAAGTGACAGCATGGCTCTGTTGTCTTCTGTACATCTGTTGAGCTGGCATGGGGTATCTCCACAACACTACCTCCTTTTCCTTCACAAGAAGAAAACAAAGGTGGAGAAATTCAGTGTTATGTCTTTGCCAATTAAGTAATATTTTAAAATTCCATGTATATTGCCCACTTAATGACTTCCAAATTTTTCTAAATGTCATTTTTTATGACTTCTGGAAGATACTGACTCTCACTGACTGCAAAATATTGAATCTGACTAAACATTTTATGATTAATCACAGTCATTCATTTCCTTCATAAAAGATGGATATATGTCTTTCCATCTGAAGAAAGTTAGAATTTAACTGGCATTAAATAATTTCCAATGTATGTATTGGGAAATTTCCCAAACATATTTCCCAAGTCATGTATTTAATTTTAAGTTATGACCTCTGAAAAAAACAATGTAAAATTTTAGTTCTTAATTTTTACTATTCTGCAATCTGAAATCACTTGTCCTATACAAATTGTTTAATCATTGATCTCAAGGACCAAAAAGAGGCATCTTGGAATATCAAAGGACTTTCTTTTTTTCATTGAGAATAAGAGGATTCCCATATTTGATGGACAGTCGTAAAGATAGCTTTAAGATATAATTAAATATTTTCCAGTAGGTGGCAGCCTTTTACAGTGATTGGAAATTCTGAATGATACCTATGAAGGTTTCTGTAGTTGACAAGTTTGCCTTTCCTCTGCAAAAATTGGTTAAAAGGGGTTTCTAACTTTGCTTTTGCAAATGATCAAAACCTGTAACATATGCTCACTTTTATTTTCCTGTATCCATAGGAAATATCTGTCTGTGTCTGCCTGCAATAAAAAAAATGACTAAAAGTACTGCCTAAACACAGGAACCATAAATGAAAATGTGAAATGATCCAGTTCATTCACTTGATACTATCTGAAGTCAAAATTATTTGAATTTTTAATGCTACTCATATGGTCTGGGGCAAGATATTTCGAAACCTTTGTGGTATGTCTGAGACTGGGATTGCACAGTATTGGAATTTAAATTCATATGAGAGGCAGCATGCTTTTCCACAGGTTTCCCCCAAATTTACATCCTTGCATTTATTATAAAAATTCGCTTATTAGGACCTGATTCTTTCCCATCCCTAATGAAATTCATTAGATATAGTAATTCATCTCTTTAATCTATTTGCACATGATACTGTAATTCAGAATTCTAAATACATCCCAAAAAAAGACCAAGACAAGACTTTTGCGCTTTCATCACTTCACACGTCAATGTAATTTATTTTCTTAAGCTTTTACTGGACTCTCCTACCCTTACTCTTTCTTGTTTTCAGTATCACCTTGGAGACCTCGTACTCTGAGAACAACAAAGATATTTGCTTGACTACCTCAGTGTCAGTGAGACAGTGTTTGGTGAAAAGAGGTGCTGTCTTTTAATGGAGCTATGTCTAAGTAAGCATATGGTTCAAACATCACCTACCAAATGACAAACCAAAGCAAAGTACACATAAAGCATTTCTGCTGGGTGTGATATTTCCATTTTGTGAAAGCTCTAGTGCAACAACTTATGTCTTCTTAATATTTAAGATATTTCAGGGCATTCAATTCTGTTCTGAAAAGGGAATTCCAGTCCCATTTAAATAATCTTAAAAGGAAAAAAAATATAGGAAATAGAGGTAGGCATAGATGATGTTCCTGTGAAACATTTTAATTTGAGGGTGAATAATTCTATGTAGTATGCAAAGATGGACTGTGGAGATTAATTAATTAATTGATTAATTTATTAATACTTTTTAAAGCAGTGTGATTATCTTACCAATTCTACACCAAGGGTACTGTGTCCAGTGCTGGACTCCCCAACACAAGAATATGATTGAGGGATGTAACATCTGTAATCTGAAGAATGGATTAGAATGTTGGGATTATTCAGAGTGAAGAAAATAAATCTCACTGGGCTCTCATCCCTCTATTTAAATACTCAATAGGAGTGTGCAAAGAACAGACCCAGGCTCTTTTCAGTGTTGCCCAATGGCAGGACAGGAGGCAATGGACACAAACTAGAGAAATGTGAATTTCAATCTGAACACAGAATACACTTTTCTGTGAGAGGGTGACCAAGAACTGGAATAGGATGCCCAGGGAGGTTGTAGAGTCTCCGTCAACAGAAACATTGAAAACTCATCTGAACATGATACTGGGGAGCCTTCTTGAAATGACTCTGCTTTAGCTTTGTGTATTGGACTAGGTGATGCCAAGAGATCCCTTACAACCTCAAATATCCTGTGATTATATGGATTACAGACAGAAACTTTCAGGGCATTCGAAAACTCATCCAACATCACATAAGTATTTCAGATTGTTACTATTTTTGTGTTGTCAGAAACTTACTGACAGTTACAGAAAATTACACAGGCTTACAAAATTCCAATGGTATTTCAGTAGTTAAGTTTCAAGTAGGAAGTAAATAGATTTTTGTGAGTCCTTATGAATGACTGTTGAAAAAACCTAATGCATCTTGGTCAGAAGCTTTATGAAGTTAAAATCTTTGAACTTCCAAAGTGCTCAAAACACTTCAAAATGGTTGGTGTGCAGTTCCAGTGTACTTCCCTGGATACCCATGAGTTTGTCAAAACCACTTATTGCTTTATTGCCCTCTAGAGCTCAATAACACATGCTAAAACACAAAACCAACAAATCTTTTATTGTCATTATTATAGCCCATATTAAAAATAATGCTGTACTAATAATGAAATCATTATTAAATTATCAAATTATTAATAATAATTTGTTAAATTATTAATAATAATTAAAAATAATTCCTGGTTGGGCTGACTTGTGGCAAGGTTTTATATTTTTGTTTATAAAATCAAAAATTGGATCTGGGAGAACTAGAAGCCCTATGATGAGTTCAAATTGTAAAAATTTGGGCAGTTAAGGGTCCGATACTTGCCTTTATGAAAGTAAAACTGTTGTAACCCTGTCACATGGAGAACAGGACTGTAAGATTTGAAACTAGATGAGAAAAATATGTCGAAATTATTTGGGCTCATCCATGGAGTGGTCCTCACTGCTCCACCGTGACATCAGTCATTTATCTACTCTGTTTCCTGTAGAGCAGATCAATATTTTGTCCTGCTCCTTGTTAAAATGTGAACTCCCGTTGATCTTTGCCTTATAGAAAACCAGAGAATGTGACAATTTGGTTATGTTTTTCTTTTTTTCTACTGGAGGCTTTTCACTAAATGATGACAGGAAAAACAAGTTCCTCAGTTCTTATATGAAAATCGCAAAGAATTGAAAATAATATGAGATTGAGAGATATTTCAAGGATCCTATCGTCTTGAAACTTATTCAAATATGTTGGATATTTTGTCTTTTTTTATCAAGAAACTACTAAAATAACACAGAAGGTTTGTGATATTTTGCTCAGTCTAAACTAAAAAATAATTTCAATACATACCTACAAATGGTGTTGTTCAGCACCTTTGATATACATGGTAATTAACCTAGGCCATAATTTATATTTTGCACATTTCTAATACTCTTTTCAAGCGAGTGTGCATTAGGTGTTTCTCATGTCAAAGCATTAAGGAACAAACTCTGATAAGTATTCATAATTTATATTCCTCTGAAATAAAGTAGTTATATATGCAGATCTTGGAAATTATTTTAGCTTCATATTTGTTTTATAGTGGATTGTATCCTGTTAAGCACCATCATATAACAATCCAGTCACCTTGCAATTTTAGATATTTAGCTAAAATATTGAATTTGCATTCAGTAAGTAAATAAGCACTGGAGACAATTCTGCAATTCCACAATTTCTGCGTGTAAAAGCAAAATTTTTTTATTTTTAAAAGTTAGGATACATTTTGGATTTTTCTGACATCTTTATTTATTTTCTGCTTTACTGTATGATTATCTTCAATCAGAAAATGACCAAAATTAAAAGAATGTTCCTTTTTGCTTTAAGAATTCAAACAAAACACTTCTTAGCCAATGTCTTGCTGTATTGCCAGCAAAAAATGGCTTGGTATATGAAGAGAGACTTAGAGAGCTCAGCTTGTTTATGCTGAAGAAGAGATGAGTGTGAGGGGTTCTTATCAATGCATACAAATACTGTAAGGATGGGTACTCAGAGGATGAGGCCAGTCTCTTTTCAGTGGTACCCAGTGACAGGATGCAGGGAAATGGGCAAAAACTGAAACACAAGAAATTCCATCTGAAGATGAGGAAAAACTTCTTTAGTTTGAGGGTGACCAAGCACTGGAACAGGCTGCCCAGAGATGTTGTGGAGTGTCCTTCTCTGGAGATGCTCAAAACCCACCCCAACACAATCCTGTCCAGCCTGCTCTAGGTGAACCTGCTTTAGCAGGGAGTTTCCCTAGATGGTGTCCACAGGTCCCTTCCAATCCCAACCATTCTGTGTGATTCTGTGATACTAAGTAAAATATGTATGTCCATTTAGAGTCTGTTCAGGCCAACCTAACTGTAATTAATATTGCTTTTTCATGTCCTCAGTCCCAATATCCATTTAACAGTATTTCTCCATCTGTTTTTCCTGCCATATTCATAAATTGTCTGCCATTTTTAGAGATTGTTTTTATTCTAATAAGTGAAACACACCTAACATGATAATGCATCTGAATGTGGTTCCAGTAAAATGAATAAAAATATAATACCGGATAGCTCTGGTTTTTGTCACCTTGGAAAGCTCTGTTGATTTCTTATGTAATGTAATTAAGTGTTAATTAGATCCCAAGGCCTCCAAGGCAAACTTGTGGTATTAGTGTTTAAATTGCTGCATTAATTTTGTCCTTTTTTTTATGGCCCTCATTCCTTTGCACATCAAATACTAAAAATTAATGGAAACTTGTTGAAATCTCTTTTTTTTTTTTTTTTTTTTTTTTTTTTTTGGGGGTTTTTTNGTTTTGGTGTTTGATTCTTTTTTGGTGGTTTTTTTTTTTAAATCTTAGTTTTTCCTCCCAAAGAAGTAATGCAGAGAATGTTTATCAAGATTATTTTTAGTGAAAAGATATTGTGTTTCATTTTACTCATTGCTTTTTAATCTGATTATTTAACGCAGCTCAAAAAATTTTATTTGTCCTAAGTATACGTCCAGTGGTGATCCTAACATCCAATCTCTTTGTTTATATGGCAGTGCAGGAGGAATGTTTAGGAAATCTGGCTAAAGACTCTGGAAAGTGTGTTCCTTCAAGATATGGACAGTCCTGCACATTTCTGGTGGTAAAAAATCACATTTTCTTTTATGCATGGACATTTGAACTATCAGCATAATGGCCTAGAAATAAATAGGTTGCAGGTTTGTTGGTTTGGGTCTTTTAGTTGGCAGGTCCTCCTTTAAATTGATAGTAACAGACCTAATGAGATTTGATAGTTAAATGTTGAAACTGGACAAGAGTAAGCTTTTAACGTGGAGGTAATAAATCACTGTATAACTGATCTAGGGATATGATGTATTCTCATCAGTTTCAGACTTTTAAATTAAGGTTAGACATCCTTCTGAAGGGCATTCTATTGCAAAAGTAATATTTCTTAGCTGAGGTTCTTTCATTTGCATTATGAAGAACATTAAAATCAGAGACAAAAATTGGTCGTCTGGTGTTAAAAGCTATTTCTCTAAAAATATATGTATATGTGTTAAATTCTAGGCTGTAGGCAGCTGCCAAAATCTGCAAATCATTTGAGATACTCATGATACCTATTGGACTCCAGCCTGTGGTCCAGAGATTTCATGAGTTTCTTCATCTCTTATCTACCAGCTCAGTGAGGATGTTTTGGATACCACCAGGCAGCATAAATACAGTGTGCTGTCCCAAATACATATGTTTAGGCATCTGAATTTATGTCTCTTTACCAGATTCTGAATCATGATAGCAAGTTTTTCTAGTTCATTGACAATCTTCATCCTATTACAACATGTCCCAGACTGTATATAAGCATTAAGTATGTATAGATGAGATGATGTTGTTTAAGTGTCAGATCAATTAGACACTTAAAATTAGAATCACTTGGCAGTGTGTTAAATAGTATCATGGAAGAAGACACAGAGAGGGAGAACATTTTTGGTTTTGGGTGTGTATATAACGCCATGGCACCATCCATCTCTGAGTCAAGGTGAACAGCATTAGGCCAGCAGAGTCTGATGCTAGTAGTGAGAAGTCCCTGGGGTATGTCTACACATTTCTTTCCCATGAATAGATAGTTTAAACTGAATATTGGTCTGAATTCAATGTTTACCTGTCAGTGTACTGTCTGTACACACCAAATGCACTTTGTCTCCAGGGGTCTTCTGTGGAAGGGAGTGAATTGTTGACTCATTTAAGAATTGTAAAGAAGTTTTAGGTGCTGACAGCCTAGTTTGAGATTTCTTCTCCTCAAGGATTTGGCAGATATGAACAGTAGGTGATCTGTCATCTGCTGAGCTTAGACACCCCAATTCTTCTCAATCCTTGCTCCATCTGCCAGCATGATTTGAATTGATCTCATTTTTTTCCCAATAACCAATTAACTGCAATAAAGATCCCTTAAAACTAGTAAAAAACAGGAAATATATTAATGGAGGCCATAAAGTTAGATAACATAAAGAAAAACAATGCTTTCTCTCCCTGTAAAGCATCTATGAAATATGTCAAATCAGACACAGTAATGAAGAGGTGAGCTTCAGCAGTGAGGGTATTTGTTAAAACAAAGAGATTACTCATGTTATCTCCATTAATTTCTTTTAGTGTCCTTTTTAACCAGTTAAATATAGGAGTACTGCACAACAAAAACATATATAGGAAAATAAGTACTATGACAAAGTTAAGAAGATTTTATTGATGGCAGTCCATGCTCATACTGTTAAGTCATACAACATAGAAATATTCTACTGTAAAGTAGAATTTTGTACTACTTTTGTACTAAGGTAAAGGATTTAACATCATTTTTGCAGGTGTAGTTATGTTGCATTTAGCACTGATGTAACCTGGCTAATCCAAAGAATTACAAATAATTTGTGGCACATAAGAAGGTAAATTGTTGTAGGTAGCTGAATTCTAAGGGCATCCATGATACAAATTCTGTGAACTTAAAGATTTATTAATATTTATATAATCAGCTGCACATAATATTGATTATTAATCCTACTACCAAGCATAATATATCACTACATTTTATAATTTGGATTGCAAATATTAATAATTGAAATCAGATCAGATTTTTCAATTCTAGAATTAGATATTGACAGAAGTATGACAAAGATAGGACCCACTTTTTTTGCCTTTATGACTGATGTAGTCTACAACTGCACTTAATTTCATATTAGCCAGGTGTGATCTGTTCTTTGCTGTTCAAGTTCAGTGCTCTTTTTTGTTAATTTAGTGCTGACAGTAGTAGGTACTGTTTAAAACAAACAGGTGTAAGAGTCTAACATTATGTGAGCAGGTTCTTCTAAATATTCATCAGGAACTGTTCTTTTAGATGTTTGTCAGGAAATGTAGTGATAGGACAAGGAGTAATGGGTACAAATTGAAAGAGAGGAAATTCAAGTTCGCTATTAGGAAGAATTTTTTTACTGAGTGTGGCGAGATACTGGAACAGGTTCCCAGAGGAGTTGTGGATGCCCCAACCCTGGCAGCCTTCAAAGCCAGGTAGGATAAGGCCTACTGGGAGGTGTGCCTGCCCATGGCAGGAGGGTTGGAGCTAGATGAGCTTTAAGATCCATTCCAACCACTTATGACCCTATGATTCGATGATTCTAAGATTACAAAGTATAAGACAGCGTTTAATACCAAGTTTTCTTTCCTGAGGTTATCTGATGCTATACAGGACTTGGATTTAAAAGAGTGGTACAGCAAAGTATTTGTAGCACAATGCAAGTAAAAATTACAATTAATGGCGTACAAAAACAGCAATGTAGAGCTGAAATGAAACACAAGTGTGATACCCACCATATGCTATCAGTGGCTTACTCATTGTCATGGGGCTGAGCAGCCTGAAAGTCAGGAAGGAATATCTGAGTTGAAACTAGCTCAGTCCTATTGCTCTTGTGCTGATTCTGGCTTAGGTAGAGTTAATTTTCTTCATAGTAACTTGTATAGGGCTATGGTTTGGATTTGTGCTGGAAACAGTGTTGATAATACAGAGGCATTTTTGTTATTACTGAGCAGTGACTGACTCTTACACAGAGTCCAGGTCTTTTCTGTCCATCACACCACCCCCACCCTGACCCAAGGGATGTTCTGTTCTACAGGGCATCATGCTTAGCATATGAACCCGGGGGAAGAAGCAGAAGGGGAGGAGGACACTCAGAGTGATGACATTTGTCTTCCCAGGTCCTTGTTACACGTGATGGAGCCCTGCTTTCCTGGGCATGGCTGAACACCTGCCTGCCATGGGAAGCAGTGAATGAATTCCTTGTTTTGCTTTGCTTGTGTGGCTTTTACTTTACCTATGAAACTATCTTTATTTCAAACCATGAGTTTTCTCACTTTTCGGATTCTCCCTTCATCTTGACACAGAGGGGAGTGAGTGAGTGGCTGTGGGTGGGGTTAAATCACAAGAGCTTTCTTTGAAATTCCTCTTGTTCATTGCCCACTTATATTTTGAGTTGGTATGTGACAAATCTGCATTTCCATGCTGGTCTCACTAACTCAGGAATATATTTGCAGTCTTCAGATAAACTCAGGGACAAACAGTTACAGAACTGGTTGATTCATTTGGCTGATATAACTGCTTGATTTGGTCATCTGATGAAGCCAGTTGATCTACTCATCCAATGAAATAATTTATCCAGAACAAAGGCCATCTTCTGGTCCCCTCTGTGTTAAATTCATCTTTCCTCCTCAGAGCCACCTTCTGTTGTAGATATTCATTTATTGATCACAGCAGGTTGAAAGAATTTACTTGCTGTTCATATTGCTATACAGCTGTTCTTCTACTCGCTCTAAATTTGTAGCAGAATGACACTACAAACAGAAGAATCATTATTTTAATGATGGTTCAGTGACAACATATTCCTGCTTTTAGATGAAAACAAGTGGGCAAAGGAAAAAAAAAAAAAATTGTAAAAACCTAGCAAGGAGCTGGAAGCAGAGACTGGTTAAAACTATCTGATGTTCCAGAAAATTAATCTAATATTTTTATAGCAAACCTGCACACATCTTCCTACTTAGGAACTGTAGTTTTTGGAGGCCATCAAACATAAAGGGGAAATGTTAAAAGCTCTGGTTTTCAGTTCTGCTGCAGAGAAATCTCTGTAGTTTGTCCCTATACTCACCTCTCATCCTCTCTTTCAATTGAAGAAATTAGGCATGAGATAGTTAGTTACAGTCAGATTGTTCTGGTGGGCATGTAAACAATTCTGACAGAGTCTTTACATTATTCATTCTGACACAATAAGGAAAGACAGAAGAGACTTGTGTGGAAAAGTGCAATCAACTCTACTTTTCTTAGACATGTTAGTGTCATGCATGTATGTATCTAGTGCCACTTACATCTGCACAATTGTTCATTATTGTGTAGTTTTCCTAAACTGTTCCTAAAATACTACAAAGACCAGATGTTTTATGGATGAAATGTAACTACCTTGAGTAGAGGTTCTGCATGAGGTGTTTTGTCTTCTATAGTAAACATAGAAAAGTAACATCACTTCTTGCAGAGTCACAGGAATAACTTAAAATGTTAAAAAGCCTGTTAGAGTAAGGGAAAAGTAGCTTAATTTCTATTTGATTTGTAGTTTAGGTGGCTATGTCTACAGCACCACGGTAACTCAGGCCTTTACTTTGCACTCCAATCTACACAACAACCATGTCAACTCAAAAGACTTCTGTGCACCATTTAATAATTCGAGATATTATCACCTGAAACTTAAAGATGAAGCAAGACTAACATATACTCTAGTTCTGTTCTCAAAGTAAAGCCCCCAAAATGGGTTTATCCTACCATGGACCTGCCTGAAGATCATATCCACCAAAATACTCCACTTCTATGTACCTGTGTTCTCCTCAGCAGAAAAATAAGGTGCAGGGATGCCAGACGGACTCTTCTAAGCGGGAGCAAAGGCATAAGAGATCCCTGGAAAAGTATGTTAATTCTGCCAAAATGTGATGTGAATGTGACAATGGTGAGCCACAAGTGAACCAAAACAGATGATTTGGATGAAAATAGCTCAAGAACAAGTGAGCAAGTTGTCACCTGCATTCAGGAATGGCAGCAGCATAAGCTTGTACCAGATCTAGCAGAGTCCAGGAAAGCTTTCCCAGCCAGATGTATAGTAAGGGATTATATCTGTTGTAAACAGTTTACTGATTCAATAGATAACACAAGGATGAAGAGAAAGATGGGCTTGTAAAGGATTAAGAAGATTTTAAAGCTAACGCTTTCCTGTTTTTTAAAGTTGTGTAGAAAAGAGAACATAATCCATTGTTATATTCAAGCTCTCTCTTCTGGGGATGGAGATTCAAGCAAACACAGTTCAATCTACCTTTGTGTTGAAAATTAAAGTGGCTACCTGGGAGTCTCTTTACCTTTCTTACTCTTTCTGCTTAGTCTGCTACAGTTTCAGGACATAAACCATTTATTAAAAAGTAGAAGCAACAGCAATCCTTCTTCCTCTTTGACTTACAAGACTGAAAGGTAGGTAGTCTTTTGTAGCTCATAAGCTTTTTAATTGTGTGCATGGAAAGAGGGAACTACTAAAATAAATAGAAATAAATAATTAATGCTTTTTATTCTAGTATAAATTATTTCAGGATCACTCTTACCTCTGGTCTCCTTTCATTACTCCTATTCTCATCTTCTCGGAAGGTTGTGGATGGGCAAGAGGCTGGAACTGGACATAGCCAAGACAGCTGACCCAAAGTGAACAATGGGGTGGTCCGTACTGTTTGATATTATGATCAGCCCAGGGTAAGAAGGAGGGAGGGTGAATATCTGTGGTTATGGTTTTTGTCTTCCCAGGCAACAGGTACATGTGCAGAGGGAAGTCACTAGATATCTGCCTGCCAGTGGAAAGTAGGGAAAGAATTTCTTATTTTGCTTTGCTTCCAAAGGTAGCTTTTGCTTTTCTTATTAAGCCTTTTTCATCTTGAACAAAGTATCTTTGTGAGTATTGTTTTTTGCTTGATCACCTGGCAGAAAGGTGTGAGTGAATGGCAGGATGGGTATTTGGCTGCTGTCTGGGATCAACCCACTACAGCTGCAAATGAACATGTAGAACATCATCTACTTACCTTCAACCAGATATATCAGTCTGTAAATAAGATTTATTGTCTGGAATCTTATTAATTTATGAAAATTTTGTAAATTGTTCAGTCATCACATTTAGTATTATATTTACAAAAAGATAAAAATTCCTAGTGCGAATAAGAAACAGTTCCTCTTGGTTTACAACAGCATAAGCACTATAATGATCTGAGAATTGGATCCACTGGATGGAAAAAAAGCACACACTAAACCAGAGTTTAATTCTTTTTCATAATTACTGAAACCTAGAGTTACCATTTTAAAGCAGACTTTATTAGAAGTCTGATTTTTCTTATGTTTGAAGGAGAAATTCCTTCCCAAAAGAATTTCTCTGGTTCTTCATACTTTTACTCTAACAAATTTGCTTTTTTACTTCCCTTACAATTTCTGTTACAAAGATTCAAGCCTCTCCCAGCTGCATTTGCTGCATTGATGAGCAGAACAATTCTACTCCCTGAAAATAGATGCCCAGCCTCACTTCAGATGCCTTAGAGTATCTAAGTCTGGCAAATGATACAAAGGCCTACAGGATAGTAATGTTCTTCTACAACAGTGTCCAGAGGTGAGGTGGATTTCATGGCATATCTTGGATGGCACTACACACATATGAATAAATAACTATAATGAACTCTAGTAATCATTGACTTTGTGGGAGCATAGACACCAAGGACACATGCGAATGTCTGTGTGCAGATATCCAAACACAGGAAAGATAAAAGGGTCCTCAAGAACTGTCTCAGCTTAAGGGTAGTAGAAAATGAGGTGCAGGAAGCTATGGGATTCTTGCTGGCCATCTCCTCAGGCAGTATATGGCATATGTCTGCTGCTTAAAAAAGGCAAGACAGCCTAGAAGACCTGGTTTGACCTAATTCCTAGTGTTTAAACAGAATTTTCAAGAAAGAAAAGTCACCACCTAACTGTAGGGCCAACTAAAGTATTTCTGAGGCTAACACTTGGTAAGCATAAGCTAGAAGATTACATGATTAACCTTAGTCATCAGTGCAGACATAGACACATGAATCAAAATAATATTTTATTTTCTTTCAAAGGCATATATAATTTGGCAGAATACCTGAGAACTCATTGACTGGTGTAAATTGACATACCTTTTTAGAAGCTTCTGAATCTACCTAATTACCTCACTAAAAGATATTTCTGGCTATAAGAATATGTGTTTGTGTATTAAAGAGAACAGATCCTTTTCTATTTGCTACGATAGAAAATATGAGCAACACTGATAAGACCACAGCAGTAAAGTTCTTTCAGTTATTCTATACTGGAACAATTGTACTTAGCATAAGGAACGAAAACCAGATGCTGGAGGCTATTCAAATGGAGTTTGCTTTTTTCGCCGGTCTCAAGAAGTCAATCAATTTTTGAGCCAAATCAGAAGATACAAATTTGTTGCTTTAATTATTTTTAAATGATTTTTGGTAGAACAAATGTCAAGGGGAGTTTAGAATTTTTATTTCTTTTTTTTAACTAAAGTTGGCCTTTTTATGTGTATCCAAGAATCAACTTGTATTTAATAAATGCCACTATTACACAGAAAATGTTCTATCCTAACACATAGTCTTTGAAAATATTTTTTCTTATTTAGATAACAAATGCAAGGTAGAAATTATTGCCTATTTATAAATATTGTAGATATCTGTAGATATCTGTAGATATCTGTTGATTTAGCTTTCCTGCTTTTTGTTAATTATGATATTGATCATCTGTGTTTTACATATCAGAATTAAATACGAAATATAAATTCATATTTTAATAGCATGGCAAAAAATTGTCTTCTGAGCAAAGTCTTGAAAAAGGAGAATTATCTTACATTAAGTGCTTGCAGTCAGTCCTAATCACAGGAAGATAACTGGTGTTTAGAATTTAGGTCAGCTTTTAGTTTGTTTGTTTGTTGGTTTGTTGGTTTGATTTTGTGTTTGTATTTTTTCTTTTTTTACTTTAATTAAGATTGATAGTGAGTATAAAAAACTTTATTTTTGTTAAAAATTGCATTTTTTTTCTCTTGATATTATAAGTGGCATTAATCTGGCTTTCTTTGAGAAAAGTGAATGAGAAGCATATCTGCCTTTTATTTTGATATTGTCACTATACACGGCAGCTGTGTTTTGCACAATCCCACCCTAGCCTGGGAATAATCCCACAATCAGGAATTCAATATTGTTTTTATTTTTTGTTTTCATCCAATTAGTTATTATAAAACATGCATGCATTCTGGTGAGTAGAACCCAGTTCTTTTCAGTGGATAATTCCAGTCAAACTTAAAGCTAATCACAACTTTCACAACAATTGGATTGCTAAACGAAAGATGTGGAGGCACACCACAAGTAATTGATCATGATTCTGTAATTTCTTTCAACTTTAAAATTTCTAAATTTGGTTGATTTTTCAGTAAATGATATTTTGTTCTGTGGTCATAACAGAGGATGCAAACAAATTTCAGGACACTTGCACATGATTCTGAGTTGTACTGCATAGTATGTAACAGAAAAATATGAATATTACAAAATCCTCAGGGTCAATATTATTTTCATGTCATAACACGGCGATGACTTCTATAGTAACGTAATAATGAAATGAGTTTCCTTTTTATGGTATTTGTACATAAGTTTTCTTTCTTTTAATCAGAACTTAATGAAACAGTCATGTTCTGAAGTTCATAAAAGTAATAATCTTCTAATTAAATACTGTTTAAATGTTTTCATATTCTAACTTTATAAACGGAAAGGGAAACATAAATCTTTTTACGTTGTTATATTTCCTCAGAAAAATAAAATGTTTTGCATTAAATAACATTTTATTTACATTAATAGTATATGCCAACAATCTGAAAAAGATGTGCAGGGGAAGGAAAAATTTAGTAGATGTGTTAACATCTTAAAGCATCCTTTATACTGAGGGGCTGTTGTTGAGAATTTCTGTTTCCGCTCTGGTCAAAGGAAAGTGTAGGGACTCAGCCTTTTCTAGGATCAGATCCAACTTTGTTACTCTATTGAGCCAAGCTATAATTCACATTTATTTAGTTAAAAACTCTTTGTATGCATATTTAATATAAAATAGCTGGATTAAAATATGTCTATAAAAATTACCTTTTTGAATAACCCTAGGAAAATTTTTCTTAATTTTAGGCACTACTTTTATCTGAAGATTAGCCAGAAATTAGTAAATCTATTTGCTTCATTGTTGCATTTCCAAATCAGTCCACCGACATGAGGACATAAATTCTTATTTAGAGGACAATGGCAGCACTGGGCACGGTCAGTGCTCTGAAAGTGGAGGAAAAAAACCCTCTTGTTTTTGTACTTTAATATGAGAAACAAGAACAAAAGAATATATTTTAAAAGTAATAGATGCTTGTAGTAGTACATACTTTTTTTTTCCCCCCTTTTGTTATTGTTACAATGTAGGAAAAAATGGCTCATGGAATATATTTCTGATTTATAACCAGTTGTTTGTCATTTCAAAAACACAACCATGGTTGACATTACTTCTGGTTTTCTTCACTGCAGTAAACTTCGTTGGAACTTTTCAAACTGAAATGAAGACAGATTACACATCTGAAACACAGTGAGGGGACAGAGAAGAAGTTTTGTCCTGAAGTGTTGGGACTTAACTACATTATAGCATAGGAGCCTTGTGAAATTATGTGATATAATTTTGCTTAGAATTATGTAATGCAATATATCTTCATGCTATTTAAAACAATAATGAGGAATTTCATTTCCAAAAAAAATCTAATTCCAAGTGATACAACTTTGATAGGAAAACATACATGACTGACAAAACAAGTCGTAGTTGACTGAACTGCCAGTTAATTTTACTAGTAGTCTTGCAGTAAATCCTTCAGTATAGGCCATAAAAGCTTTTTGCATGGTTCCTGTTGAGTAATACCTGAAGATTTCACGACATGAAATGAAAGATTGAAACAGAGACTGGCTACACTAAAAAATCTGATGAATGCCTTAGTCAGGTAAATGTCATGATTTCAAGGGTTTATCCAAAATATATTTTTATGTATAATATTGCCTAGGGAATACATCAAGATGTGTATAATATTTCAGTATGATGGCAGATTAAAAGTAAGGTAGTGCAAGGTGACAGACATGTAACTAAATATGCCACCACTTGCCCTTCTGTGAAACAACAGATTACAAAGTCATACAGAAAGTTTAAAGAAAAGATCTGTTGTACCATAACAGCTAAAGTATAGATATCCTACATGGCAGTTAAAAGTGAAGGTGAAGTCAGATAAAAGGATTTCACGTGTGTGTTTGCAAGTAGATGCAAGTTTTTAGTACTCTAAAATACCTAAAGAATGTTGCATTTTAAGATGCAGAAAGCAATTGAGCTGAACCATCCACAACTAATGACAGAATATTCAGTGTGTCTCAACCCTTTAGACTGATTCAAACACAAGCATCTGATTTTAGAAAGAATTGGGCTATTTTATGAGCAATCACTGTTGTAATTCTACTTTTTGAACTAAAATAGATAATTCAACATTTTTAAACATTGGTTACTAACTAGACAACAAAATCTTTTGATTTTTTATTCCTGCATATAACATTGCATAACAGATAAGGTTATGAATGCAAATATCAGAGTCCTTACATTTATGTATACACTGTATAAAGAAAGATCTTGAGTTACTAATGTGATCTTCCATGATTACTTGGTCTTTAGTACTCAAATGTTGGTATTTATTAAAATCTTCCCTTGCAGATCCATATAGTACACTGAGAAGAAATACACAATTAATATGCACATAATAAAACATGAACGGAACGGAACGGAACGGAACGGACTGGACTGGACTAGACTGGACTAGACTAGACTAGACTAGACTAGACTAGACTAGACTAGACTAGACTAGACTAGAATAGAATAGAATAGAATAGAATAGAATAGAATAGAATAGAATAGAATAGTTGGTAAGGACCCACAACAATCTTCTAGTCTAACTGTCAAATGTGCTGTGTGTGTCTTTTCCTTCTAGATTGGTCAAAGTGACTAAACTTCTTATAAACCAGAAAGTGCTACATAAGAGCTTTCTGTTAGTAGGAGTTACCAGATCTCCATGAGCTGCCATTTGTGCTGGCATGTTTTACTCATGCTCTTTCTAAAAGACAAGCGGCTTTCTTATGAATCAGTCTGACAATAAAATATAACTTGTTACATAACCAAATGCAAGGTATGGTATTGTTTTAATGTTAAAGTATTATTAAAATATGATTGCTTTATCTCAGGTCAAATGCAGTCTTAACAGTATGTATCCTGAGTTTCAAAAGCAGTGCATACAATAAGGCCACTAGTAAGCAATAGTAAAAGATATCTTCTTTTCATTTCTAATTAAGGGATGTATTCTAAAGAATTCCTTTGATAAGGATCTATTAACAAAGACCTGACGGTTGCTAGGAGCTGAGATTCAGAACTGAATGCAAACAGGGAACTCATTTGTAAAACGATTGCCAGCGTTGTATCCCTGATCTCAATTAACTGCCAGCTGAAGTCAGATTCTCTTCATGTGATTCATTTTAACATCACAAGAGTAAATAGTTTTGCCATGCAGAACAAGCTGATTATTTCAGACACAGTGGAGACCTTACTTAAAATGTCAGCCAGATTATGAATTCATGCTAAATAAGTTAATGAAAAGATTAATATCAGTGACAACAGTGCTTCCAGATATAACTCCTTATTATATCTAAAATGGGCACTCTTATCTTTTTTTTTCTCTCTTCTTTTTTATTTTTTCCCCCTGGCTAATAGACATTTTCTTTGAAATGCATAATTTTCTGTACCACTTGAAACTAGCTGGTAAATTGAGAGTTTCTTCTGTTTTTACCAAGATAAAGAGATGTACATATATTTCCATGGATTGCTCTTGCCAGTTTTCAGTCCTTTGGTAGGAGTCTGTGCCAGCAGGGAAATGTCTTTACAATATATAAGTTGTACTCAAAATAATTTCAGAGAACATTCTCAGGTGGGATAGGTAATATTTGTGTAACATTTAACCTTCACCACTCCAATGCTTTGATCAAGTTACCTTTCTTAAAGGAAGGAATTGATATAAGCTCTCATCTTTCAAGGTATAGGTGGTCTTATTGATTTTCAAGAACACATTTTCTTCTTCATTCTTCACCAAGTCCTTTATTTTTTCAGTTCTTTGTCTTTTTTTTTTTCCCACTTGTATAGTTACATATCACAGTCATACTGCTTGCCTCCTAACATATTCTTGAGAGGTTAACAATAAGAGAGTTACCATATATTAGAATATGAAATTAAAAAAGCAAGATAGTACTGCAGTGTTTCAGAAGAGAAAAAACCTAGTAGTCCTATACGTAGCATTCTCTAATTACTTTCTCTTCATGATGCAGGGGAAGAACCTTCAGAGCTTTCCTCTGAAAACATTCAAGGGAAAATAAAATTTTAAGTAAAAAAGCACACTGAAAAATATTGACATAAGTGTACATTGGGGTTAAACCATGGCAGCATACTAAAACTTGCTCATCTTCTGGAAAATAATTTGTATTTTATGATGCTGGAAAGGGAACAGATCCCTTACTTCCTTCTACCACCTTAGTCAAAACCTCAAATTTATAAGATTATTGTAAAAATATGTAGGAATGATCCTGCCCTTTCTTAAACATCTGCAAAATACAGATCAGCATACATTCTAACAAAAAGGATGTTAGACCTGAGCTTTGTAATTTTCAGTAGGCTAAGGTTCTCACCATTAAGAAAAGAGTTTGGAGGGTGGGATGACGCATTATTTATAAAAGTTGAAAAACGTCTCTAAAAATCCCCCAGAATCTATAGTTAAAAGTTACTTTCATAGTCACTTATGAAGTGATGTGGTTTATAAACATTTAGCAGTATCGTGTTACACATTACCTGAGCACATATCACACTTTGTGAATCCACCTGGCAGGCATTGACAATGTTGAGATGTACTTCAGGACCTGAATTTCACAGGGACTGTATCAACTGGAGCAAAAGGAAACTGGGTACCTGAATAAGAGTGACATATATGTTTTTCTTCCCTCCATTCTTTTCTAAACTTTTTCAAAATCTCTTTTATTTTAAATTTTTATGGCATCTCTGTAAAATTTTGTAGAATTTTGTAGAAAATGGGTGTAGTGCCATAGAAGAAAAATTTATTCAATCACAAAATTAATAATAATCAGAAATAGTGATATTTGGTTACTCCTCTTATTGTCAGTATTTGCAGAGTGAATCTAAAACATGTTAAAAATTCTCCTTGTACAATCTTCAAGATATCTTTATTTAATTCAAGGATGATATGACATAACTTTTCTAGTGATTTTTATTTTTAAAAAAGTATTTAATGAAGGAAAACCAGGCTTCTTTTCCTTCAAGAAAATTCTGTAAATACATAATAAAATGCTCACATCTTACAACATATTCAAAGAAAGATGAAAATCCAGTTATTTTCTGCCTATTGCTAGAACTGTGGTTATTTGATCAGGAAAAAGAAAAAGTAGAGACAGAGGGCCCATAGGCAAAAAAACTTAGGAAATAGGCAGGCATTTTTTCTCTGTCATCTCTTATCCAGTGACTGAATATACAATTTAGGAAAGCAAACCAGACACTGGCTTGGCTGATGTGTGCTCCCTGATGTACTCTCAGTGTGCTAGACAGCCCCCTGATCTGAAGGAGCAGAACATTTGAGCAGACAGGATGACAAAGTTGGGGCTGCTCAGCTTGGAGAAAAGAAGGTTCCTCATAGCAGCCTTCTAGTATCTGAGTGGGGCCTACAGGGGAGATGGACTTTTCATCAGGAACAGTAGTGATAGGACAAGGAGTAATGGGTACAAATTGAAAGATGGGAAATTTAGGTCAAATATTAGGAAGAAATTTTTCACTTTGAGGGTGGTTAGACACTGGAATAGGTTACCCAGAGATGTTGTGGATGTCCCAGCCCTGGGAGTGTTCAAAATCAGGTTGGATAAGGCCTTGAGCAACCTGGTCTAGTGGGAGCTGTCCCTGCCCATAGCAGAGGCTGTTGGGACCAAATGATCTTTAAGGTCCATTCCAACCCCTTGTTAACATTCTATGATTTTATGATTCTGGCAGGTTCTGTGGAATCAACCAATATCACATTTTTGTTCTATATTTACCATTCATTATTTCCACTCTACTTTTTATTATTTTCTTGTTTATTTTCTGCAACATGACCTGAAAGGTAATGTAGTAATTAAATCACCCATCATTGTTATAATTCCGGTTGTAATATTTCATGATATAATAAAAATTTTTAATGAAATGTGAATAGATTTCACCCTATTTTATATTTCATCAATTTTCTTAAAGTTAGAGGCTCAAAAAGCAGCTTTTACTTCCATATGTGTGGCATTTTTCCTGTGAGTCTTCATGCTTTGATGTATATATATGGAAGAGTCATCTTTGCCTTCTTTCTAAAAAGCATGATGATTCTACTCATTTTTGTTTTAAAAAGGACATTGGGGTACACAGGCACTTGGAGCTATCCCTCTTTGCTCAAGAGTTTAATAAGTGAAGATTTGTGCATTCCATAGAAATAATTTCCTATAATTTATTTAGGCTTTTCCCTATTACATATCATATACTTGCAACAACAAGTGACATTTTTGATGAATGGGATTTGACATGACCTGTCTCACTCAGAAATTTCAAAAAGGAATGCTGCTCAATATTAGTCTATCAGAAATGACACACATGTCACCATGTGATTAGCTTTCCAGACAAGGCCCAGGCGTAGGCTCATTTCCTTGGGCATAAAAACACTGACACTCAAGAAAAAAGGACGATGCCTGTCACACGCTCCTTTTCTCCACAGAAACTCTTCCAAAAAACCTTTAGGGCTTTACTCTTCTCTTCTAAGAGACTACAAAAGGATATTTGTTCAACACTTTTCTGTGAGAGACCTACTATTAGTTGAACTGAGATCACCTTTGGAAAAAAGTTTTTGATATTACTAACAAATTTTGATTAAGTGAGGGATTCTTACAAAGCTTAGATAGAGATATATATTTGTATAACACAGACATTCATACACTTTTGTTTAATTTTTATAATTTTGTACACATTATGTGTGAAAGAAACATTTTGTGAAAAAGCTGGTTTACACATTGTTCTGGATACCCAATATAACAGTTAATTATTGTAGTTATGTAGTTTATTTTATAATGGTTTTAATTGGTACCATGAGAGCAAACTATAGCTGTAGAAAGAAGATAAAATATTAAAATTTCAATATTCCTCATTGTAACCTGAGAAATGTATTAGTAAATAATTTTTAGGTATAATATAGTATTTAGACATATGTATATATATATTTACACATATATGTATATAAGCAAACATATGCCTATTTTATATACACACATGCAGGGGTTCACACATGCTCTAATGCAATTATTTTCTTGTGAACAACACACAGGAATAAAAAATTTGTGAGACCTTAGCTGCTTTTCAGCTATAATAACAGTTTTAGAAATCATTATTTTCAACCACTCACATGTTCAGACAGCAAAAAACATTAGAAGTATGCAAGCGCCTTCCTGCCTTCCTGCATTGAGTAGAGTAGTGATACTTTTTGTGCTTTTTAGGTTTTACAGAAAAGATATGAGGGATTGTAAGACAGAACAACTATAATATGTTTCTTTTAGTTCATAATCAGCATTAAGCAAGTGCAGTAATTTTCATATAATTATTTTGGGTTGAACCAGTTTTCAAGGGGTAATATGACTTAAAATGCTTTTCACCTTTGCAATAACTGTTGTACTTTGTAGTATATTACACAATGACAGCAGGATTTTAAGTTGTGAAGAAGGTCAGCTCTTCAGACAGTGATGCCTTGGGGAAACCAGAAATTGTTCCCACGTCTCAGTCGGTGAAGCTACTGGCATCCCAAATAGTCACAAAGCACTTCAGTGCCTTAGGCTATTTCAAAGTCAGAGCTGCTTCATTCTAATTAAAATATATTTACACTGCTTAATAGGAAATAGCCTTTTAACAAGAGTACATTATTGTGTACGAGAAATCCCAGTTGTTCCTCTAAAAGCTACTTACATACAGCACCATTTACTAAAACAGCTTCCTAAGCAAATCCAAAATACTCAAATTGGAAGAAAATGTGATAAGAGATGAATAATGAACTCACTTTAGTTGCTCTCACAAAGTGAAGAAGAAGCATGAAGGATGTTACAGTCTTTAGGAGGAAAAAGTCTGAGGACTGGTATCACTTCTCAAAGTCCAGCAATAAATTATTGTAATTTTTCCTCTGAATCTTGGAACTCAAATAAATATATATATCCTAATAGACTTGACCTATTTTATGTGAGTTTCAGAAGATAGTTAATGATATTGGAATTGAAACTGAAAAGCAAAAATTAAAATTGAGAGAAGAAAAAGCACAAAACACCAAACAAGCCAGGCAATATTTTCTTTGCCTTATAACTCCTTTTTTTTCCCCTTTTTTGCATTGTGAACAAAAGAAAATAATGCATCCTCCTTAACCTGTGTTTGTCAAACATACATCACTGTCCATCTGTCCACAGATCTTAAACAATATTTTTCTAAATATTTTTCTTTTTTTAAAGGAGGCAAATAATAAACACTGATAGTTATTTTAAAGTTAGATAATGGAGAAGAAACACCTTTACAAAGCCAAATTTGACTCTCTAATCTGAGTCTAATTTGGAAAAAAAGGATATATGTAACAGGCTTGAATTACCTTACAGGATGGAAGTCTATGTTATTCTGAATGTATTGACAATCATCTAATAATTATTTAGTTTTGGGGAAAAAGGACATGAAGTCTTGTCATGTGTAAGAGAGTATGCTGAGAAAATATGGTAAAGATGCAATGGAAATCAGTTCAGATTGCATGAAAGAAATTAACCAAATAGCAAGAAAAGTTCATTTAAAAGATTCATAAAAATGCCATAGAAAGTTCTGTGGTATGTTTTCCCACCAGAAGCTCCCAAGATCAAATCAAAATTGATGTAACAATGGTGTATTATATGTATTTGGTTTAATACTTATGAAAAATCTAACAAAGAGCACAAACAAGCGAAAACCAAGGTTATGAGGGTACGCATGCTGACATGTCATTCATAATGTTCTGCCTGCCTCAGTCAGAGGGATAGTTCTTACCTTGTGGGATAAGACAATCTGTAAATGAAAAAGGCCACCTCTTACCATTGGAGTGTTCCAGTAGATTGAGGAACAGTGTGGTTTCAGATAGAAAACCATTAAATTGTCACCATTTATGTAATTATTGTTGACTGTCTAAAATGTATACTAATGCATATAAAAATTAAGGCAGAAGAAACTTACTTTTTAAATATTAAATTAAAACCAAAAGTATTTTAACTTATTGTGACAAAGTAAATATGTAGAAGCTCCGGTGCAGCAGCTAAACAGTTGTAAGAAAAATAAATTTACCTGATAAATTGTAAGTTTCTGTCACATAACTTTAAAACTACTGAATTTAACTTTGTGTTTTTCATGGATTTGCTCAGCTTCAATTTTGAAGTCAAATAAATACATATGGTATTATGCATTCTTTAACTATTATCAGCCTGACCACCCTAGTGGCCTTCTATGATTGGATGACTACATCAGTGGACAACATACAATTGGGAAAAAAAAAAAGTAATCTTTAACCTTTTTTCAGAATTCTTGTTGTAGTTTTCCTGTTAGTGGCTTAAAGCAATGTGGCCTTAACCTTGGACCATAGTCCAGTTTTAACTTACAGTACCACATTGCAAGTGTGTTTCTGCATTTGTAGTTCACAGACTTTATGATTATTACTTACTAGTTTTAAAGACATCAGGCTTCTGAAAACTTCAAATTATCACTGAGACTTCTTGAATGCATTTCTTTTAAACAGAGGTCCAATGCATTCACCCAGAGTGTTGTGGGCATGCTGTGATATATAGCTGCTTCCAACATGGGGAAAGGGGATACAAGTTAATTGAACAGCAAAGTGGCACAGCAAGTAAGGACATGACTCACACCTTAAGTAGTAAAAACTGGAGCAGAATTATGCATCCTGTGGCAAATGTTTTTATTCATGTGAAATATTGGAAAGGAAACCAACCCGCTTTACAATTTTAACGTAAATACTCTACTATTGGCCATTTTCAGTAGTGCTTTTGAAAAATGCCCTTTTTATTCAAGAAAATGCATTTTATGCCAGGCTGGGTTCATTTTAGTTTCAGTTAATTTGTTCCTGCATGTAATCCCCAAGAATACACAAATGTTGTAATTAGAATTTAAACAGACTCAACCCTTTCCTAGACAATTCCTTCACTTTTTTAATGCAACCTTATTGATTTTCTGTAAGCAAAATTTGCTTTCATATTGGGGTATCAAACTAGTCTTTTCCATAATAAATGTCTAAGACACGTCATAGGAATGATGACACTAGAATTCTACATTTTTTAAACCTTAATCTACACTTTTCAAATACTTTCATTAGGAAAAGGTAATTACATTTGTATGGATTTCAGTCAAAACATCTAAGCTTGTAAAATTATCTGTTAAACCATTTCAATTTTATTTCTAAATTGTTTAGGAAGCATTATCTGTTACTGAAGTCTCAGGCAATCTAAAGTCTGGTTTAACAATTATTTTTGTTGTTAGATACAAAACAATCTGCTTCATTAACCAGAATTAATGTTTACTAAATACCTATCCTTTCAACTGGCTAGGGTTGCTTGAAGTTAGTATATGGAATCATTCCCCTCTTCTCTGACTTTTTATAGAGGAATATCGTTTATAAACTTCAGATGAAGCTGTAGTCTCACTGAAGGATGGGAACTGTAATTGACATGGAGTGGTTCTTCATGTAATACTTGTGTCTGCAAAAGCAAGGTAATTAGAAGCAAAGATTTTCATACATTAAAGCTGAAGTGGGAGCTAGGACTGAATTTTCAGTTTATTTTCCTGTTGATGGAGAGAGTGACATGCAGTGTTGAACATATCAATGTGCAATGTGCTGTAATGGGCTGGACAGGAAAATGGCTGCCTGGCAGGACAAGTCTTCAGCATCCTGTACAACGTGGCCCAAGTTTTTCATTCTTCCCACACCTCCTTCAGAGGTGCAGAAAGATTTAAGCAAATTTATGTTCTCAGTTCTGTAGGACCTAAGTTTTGGCTTCTTTGACATAAATATCCATGCCTGGGTAAGGAGGGTATCACAAAATATTTTGCCCAGAAGAGCAGTAAGAGCCATAGAAGACTGTATATTTGCTGTTAAAAAAGACAAATATTTCCAATTATTTCCAAAATTTTGTAAAAAATACTAATGTTCCTAAAGTTTTCCTGACAGTGTTAGGAATTACATTCATGTTCCATATATTCTTCAAAACCTGATAGAATTAGTGAGGCTCTTTTGTCAGAAAATGCAATTATTTTTTTTTCTTGTCCTCTTTATTATGCCTTTCTTTTGTTCTGAAGAGTACTCAATCCTATATATTGTGATATTTATATAAGAAATACATGTAAATAGGCCCTCTACACAGAAAACATATCTTCTTAACCTCACTCCAATTCTCCAAACAGAATTTTAATTAATTATAATCGTTCATTTTTCTACTGACTTTCCATATTTTTATGTTTTAGACTTGTACTGATATAGTTCAGACTAATTATTTCTTGAAAACTGTTTATAGTCCTGCCCATGATACTTAAATAAGGAGTCCTTTAATTTCTTCTTGTTATATTTTCTAATTGACTGGACATGTAAGGATAACTGCTGATACCAGTAGCCTTTCATGCGTGACACAAACCCACTGCCCTTTTATTTTTAGAAGAGAAAAGATCACAAATATTGTTACTTTAAGGAATAGGTACAACTTAAAAGAATGATGATATCTTTTACTATTGGAAGTGTTGCAATCTTCTTTGCGGAAGCTGCATTGCTGCAACACCACGTCAATAGCTAAAAACAGAATAATCTTCAGAAGTTGTTCCTGGTTTTATGTTTAACATTGGACTTCCCTACTCCACTGTAGGAACGAATGTCATGCTTTGAAGCCGTCTTGCATGAAGTTTAATTTGAAATAAAATGTTACAAACCCAGGCTCACAGGAGTACTGCATAGTGTAACTGTATGTTTCTACAGGTATTGCCAGAGTGGGCCATAAGCTCTGTACTGAGTTCACCAGGCCACAGGACCAAGGCTTAACAATTATGCTCTGCTATGCTATGACCTACCTGCAGTCATGTTTTACTTGGTTTAGCTGAGACAACAGTTTGTCCAAATGACTAATTGTCTATGGCTAATTTATTTTACTTTTGTTTTTTGTGTAGTACAGCCATAGTTTTAGGTAAACAGCAGCAGCAAGCGCTTTACGTAGAATGGGATAGTTTAAATTCTAACATAATGATGCAGTGTAGGAAAACAGGCCTGGTACGATATCAGAGTCCTTCAGAATTCAAGACATAAGATACAGCTCTGACAACTCATCCATGGTCATTAAAACTATGCAGACATGGAGGTAAACAAAATGGGGTTTAGGGGTAACAAAAATAACATATATAAGAGACAGTGTTTAGTGAACTTGGATATAAAGTGGAGCTGCAGAATGATAAAGAAAGAGCAAAGGTATAAAAGTATATTAACAAGCATGATCCCAAGTATACCCCATGCCAAGAAAAAAGAACCATCACTATGAACACTATTTTCCTACCAGTGATAGATTCTGGATGCTCATGGTGATTCCCTCATTGCCACCACAAAGAAATCACTGGCTTGGACAGATGTTCTGTTCACTGGGTGAAAAACTGGCTGGATGGCTGAGCCCAAAGAGTGGTGGTGAATGGACTTAGATTCAGCAGGTGACTGTTCTCAAGTGTGTTTGGACTAGTCCTGTTTAATACAAGTCCTGTTTAATAATAATTTATTAATTACTTGGAAGAGGAGATTGAGTGCACCCTGTCAGTTTGCAGATAATAGCAAGTTGGGCAGTATTATTGATCTGCTGGATGGTAGGAAAGCTCTGCAGAGGGATCTGGAGAGGCTGGATTGATGGGCTGAGTCCAATTGTATGATGTTCAACAAGGTGAAGGGCTAGGTCCTGGAATCTGACCCCATGTAAGTGCAGATGCTGAAGCATGTCCAAAGAAGGTCGATGGGGTTGGTGAAGCATAAGTGTAATAAGGATTGACTGAGAGAGTTGTGAGTGTTTGTCCTGGAGAAAACAAGGCTGAGAGGAGACCTTATGACTCTCCATAACTACCTGAGAGGAGGTTGTAGTAAGGAGAGTGTTGGTCTTTTCTCCCAGGTAACAAGCAATAGGACAAGAGTAAATCATCTCCAGTTGTGCCAGGAGAGGTTTTGATTGGATACTAGAAAAAGAATTCTTCACAGAAAGCATTTTTAAGCATTGGAACACACATGAAAAGGAGGTAGCTGAGTCACCAAGTACCTGAGTCACCGTACCAGGAGATATATAAAAGATGTGGCACTTAGGGGCATGGTTTAGTGGTAGACTTGGTGGTGTTAGGTTAATGACTGGACTCAATGATCTTAGAGGTCTTTTTCATTCTAAATGGTTCTATGATTCCACGACCCAGGAAAATAATTGAAGGGTGGACATGACACTGTGAAAAAGGGACAAAAACGATGAGTGTATGTCACAATTTTAATTGTGTTATTATTACTATTACTGATCTTTTTCTTTTTTTTTTTTAGATTTTTTCTATTTAGATTTTTATTCTTTGCTTTTCTGCAGTTAGATATAGACTAGGTTTCTTGAACTGGACTGTAAAGATTTCATTTACCCTTATAAATTATTTGTTTTGCATGCATTTACCTATCTATCTATTTAGCTCTCTATCTGTTTATCTACCAATCAATCTGTTTTGGGTTAACCTTAGACCTCATCACAAGAAACACATTGCCCTGTTGGAAAAAGTCCAGAGGAGAATCACTAAGTTGATTACAGGGTCGGAACATCTCTTCTATGAAGACAGGCTGAGAGAGTTAGGGCTGTTCAACCTGGAGAATGGGAGACTCTAGGAAGTCCCTAGAGCAATTTCCAATAGAAAAAGAGAGGTTAAAAGAAGGCTGGATAAGGATTTTTCATATGGAAATGTAGTGATAGGACAAGGGGCAGCAGCCTTAAGCTGAAGGAGGGAAGGTTTCAATCAGATATTAGGAAGAAATTATTTACTATTTATTACTATATTATTGCTATAATATAGGGGAGTTAAGCACTGGAACAGGTTTCCCAGAGAGGTGGTAGACTCCCAAGCCCTGGCATTGTTCAAGGCCAGGCTAGATGGGGCTCACTCCTGATTATTTGTCTTAGTTTAAGACTGTTATATGGGGTGGATATTTCAGAATGAGTTACCACCCCCTTTATAGTTTTAACCACTCCCCTTTCACCAATTAGGCAAGAAGATATAAATGAATGAATGCAAGAAGATATAAGTGAAAAAATAACAATATTCTAAAGAACAAACAGCAACAACCAAGAAAACAGCAATATTCACAAGATACAAAGGTGTTGAATCTCGTGGACTCTCCAGGAAAAAAGAAAACA
Source organism: Dasyornis broadbenti (assembly GCA_013397935.1). Classification (NCBI taxonomy): domain Eukaryota; kingdom Metazoa; phylum Chordata; class Aves; order Passeriformes; family Dasyornithidae; genus Dasyornis; species Dasyornis broadbenti. Next base: position 239,658 of record VZRN01001712.1, read on the forward strand.
AGATGGTAGATAAGTCCCACCCCCAGGATGGTGGCCACTGTAGCCGATAGCATGGACAAGAAAACAAAGACAGTATGGAGTAAAAGCTTCTTCCCCAAAATAGCAGGTGCTGTGGAAGACCATGTGGATCAGAAGACAAAGATAATATGGCAGAGAAGCCCTGCTCAGCTCAACCTTCCTCCTGGAACAAAAATGGAAGAGGTCACAAAGCAGTTCTGGTGGTGAATGGGGAATGCTGACATTGTCTGGGGCAGCTCTGACCCTGAAGTGTAGGGTTTCCCTGCCTCTTTCCAGCTTGTATCAGAGCTGCAGTTCCAAGATGCTGCTGCACTGCAGGAGGAAGAAAACAGAATGACTGGACACCAAAACCTGCAGCCCCGGCCCTGTTGGCCCTGGCTTGGTGCTGTGCCTGCAGAAAGGTATTGTGAAATTTGCTCTGAAACAGCTTAGGATTGTGAAATGCAGTTTCTCAGAGACCTAAGCCAGGGAACCCCATTGTGGAGCTCTTCACTCCTTCAGTTTAAAACTGCTACCCCTTGTTCTGTCACTAGAGGCCTTGATGAAAGTCTGTCCTTCTTCCTTGCAAGCCCTTTCTATATATTAAAAGGCTGCTCTAAGGTCTTTTTAGAGTATTCTCTAGGTTGAACCACCCCAGGTCTCTCATCCTTTTATCATAGGACACTTGTTTAAGTCCTGTGGCCTTTCCCTGGACACACCAACAGGTCTTTCTTGTGCTGGGGACCCCAAATCTGAATGCAGTACTCCAGGTGGGGTCCCATGAAAGCAGAGTATATGGGGAGAATCATCTCCCGCAACCTGTTGGCCATACAACTTGCAATTCAGCCTAGGATATGATCAGTTTTCTGGGCTGCAAGTGCACGTTGCTGGCACATATCCAATTTTATGTCCAATATCCGTTGTTCAGTGATGAAGGATGTTGACAGCATAATGTTTGTGCTACTGTCTTTCTCTGTCATAAAGTTATCTTGTTTTGACAAAAACAAATAAACAACAAAGTTTATCCTTTATATTTTACAATTGGTGCTTACCTGATGTTCTACAGTAATATATCATCAATTCAGTAGTCCAGTGGTAATGTATGAAAGTTAATGTGTAATCAACACACCATGATTTTGATAACTTCACTGTAATGAATTACCAAGACAAAGCCAGCAGGTGCATACTAATTACTGATTATATTACAGTATCGCAAATTTCTTTGCTGTTTTTACAAGTAAGGAACTTGCTGACGGTGATCTGACTGTTTATTTCTGGCAGAAGGGTAGCTCCTGAGAGGTCTAAATGTGTTTCTAAAGCTCCACTGTTACTGCACATGTACTTTCAAAATCTTATTGTTGACACAGAGAGCCACAAGCAATTCTGCATTACAGTTATAAAAATTTGTATACAACGAAAAAGGTTAATTCTTCTTTTGTGTTTGCCCATTCAGGTGTTGGGTGTGTTTTCCACAATTAAAACTCATTCTTAGTGCAGATTTTTAAAGGAATTTGAATTTGCAGATTTTTAAATGGTAGATGACATAACAAGGGCAAGCAGCCATAAACTGTGACTTTGGAAGTTCAGACTGTACATTTGAAAAATGCAAACAAACCAGAAAAAAAAAAACCTGTAGAGTAATGCAGAAACAGACTGGCCAAAGACGATGCAGTTTCTGTCAATAGAGGTTTTTTTACAAAATGCCTAGAAAAAGCCAAGGCTAAATGACCAGCACTCAGATCAGCTCCTCCAATGTCCAACTAACTTTTCACAGAATCACAGGATAAACCAAGTCAGAATGAACCCAAGGATCTTCGAGTCCAGTTCCCAGATTTTCTTTTATTAATATTTGTGAATAAATACTTTGCAAGGCCCTTATCCCATGTGCGTATATGTTCTCCAATAATGACAGACTTTCGTCTTTCTACAACCACTCAGCTTTTACTATGAATACACTCTGAAAATAGCTGTAAGATTATTAATTGCTGGTTTGTTCATTAGAGATAAGTAGAGAATTAGATAAAATATTTCTTTTGCCTTGAAGTGAAATATAAACTGTCACTGCCTTCATTAAGTCATGACATAAATACTATGGTCTAACAAGTACGAATCTGTATAAAAATAAAATGGTTGAGGTGACATTTTATAAGAAACTTGATAAACCAGTAAGCCTTTATAGCAAGTAAATAATTAAAGTCAAAAGCTTTTCAAACAATTTTATTAAAAAAAATAACATTGAAAGGTATTTCAAAACTATGCATTCTATAGCAGGACATAAAGAGAATACCACAAGACAGAAATTACAATTAAATGATAATGACAGCTTCATAAAATAGTTAAGAGCTGTATTCTTAGATTTGGGGAGCACCATCTTAATAAATGCATTTCTAAAAAAAATACAGATTTCTCTCCAGGGCTTTGGAGATGAAAACTTGTTTTTCTCTACAGTCATCTCCATAGATAAATTATAAATCTTGGAGAAAAAAAAAGGAAAAGAAAAAACCCCTTACATGCACAGACACAAAACAAGCCAAAAGAATTTACTTTTCATTTTCTTAGATAAATGATGATTTTGAATCCCATTCAGGTGCCAAGACATCCTCATTCTCATGAGAGGAAATACTATGATAGAACAGGACTCTGGATTCCACTCTCTCCAAGTCATATCCTGATTGCATTCTGTAAACAGGCTGTTGACCACTTTCCTTTCCCCACCCTAAGACTTTTGCAGCTATTTTACCAGTCTTCTAATCAGTCAGTATTAATGAAAACTGAACAAGTTTAGTCGAGAGTAAATTATGCTCCAGCTCTTGAGTTGAAGAGAAAGACAGAAAACCAAGAAACGGATTTTTCAAATGTCAGCAGTACTCCATTAGATGGCTGCCAATTCTTTATTTTGTGTTAAAATCTTATTTTGTATTTTCCTCTTTTTTTTATTTGTTTGATTATTTTTTTGAATTAAGACCTCAGTCACATCTTAGAATCTCTTTTTATTTTAACACAAAGTCTGTTTTCCTGTAATGAAATGCAGGATCTTTTATCTACTGCTGTTTCAAGAATTTTGTTTTTCCACTGTACCTATAAATAGTATTTAAGGATAGCAGGTCATATAAGGAAAGCAGGTGTATAAGACAAACAAATCTGGCATCTGAAGAAACATTCATTAGGGACAAGTACTCCCTCTTAAGAAATGCTGCCTCATTAAGGGATAATCATGAATGCATCAATAAGGTGACATAACTGATTATTTGTACATGTCTCAATAATTTTTGTGCTGCTTAGTTCTGCCAGTGGTGGCAAGCAGGAACAAATTCCTACTGCATTATAATGTTAGACTGATATTAGTGGAGTTACAATTGATGATTTCATTTTGATTTAAACAGTAAGATCTTAAAAAGTTGCCTTATGCAGATGTGGTTGAACTTGATGCACAGATGATTGCTGCTGACAAAAAAATGTCTATAAAGGTCATTAAGAGGCTAAAATTTGATTTATATTGAAGAACATCATTATAATTTGCATGATTAATACTTAAGAGTCGCTGTTGTATAAGCAGCCGTTTCTAAAAACAGCATCTGCTAAGCGTTGCTTAGCAATACTTATGTATATTTTACATGCAAGAATATGTGTTGGGACAAAATTAAAGGCTATAGTTTTTTAAAAAGAAAAAATAAAATTTAGACATGTTGATTTTAATTTTAAAGTACATAGACATTGTGTTTAATGTGAAAAAAAGTTTGCAGTTGTTTATTAATGAGACAAATGGTTTCAAGTTGCATGTAAGTGAAAGGGAAGTGAAGAAAAGGCAGCAAGAGTCTATTTTCTTCAAATTAAATAAAAATGGAAATAAAAAGAGTAAAGCTTTCCTCAAAAATATCAGTTTTGGTCTTGCCTTCAACAGGTCCCAGAAATACAAAAGATGGTGTATGACCTCTTGGGCATCCATAAGTCACTAGAATTTAATATGAAGAAAACTAGGTGCCACAAGATGATTAGAATCCAGTTTCATTTTAAAGACAGGCCTAAGATCGTGAGGATGACTTGCCCAGTTATTTTTTTGTATTATTATTTTTTTCTGTCACAGAATTGTTGGCTCAGTTCCATGAGTGTAAATCTAGTGCCTGTGCATACAGAAACAGAAATCCAAATTGCACTAGATTTTTTCCTCAGGTTATATCCCAGAAGTAGTGAAAAGACATATTAACTCCCTGTATTAGTTTTTTTTTTCTGCTTTGTGACTCAAGGACCGGAGACAACTACAAAAATACTGCGACTTTTTCCAGTTGCTGTTACAGACTTGCTGCAAATCTTTGGGCAGAACAAGTAGGCTCTCAGCCTTACAGAGAAGTAAGCATTTAAATCCAACTGGCTTTAAAGCATAAGAAAGGTGTTATTCTTTGGAGAAACCATTGAAACTTGCTGCTTTGTATTTGAAATTCTTTGTTTTAGGCTGACAAAAATAACAACATTTGAAGAGAGTAGGTATAGTTATTTGGTTCTCTCATCACATTTCATATTTTTTATTATCAAAAAATATTATGAATAATAATAAGATTGAGCACAATTGGGGGGTATTACATATTTTTGAAAATAGAATCCGGATTTCACATGACTTCGTAGTGGAGCCTTTACATTTGCGGCCATCACGTTTCTCTTTACTTACGATAGTACTTTTAGAGTTAACTGCCATTATAGCATGAGAACAGACCTCTGTATAACGATCTGGGATTGCTAGAACAGGATTGCTGGTTACAACCTGCAGCCTTTGCAGCCATCAATGTTGTCTCAGACAGCACTCAAAATACCTATTAAAAAGCATTCTCCAATTCAAAGAACACCACAGTAAGTGGTCAGCCTTGCTAGGACACTTGTTTTCTGGAAGTTGAGAAGGTAATTAGAAGCAGAAGAAAAACTCTAAAAACATAAGGCCTGAAGTTTTGCTTCAAAGGATCTGAGTTCCCTGATTTTTCCTGAACTCCTGTCTAATTTACATACCATATTCCCAAGATTTAACATAGGTTATTCAAAATTTTAAGAAAACTCTTTCTTTTTCCTGAAGTAAGCTATCTTTCATAACTGTCATGTTATTTCACAGTATTATTGAACTTCCTATCAAAAGATTTGATTATAATCTATATTCTGTACTTATCAGAGACTCACCTTAAAACAGTCCTCAGATTTGTCGTGTCATACAGAGCATAAGCAAGTGAAAGGGGTTATTACTAAACACACTTCCATTACAGACAGCTCAATGAAGGATTCGGAAATATCCAGCTGCTAATGTGTTTTAAATTACATACCTTATACTGTGTGCTTTCTAATATTAGGAAAATCGGTACCCTCCCTTTTATACTCAGATAAAAGGAATACATTTAATCTCACATCAGGCTTTTTTGGCTGCTCAGAATATAATCAGGAATATCAATTTTCTAATCAAACAAAGAAAAGAGGAAAAAAGAAAGGGTTTCATTTTGTAGTGTAGCAGAAGCATAAAATCTAGATGTAGCTGATTTAGTCAATAAAGACAAAGACATTTCTGACAAATCATACTGATTTCCTTTGGTATCAAAACTCCTGTTGAGTTCCCCTGTTAAGTGGGAACAGAGTGCTGCCTCAAGTCCTGTTTCCAGAGGTACTAATAGGCTGTAGCACACGTTTTTTTCTCCATGGCTCTCTCTGGCACAGTATTTGAGAGCTTCTGTCTGCCTATTCCCTTTCCAAAGTTTCATATTACTAATATAAAATTTCATATTACTAAATTCTACAAGACTCTACTTTATATCTCTCATTATACCTAAAAAAATTATAAAAATCAGGGTGGAAAATCTAAAGTGTAAGGGGCCAAGGGCAGCTGAGGTGTTTTGCATGGAAGGGGACTAATGGAAGACGAGTGATCTCAATCAAACATGGAGCTGAGGTGTTTGAGCACGCACCTGAACCCAGTAGCTATGATACATCCATTGGTGTCATGGGGTAAATAAGTACCTAAATAATTCTGGTTATATCTTTGGAATTAATTAGAATACAGTAGAGGGAAACATGATACTTTCACATGAAAATGAGTTAAGTGGAAAATTTACAAGGATTAGATGAAATTGTGAGGGACAAAAATAGGTAGGTGTTAAAGAATTTTCTCCAACCTATGCTGTAGCAGAGTTTCAGGCTTTAGATCCAATAAGGTAATTTATTTGAGTGATGCAGCAGTAGAAACACCTTGAGCTGGGTGCATCCAGAAATGGATCCTGAACAAAGAAATCCCTGTGCAATTCTACCTTTACAATTTAAATTCCCCACCTCTCTCAATACAGTTCCAACCAGTATTAATGTCTGGGGTCTTCCCATTCCTCATTGGATCCCTTCATTTTCTGTAGGCAAGCCATTTCTTTTTCTCCATCTAAGGTTGTAATTTCTGCTGATGAGTGTAGCAACTTTCCTTGCTTTCTTATCTTCCAGCTCCAACCTGCTCTGGTGCCCCCTTTTACTTAATTAGGTAAAAATTCAGCATATCACAGCTTGCAGACTAAGGCTTCAGCACACCTAAATGCTAAATTAGATAAGGGATTAATTTCCTCTATTTTGCTACAGTAGGATTCAGACAAATAGGGATGATGGATAGAGTCTTACTTGCATGGTGCCTTTAAATGTAGCAACACAGTTACACAACTGCTTCAGCCTCTCACACCATCTGCAAATCGTGTGGGATCACCACAATGATGTCTGTGTCATGACATAATACGCTGTATGCTGAAAGTACACAAAAGAATGAGGAAATCCATGAGAAGATGTGTGTGGGGAGTGTGTTTATGCCTGAACATAATTTACAGCTTCAATTGGTTCTCCGCCTTTGCACCTTTAAATGCCTGTGGATGTGGTTTAATTATTGTTATGGGTATTACCAAATGGTACTTTTTATACTGTTAATGTTTTGGTATGTTATCTACTGATGAGCAGGTTATAAATTAGGTGCCAAATATGGGCATTATTTGGCAATACAAGAATTTTTAATCACGTTTTAAAGATGGGTCCATTAGGCTCTGAATAAATAAATCAGAAAAGTTCAACCTATTCAACTTATTCAGTAAATCTAAGAGAAAGCTAGGGGGTGAGGCCATGATCACAACCTATAAAAGCCTACAGAAAAGATAAAAACAACAAGAGAAAGCTCTTCGTGCTAGATCACAAGCATATAACATGATCATAACACTTCAGCCTAAGCAAGGTAAATTCAGACTTGGCACACAATTTCAGCTGCGTTTTCTGAGCCATTGCAATAACATCTCAAAAATTCTTATGCTTTCTCTCTTGCTGGGAATATTTATATCAAGAGCATTTAGCTAAAGCATGCTTTAGTTGGCATGTTAGTTTAGCACCAGCTGCAAGACTGGCAAATTGTATCGGGAATCTCATTAAGCCGCTATTAAGTCAGAGATCAAACTGCAAGATTATTGCAGTTGCTTCAAGCCTAGAGTTTATGAAGGATGTGGCAAGACAAAGGAGTGTCTGCTTCCATATGGCATTCCATACCGCTCAAGAACACTGAACCTACTGTTAGCCTTTAATAAGACCAGGATTTTTATATGCTGCTCAAAGTCTCCCAGTGACTCGTATATTAGTGTATGCTGAAAAAAATTAAACCTCTTTCTCTAATGCCTGTTCCTGCTGTTCAGTGCAAGAGATCTTCCACAGGCAATTTCATCTTCTATAGTGACAGAAGTTTTGTCACCAGTTAACATTTATTTAACATTAGTGCTTGTTGAGTTACATTTATTAATTCAGTGTACTGATTCAGGCTAGGCATAATATTTTAATTGTATCTTTCTTATATTTATTTCAAATATAGGTAAGGTATAAGAGAGAAATGTCTGGATCTGCAGATTAATTATTCCTTGGCAATTCTTTAATTAATACTAACTTATAAATGACATAATGAAATGCATTTAATTTCTAATGCAAAAGGATTTTGAGGATTATTTCATAAACTGCATACTCCCAGGTTAGTCTTTTGACTGTATCACTCTGCAGCATCTGACTTGAGGAACCTCTCCCAGGATTCTCAGTATGAAAGGCTCAGGAAAGGAGATGTTCTAAAACATAGATCTTTGCTTACTATCTAAATACCCTAAAATTAGATATTGCCAAGGAACCAAAATGTCTGCATACTTCCAACGTGAAGATTAATCAGCTACCAATAATCACAAGGATTATTTCTTGTCCTTTCACTTGCAAGTAAATTACTTTCTGTCAAGCAGGCATTTATGGCATCAGTCCCAGTTCTGTTACGTTACTCTGTCCTGGAAGGGATCCAGGTGTAATTCATGAACAATAGTCAGTCTTTAATCTACAAGAAAAATTATGCCATCATTCAGCAGAGGCTAACCTCGGTTCTTAATTAAGGTAAGAACTTAGTGATCTTGAAGGGAGTGGTAGCCTGTATCTTTCAAAGTTAACATTAATTGTACAACAGCTCACTAATGGAGGAGCACAGAGCAGAAGCATAGTTCCTTATCCCCCCTCCTCCCTCTTCTTGACCATGTCTACCACCTTCTTTTTTGTACCCCCCTTCTGAAAAAGATTTTTAAACTCAAAATATTTAGTAGTATATTCAGTACAGTCTATGATATGAAAAGTTATTTCAGGTTAGTCTTCAGAATCTGAAGATTTTTCAGACTCAGTATCATAATTCTGTTTTCTGTCATGCTTATACCTGCAAGAACTACATAAATTTAGTATGATATAGGCATCATACTGAGTATATGCTGCGGTCATTTTTTACTGAAATGCATAAAAGATATAATTTTGCTTAAAAGAATATCAAGAAGGCTATTATAAATATATTTTTTATTATTTAGGTGCTCAAAAAAATCCTTGGACTATTGTTGATTTTTTAAAATGGGACTGCACCATTAGATCTTTCTGACAAAGCCAGTCTTCAGGTTTGAGTAAAATACAAAAGACAATCAACAAAGAAATCCACACTTTTCTATAGACTAAATTCACTTTTTGTAAGAAAGATTATTTATTTGCATTCTCTTTGAATTGGACTTGCTATAAGAACTAATGTATAGCAAAGGACGTCATGGTTAGAAACTAGGAAAAATATTTTAACAGCAAGGATAGCTGAGAACTACATGAGACTGTCTTTGCAACCTGCTTCAGGGGAGGTTATTGTTAATAACAATCTTAGGACAAGTTTTTGGTTTTGTAGTAGCATTACACACACACACACACACACACACACATATATATATGTAACAAAGTTAAATTGTAAAAGAAGTGCAAATCAGGTTTGCAATGAATGAGCTAATGCTGCATTCAAATCTGCAAAAATTAGATTTTGTTAACAATTGATCTAGTATTTAGGAGCTGAAGTTCCACTGTAACTCAAAGGTAAGAGTGTGAACCATCCTTGCAAATTCTTTCTTGTTACATTTTCTCTTACACTGTTTGGGTTTTGACATTAACAAGCATTGGAAATTGTGACATAAAAAATGAATATATCTAAGGATTAAGGGATAATTAGCGTTGCGTATTAAAATTCCATCATAAGCATTGATATTGAATTTTCCATTGCTGTCTAGACAAATCACTGCAACTAGAACTTAAAAAGATAAATTGTTTTTGAACATAAACTGAGAGAACACCCAGGTATTTTTTAAATGCACTGAGGAAAGAAGAAACTCTAGTAGCCAGCTGAAATACTTTGCAAACATGACAATAAATCATTAAGAAGAAGAAATAAGTGAAGCAACTGCTGACGTCATTTTCAAATGGCAGCAATGAAGTGGAAAATTGCTGTACTATGAAGAAGAACATTTACTAGTACTGTAATAAATCATTCACTGAATACCATCACAGTTTAAATTAAAATAATTTATAATTAAGTTTAAAGGATCTTTGAACATATGATTTTTGTTATGACTCCCCATAATGTTATTCCACTGCCTGTTAGCTTCAAAGAAAATGCTAAAGATCTTGTTTGAAAGGATCCTATATAATAGGCTTCAGTTGTAATTTTCAATAACTGCATTAATTTCTTATCCTGGGAAGAATTCAGCTATGACACTTCTTACAGAAATAATTCTGACATTTTCTTAAGTTTACTCACAAGAAAAATAGTTTAGCTAGAAATACATACAAATTTAAACTACGTTGAAATAACATTTGAAATATTACTGCATTTGTCAACTTCAATGTGCTAGTAAAAGTACATAGCCAATGCAATAATGTGAGAAAAATTATGTTCTGTAGCAAAAATAGAATCAGTTGACATAACTCACTCACTTGACCTTCAACCAGTAATCAGGGATTGCATAGAGAGTAAGGCACAGGAGTAAAATCTTAGTGCCAGCACTGAATAAGATGCATATTCTGGAATAAAATTTGGAAATCGTTAATACGTATTTTCAGTTTTGCACAGTATCTTTGACAAAAGTAATACTCTTGAGAGTATTTAAAGTCTTTCCTATTCTGCAAAAATCAAAATAGGTAAATAAATTTGTGTTCTTCCTGGGTAAACACAATAGCCATCAGGGTAATTCTTCATAAAGACATTTCATCGATTGAATGAATGTTAATATGGAGCTATAATTATGAGTGAAATTAATTTTACTCAATGAAAATTTTATAAAATATTTTTGACATTTTTAAAAATGCTTCATAGTAATTATGTGTTTCCATATCAATTTTAATGTCCTTAACATTGTTTACAACAGTTACAATGATTATATGTATATAATGGTTGTACACACACTCATCTAGAATGTAGAAAAAACTTTATTTCAAGTACAAACACTACATTTTTGCTTACATATAAAAATAATAAATACAAAAACCCAGTAAGCATAACTTTTCATTACTGATTTTTCTTGAAGACTAGAAACTTCCTGCACAATTTTTTTTTTTTTATATTTGCTTTTCAGATTTTAATTCAATGCATTTTCAACTTATGGAAACTGAAGATTTTCTTTTAATTTCTCTCAAAATAAAACAGACCATAATTTCTTATTTATCATTCTAAGGTACTTAGAATAATCTCTTTGGATATTTTGATGCAGAGTTCAATGTTAGCATGTTTGGAAGTTTAGTAGTTTACAGCTTCAGCATATATGATAAATTAACAACTTGTAAATTTAAACATTGTTTCATTAGATTAAAAACCACAGAAACAAACAATCTTTTTTTTTCATTCTGTATGTCCGTTTTCTTAGACTAAAACATTGTAGATATTTATTTTTCTGTCGCTTGTATCAAGGAGGATGTCAGAGCTCTCTTAAACTACTGGCAGACAACTGATTTGTAATTTAATATATGCCGAATATTAAAATTCCAAGGGAAAAAGTAAAGTTAAATACTTAGAATTAGAGGCAATTAACCAGATTTAACTCAACTTTGGGACCAGTCCTGTTTACAATCTTTCTTAGTGACCTGGACAAAGGGATCAAGTACATCTTCAGTAAGTTTGCAGACAGTTGGGCAGGAATGTTGATATGCTTGAGGGTAGGAAAGCTTTACAAAGTGAGGCCAATTGTGTTGGGTTCAACAAGACTGAATGCCAGGTCCTGCACTTGGGTTACAACAACTCCAAGCAATGCTTCAGACTTGGAGAAGGAAAATTGTCTGGAAATCTGGCCAGCAGAAAAACACCTGGGTCTGCTGGTTGACAGCAGCTGAACAGGAGCCAGTGTGTCCCCAGGTGGCCAAGCAGGCCAATGACATCCTGGCCTGTAATCAGGAATAGTGTGGCCAGCAGGAGCAGGGCAGTGATCATCCTCTTGTATTCAGCACTGGTGTGGCCACACCTCAAATCTTGTGTTCAGTTTTGGGCCTTTCATTGCAAGAAAGACATTGCAGTGTTGGAGTGTGTTGAGAGAAGGACAACAAAATCAGCAAAATGTCTGGAGTACAGGTCCAATGAGGAACAGCTGAAGGAACTGAGGTTGTTTAGTCTGGATAAAAGGAGGCTCAGGGGAGACATCACTGTCTACGGCTGCCTGACAAGAGATTGCAGTACCAAGACTAGAGGAAATGGCCTCCAGTTGCACCAGGGGAGGTTCAGATGGATATTAGGAAAAATTTCTTCACCAAAAGAGGTGCCAAGCATGGCAACAGGCTGGCCACAGAAGTGCTTGAGTCACCATCCCTGGAGGTATTTAAGAGACATGTAGATGTGGCACTTAGGGACATCGTTCAGTAGCAGTGGTGGGTTACTGGTTGAACTCTGATCCTCTTAAAGGTCTCTTCACACCTAAATGATGCTATGATTTGCTGATTTTATTATTTAAAAAATTAATTAATTTTTGTTTGTATTCAATAAAAATATTTCAATTTTAGTTAATTTCTAAGGTCTATAACTCTGATATATTTAGGCTGTTTATATTATGTGAAATTCAGCTCTGCAATGAGTTGTAACATGAGTTACTGTGATTTTGGATACTATGATGGCTTCTTTAGAAGCTCAGGGGAAGACAGGAATGTGTGTACAATGAATAATGAAGCTTGCCTTGTCCGTGTTTCGCAGCAGCTCAGTGTGAACTACCTGTAGTCTAGAAGACACAGAGACTTTTTGAGATGTATTTCCACAATCACCTATAATTTTCCACTCCTAATGGTAACTCAGCACCTGTTTTGGTTACAAACAGAGCTGGCTGGCTGGGTCAGAATCCACCTCTTCTGCTTTCACACCCACCTATGAGGAATCAGCCAGTTTTTGGCCTCTTCTGTGCCCTGGTTTCCTACCTCCACCTGTCCTGACAATTTAGACTATCAGTTTAGGCAATCAAATACCATTTTTTACTATGTATAATACTCAGTATAATGGCTCCCAATTTAGTCTGCAGTTTCTGGGCGCTCCTGTTGCTGTACTAACAACATCTGTCAGGATGGCAGTAATTTTGCATCTGATCTGAATTCTGCTGCTGCAAGCATTCATATTATTTTAAGATATGTATTGGATCAGAATAGTTCTTGAAATATCAGGTTCTGCTGCCTTTTTTTTCTTGTCTGATCAAATAATCAAGCTGGGTGATATCTATCAGAGTTAGGCTTCAATTTTAAGATTTTTTTCAAGTCTTAATTACTCAGTTTCTTGCATCTGATAATGACTGGTATGTGAAAAATTGCAGCGAAAGAGTTGCCTGCAAGCCCCTTAATTGTTCACTGGAAGCTGGGTAAACTTTTCACTGCCTGGGTGAGCCACCAACATTCCAATATAAATTCTTTTCTTTGGATAATTCTTATCTGTAGCCATTACATTTCTTTCAAACTATTCTTCAGTTTTGTCTTTAAATTTGAGCAAGTCTTATAGCTTTAAATTTTGTTGATGAGAACATCAAGAGTAAATTGCTTATTTCCCACAAAAGAAAAAAAATCCCATTACAGATAATAATAATGGAAAAACCCCCCCAGATATACTGATAACTTTAAAGGATGCATTATTTCATTTTGGAATATTTATTTTTAAAAAATCATTTCAAGTAATTGTTAATATTCTTTTGTAGGAAAATCTCATACAAATTCTGGAAAAAAAATATAGTTTTATGAAGCTTCATTTATTGAATTTTTTTCCAGTTACCAGGGAGCAGATGTGCTCCCTCTTGCCTACAGGAATGACTTGAAGAAAACAGTTGCATATTTAAAGTAGCTCCCAGCTCCTAAGGCAAAACCTAGATGATTCATCTTTGCTACAAGAAAACAGCAATTGTGTCGAATATTCCCAGAACATAGCTACAACATTTAAAAAGGTGTGTTCTAAACCACAAAAGAGACAGACAAGGTATCTCAGAAGAATCAAAGCAAAATTTTAAAAAGGCATAAACCACCAGAACAAAATGTGAGCCACCTAGTACTCTAGTGAGTAGACCAAGTACACCCTGAAAGTTAAATAAGACAAATAGGGAAACCTGATGAACTTTTGACACTTGAATCTTTCATTCTCTTGCTCTTTAGATTTCTTTTTTTATTACTTTTAAAAATTGAATATTTGGATAAATTAATATTTTAATATCTGCACATAGATATGTCTCTGTGTGTTTATACACATTCATAGACAAAGATGAATGTTCTATAAACATATATATAGAGAGATATATTTGTCATAAGGTTGCATGCACTTACTTCTTTACTTTGTTTCCCAGGCCTTTAAACCTCTTCAAATCTTTCTTCCCATGTTGCATTCACTAGATTTATAACCAGAGAGAGAAAAGGTCCTTTGATTGCACATGTGTGCAGCCATTACCCTTATTTTTATTCTGTGATGTGACTGAACTGTGAATGTTGCCTGGTGAAAATTTACTGGACATGTTCAATCCTGCCCAGCTGTAGAATGGTGAGAAAACTGAAGTGGGAGCACAGTACAAATTTTTTATGTTGTCTGAGTCTTCTGTGGATCTTTTGTGCTTTTCAATGTAAGAGCCTTTTTTTATGTAATGAGCTTCAAAAGTAATCCAGAATACTCAGAAGAATTATATTGCATGAAAGCTGTATTTTGTTTTCTTAGATTTTTAAGGGGATGCCATCAGAGATGATCTAATGAAGATTTTCTATGGCATTCCACTGTTGTTAAAGGAGGTAACAGACAAAAACATGAGGTACATGAAGTGTATGACACAGGCCATGTTTTAACCTTCTCTAATCTGGCAGTTTAATACGGAAACTTGCTACATGACTAAGAGGCAAAACAGCTTTTCATAAAGGACCATGGAAGTCCCAGAGATGTTCTTTTGTGTGATGTGCTAAAGGCATGAAAACAGTGATTGCATAGCCTCCTAAAGTGACAAAGTATGAAGGATGAACTTGCTGATGTAACATTAATCAGAAGATATTTTCTACTTCCCACCTGTCACCCTACAACATTATATAAAAGAAACTTATAAAGAAAAAGAACTATTTTTGTTGTCTGCAGCAGAAAGGAAGTTATAAGCATACTTAATTAGTTATTGTTTACAAAAAGCTTTAGATCCTTGGATGAAAGGTGCTAGATAAGTGTTAAGCATGATCATAATTATGCTTTTTTTCTATAGTCTGACAATGTAATCATGATGTCTGCACAGTCTTTCAAATGAGCAGGCTATAGAAATATTGAATTTTGAGCTATTTTTTCTTACTTGTGTTAGATATCAATCAGGCTGAATTTTTGTTTCAGGTTTATGTGATAAACAAGTTCATTTGCCGATGTGTCCTTGGCACTCACCACTGTGACTAACTTATGCTGAACTTTCCTGACATGTATATTTTCGGTAATGCAGATGCATTTTATTATTTCATCTTTTTCTACAAAAATTCATATGTATTATGGAAATATTTGTCAGGACCTGAAATTTTTTAGTGAAATATTTGTTCTTAGTTATAACTTAACTGTCTATTGTGGGTTCTTATAAAACAAAAGGAAGAAAACAGATGCATCAGGTTATATGATATTACCTTTTCTTTTTCCTTTTTTTTTTATTACAGTATCAATATATAGGCATTTTGTTTCAGATGTGTATGAAATGATCCCAATTATGGATCCCAAAATGAGCTGGATTCTGGGATACTTTGAACTCTATACAGCTCATTGCAAATGCCTAACCCTAAAGATAGGTTATAATGCCGCAATTTAGGGTTTTCAAAGTCTGATCTGATAAGGTTTTCTATATCTCTATTGCAGGTAATTCAAATGTTTTTAAAGATAATTCATCCCACACAGCCCAAGTGTGCCCTGCCCTTTTTCCACAAGACTTATCAATGAAGGGGGATAACTCTTTGAAAGAACTTATATTTCAAAAGCACAACCAGAATAACATTTTTTTTTCCAAAGTTCAACCTCGGGAAAGCAGTTGAAGGAGATTGCTCCAGTTCTTTTCTCCCTCTATAAGATGCCATCACCTTTAGCTATATGCTAGTCTGAGTCATATAAAGAAACACTATCCATCTCTTTAAAGAAAGCTTTGCCACTATGAAGAAAATAAATCAAGTTCAATAAAGAAACCGAAGTCAGAGACGAAGAAAGGATGAAGGAAATGTTGCAGAGAGAAAAAAATGGAGCATGCTGGCTAGAAAGTAGGACACAGTTGCAGAGAGGTTAGGGAAACCAAGGTTCAAGTCTCTGCTCTAAAACTCTGTATTTTATCCAGTTTAAGGACAAAACTGGGACACATGTGACGTGAGCAGTGATAAATCACTACACACCTTTAGACATGCAATGTGGAAAAGTTCAAAGAAGTTAGTCAGGACCTTTTAAAAGTTTCAGTAAAATGACTAGAAACATAGATCTAAATTAGTAACCTAAGAACAAAACAGTTTTAGAACGTTTTAATAATATCATGAGGCCAGTAAGTAAAAATGGAATTGATTTTTCTTCAAGTCAAGTTGATTTTGTGTTGAGTGCTACTAAATGAGATTGAAAAGCCACTCTTCCACAAAATAAAATATCTGGTGAAACAAGAGTGAGACCATCTATACTACATATTTCAAAAATCTTGAACTCTTTCACTTCTATGTCAAAACTCTTATATTAAATATTAAAATTATATCATAATATCCATTCAACATATTTCATGGTCTGAAAGCCAGTATTCAATTAATTAAAATATGAGAAGAAGAAAATTTTACCCCTGTGTTTCTACCTTGGACTGAAACCTTTCAGTAGTACTGAAATGGGTAAATAAAGAATATTTTATTTTTACCTTCGGAACATTTTATGGACTATTAAAAATAATTATAGTATAAGAATTATTCTGGTTACACCTAGATGTCAGTTATTGTGAAATTTTGATTTATTACAACTCCCTCATTATTTGCTTCTTACTGTAGCTGCTGTTTTTCCTCATCTAATGAACATAATGTAGTAGTACTATACAGTTCCATACTGTAAACATGATTCAGTTATCAACTGCTTATAAACTGTTAAACTTTCACTTAGTTACAGAGAATCAAAATAAAAAGTTAAATAATTAATGCTTATGTAAAATATGAATTTCTAGAACCTAATACTTAGTTCTTCTGTTTTTGTTTTCCACCTTTGGGATAGACATGAACTTCATGTACTTAAAGCATAAAACTAGGGCAAGATCACAATTTTTCATGTACATTGAAACAAAGGTCAGGAAATTGTGTGGAATAACCAATTACAGGATACAAGAAAAAGAAAGAACACCAAACAATGAACAATATGGTTATGCTTGAAACTCCTTAATATCAAAACCACAGCGTTAACTGAAAGTCTGCACATTCATATGCAGATTTTATCAGTTTAGCATAAATTCATTCTCACTGAAAATAAAAATAGGGTCACAGAGGAAACATACAATGAAACATAGTAATAAAGGTAAATTAGAAAACAAGACAAATTTCTTTCTCCTAGTGTAAGAAAACAAAAGAGAACTTGCAATATACAGATAAATGAAAGGTTGATAAATCAGGGAGAAAAAATGAAGGCAAAGTGAACAGGTAGAAAATATCCAGTTAGGCAATCTCTGCTATGACATAGAAGAGATCTCTGAGTTCTTCTATATCACTTAACTTCACTATCACAATCAACACAAAAACAGTAGTAGAACTATAAGGCAAATCTTCACTGATGTAGAAATGGTGATCAGTCCTGCAATAAGCTCCCCAAGCATTTTCAGAATGTCACCAATATCTTTTTTTATTATTATTCATAATTCTTCATTTTGTTCTCTAGGACTAGCACTAAAACCCCATTTCAGACAGTGCCTATGAGATGGCCATGGTTTTGCATGACCTGCTAGGAACTTATTTGAGAAATATAATTGCTTCATATCTCTCTTACCTAAATTTTAAGGGTTTTGGTTTCTTCGGTTTAGTTTTTTCTGATTTTGCTCTTACATGATATCTGATATACAAGAAGTGTATTTTAGCTTTAATGCATCTCTATCAAAACAAACATTTCCCTGTCTTTTGTCTTCTGCATGCAAATTAACACACAAATGTCTTCAGAGATTGTTTCAATATTTTGCCCCTTTTCATTTAGGGGCACAGATGCATCTTGAAGTGTCATTGGAGAGGGACAGTGTAGAGGAAAGAATTTTTTTTCTAGGAACATTCACAGCAAAGACTATCTTTATAAAACACGTCTAGAGCTTAAAAGGAAATGCAGTACTATTGAGTGAACAGATTACTGTAACTCATTAAATTTTGAGGTCAAAATGATTTCATTTCACCATTGACTAACTGCATGATCTCAAAGAAATAATGTCATAGCTCACTACTTCTGTTTCCCCAAAAATTCCCCATTAACTGGCTTTTTATTGACTCTTTGTTTTCCAGCTATAAAACTCTAACAAGATGTATGCCTAATGGAAACTTAATTTTATTTGGGATTCCAGGCTCAACTCTAATATAGATAATAATTAAACTGGAGTCTATTTCATAATCATAGAATCATAGAACACTTTGGGATGAAAGAGACCTTAAAGATCATCTAGGACCACCCCCCTGCCCCACCCCCCGCCATCAACACGGTCACTAGAACATGTTGATGAAAGTCCCATCCAAACTTGCCTTGAACACTTCCATCGGTGGGGCAGCCACAAGATCTCTGAAGAAACCTGTTCTGTTACCTCATTACTCTCACAGTAAAGAATTTCTTTCTAATGCCTAACCTAAATCTACCCTCCTGTAGCCATTGCTCCTTGTCCCATCACTACACATTCTTGTAAATGGTCCTTCTCCATCTCTCTTGTAGGCCCCTTCAACTACCGGCAGGTTGCTCTAGGGTTTCCTTACACCCTTCTCCAGTCTGAACTATCCCAACTTTCTCAGCTGTCTGCATGCATAGAAGAAGTGCTCCTGCCCTCTAACCATCTTCATGGTTCTCATCTGGACCAGTTCCAATATGCCCATGTTTTCTTCTATGGGGACCCCAGAGCTGGGTGCTGTGCTCCAGCTGGGTTCTCCCTAGAGTGGTATCCCTCAACCTACAGCTAACACTTCTGATGTTTCCCAGAACATGATTGACTTTCTGGGTTGCAAGTGCATCTTGTTGGATTGTGTTGAACTTCTCATTCACCACTCCCCACAAGTCCTTCTCCTCAAGGCTGCTCACAATCCATTCTCCACCCAGGCAGTATTTGTGGTTGGGATTGCCCTGACCCAGGTGCAAGACTGTATACTTGACCTTGTTGAATTTTGTGAGGTTCATACAGGGCAACCTCTCAAGCCTGGATGGCTGCACTCAGTTTCAGTCAAGAGCTCTACATCCAAGTGGAGACCAGTCATGAGTGTTGCTCCTCAAGGGCTGATATTAGGATTGGCACTCTTTAACATCTTGGTTGGTGATGTGAACAGTGGGATTGAGTGCACCCTCAGCAAGTTTGCTGATAACACTAAGGTGTGTGGGACAGTTGACAAGGTCAGGCACCCAGACAGGCTTGAGACGGTTCTCAAATTCCTTTTCCACTGAGTGGTCCATCTGTCAAACCCGTGTCAGTCCAGTTTAGACTGGTGTCATGTTGGACAGTGTCAAATGCTTTGCACAAGTTCAGATAGATGATGTCAATCTCTCTTCCCTTATCCACCAACACTGTAACTCCATCATAGGAAAACACCAAACTTGTCAGGCGTGATTTGCCCTTAGAGGAGCTGTGTTGGCTGTCACCTGTCACTTCCTTATTTTCCATGTGCCTTAGCATAGTTTCCAGGGTGATGTGCTCCATGAACTTGCATGCACAGAGGGTGAGACTGACTGGCCTGTAGTTTCCCTGGGTCTTCCTTTACCCCTTTTTTAAAAATGGGAGCTACATTTCCTCTTTTCCAGTCAGCGGAAACTTCACTGGACTGCCACAGCTTCTCAGATATATTGGATAGTGGCTTAGCAACTTTTTCCATCAGTTCCTGCAGGACCCTCAGATGTTTCTCATCACACCCCATGGACTTGTATGCCTTTAGTTCCTTAGATTTTCTTGAACCTGATCTTCTCCTAGTGGGAGGTTCTTCATTCTCCCAGTCACTTCTTTTGCCTTCTGTGATTGGGGCAATGTGACTGGAGCTCCTGTTGATGAAGACTGAGGCAAAAATTTGTTGATTACCTCACCCTTATCCATATTGCAGTTATCCTGTTTCCTTCTGGAAAGGGTCTGTTTTTTCTCAGGTCTTGCTTTTATCAATGACATACCTATAGAAGCTTTTTTTGTTGCCCTTGATGTCCCTGGCTAGATTTGATTCTATCTGGGCTTTAGTTTTCTCAATCTGATACTTGGCTGTTTGGGCAATATCTCCATATTCTTCAAAGACTAACTGGCCTTGCTTTGACTCTCTGTAGGCTTCCTTTTTTGTGTGTGTTTGAACATGTCCAGGAGTTCCTTGTTCACCTGTACAGACCTCCTGGGTTTTTTGTCTGGCTGCCTCTCTTGTGGGATCCTTGGAGGAGGTTATCCTTGAATATTAACCAGCTCTCTTGCACCCCTCTTCACTCCATGGGCTTTATCTTATGGCACTCTACCAAGGAGATTATTGAACAGACCAAAATCTGCACTCCTGAAGTTCAGGTGTGAGCTTTTTGCACATTCATGGTCACTGCAGCCAAGGATGACCATGAGCTTCACATTCCCCACCAATTCCTCCTTGTTGGTGAGAATAAGGTCCAGCATGACACCTGTCCTCTTTGGTTCGTCTATCATTTGGAGAAGAAAATTATCATTAGCATACTTCAGGAATTTTCTGGACTACTTATGCCCTGACGTTTTCTCACTCCAACAGATATTAGGATGCTTGAAGCTCCCATGAGGACCAGGACTTGGGGACATTAGGCTGCTCATATCTGTCCATAGAAGGCCTCATCCACTTGGTCTACTTCACTGGGTGACCTGTAGGAGACCCTCACTGTAATGACGACTGTTCCTGCCCTCCTTTTAATCCTGACCCATAAGGCATCGTTTGACTCCTTATCCATACCAAGGTGGAGCTTGATGAAGTCCAGCTGCTCATTGACGTAGATACTCTGTCTTCATTTCATGTACCTGTTCTTCCTAAAAAGCCCGTATCCTTCCATTCCAACACTCCAGTCATAGGAGTCATCCCAACACATCTCCATAATGCAAAAAAGATCATGGTTCTGCGGCTGTGTGCACATCTTTAACTCCTCTTGCTTGTTCTCCATGCTTTGTGCTTTTGCATAGAGGTATTTGAGTTGGGCACCTTTGTGCTGCCCTTCAGCTGCTCTCCCGCTGACCTGCAATCCCTCTCTAGGCTCTGGGCATCTTGTTCTGGAACTGGCATTACAATGGGAGAAGTGGGATGGATTGAGGATCATCTCCCCCAGCAATTTTAGTTTAAAGGCCTTTTTACCAACTCAGCAAGCCTATAACCAAAGATTCTCTCCCACTTCCCTGACAGATGTGCCTCATCTGCCCCCAACAGTACAGGTTTCTCAAAGCCCTTTGGTCTAAGGTCTAAAACCCCATGGTCTAAGTAGCTGAATCTCTGGATGTGGCACCAGTCCTGTAACTGATTTGTTAATTAGCCAGATTCACTGGCCCTTTCAAACACCTTCCCTTTGCCCAAGAAATTGGTTAAAAAAAAAATCTTTGCTCCAGAGTCTCTTACTGCTACTTCCAGGGTTCCATAATCCTTCATGGTACTCCTCAGGGTGCTCCTTGCTGTATTACTGGTGCCTGCATGAAACAAGAGCAGCAGATAATAATCAGAGGACTGAATGAGACTTGGTAGTCTCTCAGTAACATCCTTGATATGAGCCCCTGGTATGCAGCACGTGCTTCTAGATAGACCTTTGCATCCCAGCCGCTACTGCATAAACTCATGGTCATGGGATGTGCTGAATGTGTCTGCAAGATACAGGATACCCTCAATGGCAGTACTTATCAATGAGAATTAAAGGAGTTACTTATCATATTGGGCTGAGTCACAAAATCAAACATCTACAGCTCATCATTTACAGTATGTTTCCTTGCATAAAGTAATATTGTCTATGTATAATCTTTGTTATTAAGTTATAGTACTTATTCCATTCTCATTATCAGCATTTCATTTTACCTTTCTATCTCTGCAGTAGAAGAATGTAGTCCCTTGACTTTCAATTCTGTCCTCCCATTATCACCCTTTATTACAAAGCAATTATTCTATAGTGTATGAAGTTTGTAGCTATGAAAAATGTTGGCATATAGTCGAGTTCATTTGTTAAAATGTTTTTCTTTGTTTCTGCAAAACAAAATTGGTAAATTACTATGCTTTAGTGTGAAATAAACTGAAAAGCAATGTTAAAATTCATATAAGAGAAACATCTGCACAAAAGCAGAAAATTAAAAAGAAATACTTCAGCTTGTATAAGATAAGCTTTTAGCTACTATTATCTTTCCAGTTAATGATAATATTTCCGAAGAGGATGTTTCTCTGCTTGGTAAGAATGAACTTTGCTCTTTTTGGAAATCCTTTAAAGAGAAAATTAGTAAGCATATGCAAAAAATCCATTTTGCATCAGTATTTCACATTGATACTTCATGATTAAAAAATAAAGATTTTATAGATGCACATTAAGTGTGTGTAAAAATAATCAGTATTTGTACTATTCCTACTTAATATACAGTACTTGTAACCCTTTCGGAAAATCAGTTAGGTATTAAGACTTCATTTCCTGTCATATTTCCTCAGACTTTAATTTCTTGTTACTTTTATGAATAGGAATGTTTACTATGTCTAATAAAATGCTAGTATATGAGAATCAGAATATCAGATATAAATTGCTATATGGTCAAATTAAACATCTATGGCTTAGAAGAACTTTGAAAATTAAAGCACAAAGGGATCTCAGGAGAACAGTTTCTTTCATATTTTCCAGTTACTGTTGAAAAAGCCCCTGTCATACCTGAGAGTATTCTCCATTCACAGCTCTGCTTGGCTCCTTTAAGATTCAAGGTTATAGGTCTGTTGGTTTCATTCAGAGGCATTATTAAAACAGGACAGAGAGTAAATCGAAGACATAAAATCAAGGATTAAGTGGTTTGTCTTGATGGCTATAGTACAAGTGTCATGAAAATAAGAATACATTTAAGTTTAAAGAAATTTATTTCTAGCCTAAGTTAGTTTTCAGCCTCAGATAATTAAAGAAAAGGACAAATGAGTTATCTTCTGCTTTGAAATTCAAAAAAAAAATTAAAACAGTTACAGAATTCCTGAATTGTTGCATTGGGGTAGAACCTCTAGCTTCAAAACTGTCAGACCTTGTAAAACTGAACTTTAACATAAAATATTTGAAGAAATACTTGGAATTCATTAATTGAGGTAATAGATAAGTAGAAAATTACCAATAATGGACTATAGATAAGCATATATTTTCTGTGTCTCTGAATTATTTTAACTAGTGAAGGAAGAAAAAGGCAGCAATTTCTCCGAAAAGAGCAAAAATATGGACAGTTTGAAATAAAGCAAAAAGACACACAGGAAATAATAATTTTGTGAATGTTATTTTTTAGTCAGTGGAAGGACATTTCTGAAGGTCCAGATTCATAGCCTGTAATTTTGTAAAAGTGTTGGGCAATAGAGAGAACAAAACAAACCAAAAAATATACTTCCAGATTCTTCAAGAAAGGAAACAACATTTTTATGAGCAGAAAAATAAGTAGGTTTTATTTGAAAGGGTGATGGGCTGAATGGGAAAATCACAATGTAAAATCTTTGGCCTTTGCTGAGAGAGGGATGAATCCAGATTGATGCTGGGTTTAATCCCAGCCTTCAACTAACCCCACACAGCCACTTTGTCACTCACCCACTGGTGAGATGGGGGAGAGAATTGGAAGAGTAAGAGTGAGAAAACTCAGCAGTTGAGATAAAGACAGTCTAAAAAGTAAAGCAAAAGCCGTGTAGATAAACAAAGAAAAAATAAGGAATTTACGCAAAATAAGGAATTCATTCATCACTTCCTCTAGGAAGACAAGTGTTCAGCCACCCCCAGGAAAGAGAAGTTACTTAGGAAGACAAACACCATCACTCCAAATGTCCCCTTCTTTCTTCTTTTTCCCCAGCTTTACATACTGAACATGATACCATATGGTATGAAATATCCCTTGGGTCAGTTGAAGTCAAGTCTCCTGGCTGTGTCCCCTCCCATCCGATGGTGCAGCCCAGGTTCCTCACTGGTGCGGCAATGCGAGAGGTAGAAAAGGCCTTGATGGTATGTAGGCCCTTCTCCACAGTAACAAAACACCTGCGTGTCACCAATGCTATTTCAGTGCAAATCCAAATCATAGCCTCATACTAGCTCCTGTGACAAAAATTAACTCTACCCCCACCAAAACCAGCACACAGATGGACAAATAGTATAGGTCTTCGTTGTTTTTAAAAAGTGTGAGCTTCAAAATAGCTTTGTGTTTCAGTTGTTGTGTAGGCAAGCCTGTCTTCATTTGCACCAGCACAAACCAGTAATTTTTTTCTAGACCAAAAGCTCTCTAGTTTTGAGTAAACTACATTCGCACTATAATTTCAGGGACGGAGTCCCTCTTTCAGCTCTTGATTGTGGGGAAGTCTACAGAAGTGTAGGCACATGTGAAAGGTCATAGATTTCTGTGTTAGAGCTTCTGAACTCAGCTTCAAAATACATCAAACAGAAAAACACAGAAGGTAGGTTAAAAATATAACTGTGAGACCAAATAAGTGAACTGAAAGTGATGCCATGTATTCATTTTGGGAAGAAGTACTTCAGTTTAAATTCAATAGAGTTAAGCAGCCTTGAAATTGCTGGTGGCCTGATCTATTTAACTTGTCTAGGAGCTGCATCTCACTTTTTCACTTCTTGTTTAAAAATTGCCATTTATACATAATCATGAACAGAGCAGAGTATGGGATAAACAGGGTAGTGCATTCCAAGGAACCAGGCAGTCTGGAAATAATGTACCAGTGTTCCTACAATCTGTGCCTTCATTTATTTTGCTAGTTTTCTCACCGCTACAAGAGCATCCTTGAAACTACTCTCAACCTCGCAAACCCATATAACTGCTCCTAAGATAGGCTTTTAGTTATTCTCCTTTGTATGAACACGCTCACAGGTGTGTAAAAACACTCAGTGCATACTTCCATGGAGCTGAAACCTACCTTTTCTCCACATTAAATAAAGACTCTAAAATACGGAGGTGGGTATACCCTTGCAAACAAAGCGTACATATGCACCTCTGCATCAGAGACTATGGCTGCTTCAGTGAGAGCACACAATCACTTAACTTATAAATGGCAATTACTTTGACAGAAGCAGAATGATTTTCAGTAAAATAAGCATTCAGATTATACGGTGGCACAATTTTTTCCCCCTTCATCTCTGTGGTGATAATTTCTTCTGGAAATACCACTTCTAAATACTGGAATTGATTGGGGAGTACAATCAGTCTGAATTTTTTCTGGGTAAATAAGTGCTGGACAGATGAGGATCTAGCAAGCTTCTCAGTCAATATGAGAGTTAGCTTATTTGTTCTGGTAGAAGCTTTCACATAGAGTCAAAAAGTTCTTCAACTAAATACAGAAGAAAAATACATAAGAATGAAGATATCTACCTAGTGAAAAACATACATTTGGAGAAAAATGTTTATGTTTGATTTCCATTTCCAGTTCAGCTAGACACTGAAGAAGCCAGATGGTAGCATTAACACCTCATTACTAATATTGTTTTTTCCTGGTACCTAGAGCCAGTCTCCATATATCATTTATAATGTATGAACACAGAAATTACATTTACCAGAATAAATGGAACAGGGATCACACTGTTTATCATCTGCACTAAGAGGGAACTTCCACCTTTCCGTATTAAAGATATTACCAGTCATTTCCTGTTAAGTATTGCGAGCAATTAGCAGTGTCCAAATTGAGTAATCACTTGTATCACGGATTGGAGGCCTTATCTGATGGTTATTTTCAAGAAAATAAAAATCCTCTTTCTATATATTTTATCACCTCTCTGTTCTTTCTCTTCCCCACATTTCACTAATTTCACAGAGGCTATCACAGCAGCGTTTGTCCACAGTTTGCAGGGAAGAACAAAACTGTGCTACAGTTTAATGTGGGTAACATGATCAACTTCTCTATCTTCCAGAATTTAAACAGGTCAATAGGAACCATGAAGACAGCTCCTATCCTTATTAGAAGGGGTACTAGAGAGGATCAGAAAAAATTAAAAGACAGAGGTTGTGATCAGTGGCTCTATGTCCAGCTAGATGCTGGTGAATTATGTCCCTCAGAGCTCTGTTTTGGGATGGGTGCTCTTCAAATGTCATAGAGTAAGATCAAGTGCACCCTCTGCAGGTCTGCAGATGACACACGAAGCTGAGCAGATCAGTTGCCACAACAGAAGAATGGGATGTCAACCAGGGCAACATGGAAAAGCTTGAAAAGTGGGCTCACAAGAACTTCATGAAGTTCAACAAGTCCAGGTGCAATTCACTGCATCTGGGTCAGGGCAACGCCAGACATGAGTACAGACTGGGAGAAGAACTCATTAAGATCAGGCCTGCAGAGGATGTGGGGGTACTGGTTGATAAAAAGCTGGACATTAGCCAAAAGCATGCACTCGCTGCCCAGAAGGCCGACCGCATCCTGAGCTGCATCAGAAGATTCTCCCCTTCTACTGTGCCCCACAGAGGCCCTGGAATCTTTTCTCAGCACAAGAAAGATGTGGACCTGTTAGACTGGGCCCAGAAGAGGGTCACAAAGACAATCTGAGGACTGGAGCACGTCTCCTATGAAGACAGTCTGAGAGCACTGGTGTTGTTCAAGTTGGAGAAGAGAAGGAGACTTTGTAGCATCTTTCCAGTACCTGAAGGGGCCTACAAGTGAGCTGGAGAGCGGCTGATTCCAAGGATATGTAGGGACAGAACAAGGGGGAATGTTTTTAAACTGAGAAAGGAGAGATTTGGATTAGACATTAGGAAGATATTCTTTACTGTGAGAGTAGTGAAGCACAGAAACAGGTTTCCCAGAGAAGTTGTGGCTGGCCCATCCATGGAAGTGTTGAAGGCCAGTTTGGATGAGATCCTGAGCAACCTGATTTAGTGGGTGGCATCCCTACCTGTGTTAGGGGTTTGGAACTAGATCATCTTTAAGGTTCCTTCCAACCCAATGATTGTTCAAGCAGTAGTTCTTGTTGAACTGTGTGATGTTTCACAATATGCATTTCCACAACCTCTCAAGGTCCATCTGAATGGCAGCACCACCACTGGTGAATCACTCTTTCCAGTGCTGTATCATTGCAGCATTTCTGAGAGTGCATTCTGCCCCATCACACCATCATACACAATATTGTTCATAACAAAAGTCACTGGCTGGCAGTGTGTTCTCTTTATTGACACATAAGTAGGAAACAAACTAAAAAAAATAAAAAAATATTCTGCCACATGGTCTGACAAGACTGTCATTTTGATGACTAAATGCATCTTATGAAGGAAATAATTTCTGTAGCTATTGGCTTTCCTAGAGGGAAAATAAAGCTGTCCACCTTATGTCTTTTAATCAGATGTTACTTAGTGAACTTTGCTAAGCAAACTACTCAGAGTCTGGCATTCTCTTTCTAATTAAAAATGGTATCCCCCTGAGTTTAGTGGAAGTCTTGTTAAGATTAAATTTTCAACGGTTGTCTGTTTCTGTTGCTGACTGTATTTTAGAGAGTGTCAGAACGCTTACCATCTTGGAGCAACTATTTGTAGACAGATTTACAGGGAACAGCTGCAGGTAATAATCAATCATATTTGGTTCAGTGACAGAATTTAATTAGCTGACAACAAAGTGAAATAGGCTATAAAATAAATGAATTGTTATTCATGTACAAATACTTTTCCTTTTCAGGTCTTTATATAACACATAAGAGACAAGTGAAAGATCATCATATAATGATGATCCATGACTGACTCCAAAATCAGTTAGGGGTATCACACCTTCCTCTCTGTTGCCAGGATGCTCGCTTTGCAATTAGTAATATGCAGCTTCTTTCACCACCAAAACTATTTTTGTTTCTTATGCTCAGTGCTTTGTCTGACATACATGCTTTTTCTATTGATTTTTAATGCAAGTTGGTTACAGATCTATACATCCTTGATGAATGCAAGACTTGTCTCTGCTTGAATGAAGAATGGGGTCAGATATTCCCACACCATTGGAATAGTGTCTTAAGAAAGGCAGTTAAAATAGTGAAATATCAATTTCCTGGCATTTTACTATCTAACTGAGTCTACACTCCATTTGGGTACTTTGGACCCTTCAAGCACTGGAAAAATTGATATTCTCTAGAAAACAGCTCTCTAAGGAAGAAATGGCTATGATGGGAAAAATTTGTATCCATCATAGGAAAGTACAAACAAGGGGCTTTACTTTTACATTTTGCCCAGAAAATATCAGGTTGAATTAGACTTCTCTTGGGGTGGTGTCAGGGATCAATAGCAAGAATTTCTTGCTATGTCCAATGGTGCAGTACTGAGTTGAACTTTGTTTTAGCAAATGGTCTTTACCTTCTTCTTTTTCACGTTATAACAATATTTCAATCAGTTTTTGAGTTATAGAGTGTTTTGAAAATGGACTTTCTGAATGACTGTTCACAAAGCTAACACACTCTGTAGAACAACAAGAAATCAAATGTTACAGAAGGCATCATATGTTTCAGCAGAAAAAGTTCAAAGTCTCTGGCCCAAAGAACCATTATGCTGTGACTCTCATCAAAGCTTAAAATGTATAAGAAAACATTAAGTGGTTCAGTCACATCACACTTTTGGTAATTTTTTACATTAACTCACTGACTAGAGTAGCATATTTCTGTCTAGAATTCCCTTAACAGAAATATGTGCACTGTGCAGTTCTTCCTATGTGTACAAATTCATTTCCCAGATGCATTAGTCTTCCCTCCTCACTTCTGTGATACAGTAAAATGCACAATAGCTCTGATCCTGTGGGGAAGGTCTAGACGTGGCCAGAGGGCATATGCTCTAGGAATTACCTTTTCCCAGGTGTATGAAAGATCAGTCAAAAGTCCAACATGGATCTTGGAGTATACACAGTTTTCCCAGGTGAATATGCACACATAGATTTTTGTGGAAGGAGATGATGTGTGGAAAGATGTATATATATGCATATATAGAGATATAGGTATGCACAATTTTAAAAGCATACTAGTATTCCATACTTTTTCCAAATTTATTGGTGTTTAACTGTCCAAAATTTATCATATTTATATCATGCAGTAGATAGACATGACACATGGGTCTTGTCTAACTCACTCTCTCAGCATTTCAGATGAAGAAAAAGGAGCATATTTTGCTTACATTTATTCTGTGCTGCCCCTTGAACAATGTTTATGCTCCTCAGTGGCCTCTGCTGCCTGGCATTAGAAGGAAGAGCCCTTAGGTTATTTAAAGACAGGAGGAAAATGGACTGTTCGGAGGAGAAGGTTATGTAAAGGTGAGTTAAAAGTCACATTTTCGTATTCCTTCTGACTTGCCCCCAGTGATCTGACCAGCCACTAGCACACACCATTCAAGGAGCACAGCAGCTAGAAAATGTGCTTTTGTGGAGAAGCACCATCAGCCTGCAGCTACTTGTCCTTTCTGAAGAACATTTTTTTTTTTAAATGAAATGTTTATTAATCTGAGATCCCTTGGAGAAACTCTTCTGTAACAAATCTCTTACCTATTGGCAATACACTAAAAGTGAATTTTTCACACTTTTGTTTTTTCAATCAATGCTAACAATAATAAGAATAGTTTGCAGGTTTATAACCATTTATTTGAAACTTCCTTTACTCTGAAGTAAAATGTGAAGAGGGAAATATAAATGCAGTAGCTTTCTCTGTGGATTCTGCCACCATCAAGTTCAGCAGGAAAGATTGAGACAGTGGCTAAGCAAATTTTCTATCATGTAAAGTAGTTTGGTCAAAAGAAATTTCCTGATTTTACTGGTGTTTTGCTATCACTCTTAGAATAGATCTGATTTGTTTTGTGGAGCTGAAGGGCAGAAATTTTACCCTGTCCTTACAAGACAGTGCATAAAATGCAGCTCAAATATTCTATTTTTGGCAGCTTGCTACTTGAGCAAAGGGCCAGGATGATTCTAATATCAAAAGATTATTGAGAATTAACTGAATTTTATTGCCCTGCATTATAGATACATTAGACATGCAGTTGCAAGATCAGTTACCATGATTGCACATGCCAATCAGGTAACTGTAGGCTTAAGTGCCTATTTATATGCAAGAGCAGTTTATCCAATCTACATAGATAATTGCAGATAAAACATATATAAATGAAGTTCACACTTCTGCCTGCAAAAAGCACATGAGTTTGTGTATTAACTCTGTTTAAACATAAGGATTTTGTCCAAAACTGTTCCTGCTTTACTTCATATTTCTTTTTTATCTGTGGAATTATGGAAGTAGATAAAATAATGTAAAATGTAAAACATGTAGATGTTCACTTATGCTAAAAATGAAGACTAACATTGAAAATAGATAAAGTACTGAGGAATACTCAAAATAAGATGTAATAATAATTTTGTGAACTTTGTTTGGAAATAAGCATTGCTGTTATTTTCTTAACCATATTACAGGTGGTTTTTGTACTCTTAAAATCAGAGACAGGAACATGTGAGAAAAAATACACTGGATAATCATGTAAGTATAACAAGCATAAATTTGAAACTGTCATTTACCTGTCATTGGTGGATGAATACTTCTGTGCATTAAGAATGTATGGTTTCTTAGAAGTTTTCATCAGCTGCATTAAATCTGATCCATTTCTGAGTTTAAATCTTTGAGGAATGTATGAACATAAAACTCTGTATATAAAGTCAAAGTGTCAGATAAGGAAAAAGTGAATTAGTATATTGGTATATACTGAAAAGGGAGTACACCACTCTGGGTACAGCATCACAAGGTTCAGGCTTTCCCAATGGAAGCCACGATATTATGTCATTTCAGCACTCAATCAAATGATACAGCTTCAAGACCAAAGATCAATGTTGTCATCTCTACTTTTCTCCAGCTGAAGTACAATTTCTGAAACAAAAGCTTATGAAGTGATATTGACCTATAGGGAGGGCTGTGTAGACATTGAACATCGTAATGTTACCAGCCTAATTCTAAGAAAATATAAAGGCAACTAGAATAAATGGATTATACCATAGCTACATAATATTTTCTTTTTTTTTTAGTAGGTTTGAAAAATGTTTCAGGAGAACATCAGAGGTGGACCAATATCTGTCTTGGGAGCCAGAATACATTATCACAATGTTTGGAAGAAACTGAAAACAACATATTTGTTTCTCGCTGGCAGAAAAGTGTGCTTCTCCCTGCTTACATCTAGGAATGAGTAAAACATCTCCGTTAACTTTTTCCATCTAATTAGACAGATTTAAATTGTCCTTTCCTTCTAATAATGTACTTTTTGGGGATTTTAATCATATATAAAACGAATTTCCTCTCTATTATTGGGATTAAATATAATGTTCAAACTGTAACAGACAGGGAGAAAAGTACCTAGCTCCCTTCTTAATCAGCAGGGAAATTCTCTTTCACTTCAGCAGCAGCTGGATCAAGCTCATGGACAAGTTTGATTCTCTGTGCCCACTCTTCATTAAGAGTTCTTGGTGTTTCTACCCTTGAAAATTCTAGTATATTCTAATTTCATATGACTGAAGAGTGCTGGAGCTACTGGATACTTTGACAAAGTGTGACTGGAGGATGACCTGACTACCGCTCAGGGAGTCAGCAGAGAGCAGAGGCAGGGAATTTTGACTACACTGCTTGGAGGATACCAGCACAGGCAGAACTGCTGGTGTCTCATGGGGATGTGTGAAGGAAGTCACCCCTAACAGCTCTCGACCTGGCAGTCCCCAGCTTCCAGAAGGTCCCTGGCATGGCAGCCTGGAAGATACAGGAGTCCAAGGTCAGGCACAGCTGTGGGATCTGACTGCCCAATTAAGGAAGCCCAGCCCTCTTGAGGACCCTTCATCCCAGTCTGCTCGCAGCCCAAGGTCAGTGCAAGCGTGACCGTGTCTGTCTCTGAGTGTGTTCTCCCAGTGAATTCTGAACTTTCTTCACCTCTGCTTTAGTAGGTTACTCTCACTGAAACTAGAGAGAAACTTGTACCTGTTTATTCCTTGAGCAACAGAGATAAAGAGGTAGAATAAATAAAGTTAAGCACCTAAGGTCTCTAAAACAAGGAGAGCAGCTTTTTGGGTTGTTAGAATAAATGCGGAAAGGAAAGAAACTTAAGCAATATTCCCTAAATTATTGCCTACAGAGATTTTTATATTTTCTTCTTTTTATTGCCTTCTAACCTCAGCATCTAGTAATATGTTTATTCCAAAATTCCAATAGTCTATGAGAGTAAGGTAACAGATTTTCCCTCCTGTATCATAATTGAGTGATAGGTTGAAAATATCACTAGAAGTTGAGCAAGATTAGGAAGAAAACAAATATTTTCCAATACATCAGTGTTTTGAACTTTGTAACTCAGCAGATTCCCTAACAGCCTAGTTAAAAGAAACTGAAGAAACAAATGGTTGAATTTAGAAATTAAATGTAAGGCTAAGCTTTGCAGTTTTGTGTTCAGATGAAACAATTTATTAATTGTTTCTTAACAGCTTGTTTTCTACAGGATTGAAAATTACTGAGATTTTAGAACTATTCCTCAAATGGCTACAAAAAGTTGGGTTTTTTGTTTTTTTTTTTTTTTTTTTCCCCACAAAAGCTCCCAGTATTTAATACTTTGCAGTCTTCATCCTACAGGGAACCCAGATAATGAGAGGCAGTTAGAAAATGAGGTATTATATGTAAGAATTTAACTAAATGTCATAATTATTAAATGAAATCTCAAGTGCTGATATTTTACAAAGAAATTATCTTGTGTCTTACACTATGCTGAGTTAGTTATATTTTAAATAATCACATTCTTTCATAAATTTAATAAAATTTCACATTCTTTCCGAAAAAGGTCTTTAGGACTCCTAAGAACATAAGAACAGCAACTTTTTTCTATTGTATAGCAAAATATTCTGGTGTTTGTATTTTGTATTTGTGTTAACACAAATACATACTATGTGCATTTAATCCATTCCAGGCAAAAATATTTTTGAAAGATTTTCAGGATAAAAAATGTATGTTTGGTTGACTTAAGAATAATCATGTATCTCCCAAAGGAGCAAACTCAGAAATATGTATTGATATCTGGATACTTGAAAGTGAGAAGTATGTTGATGTCAGAAACTATATGACTTTCGTGAGATTTCTCATTCAGCCACAGATTTCCATGGAGATTTTTTTCTTTCAGTAGTCTTCAAGAACTGATATGATATATATATTTTTGATATAATTTGAAACTGAAATTATATATATATTTTAAAAATATATTCCTTTGCAGTCTTATGTATGAATCAAACATATGTATGTATGTATGATGTGTTTGTATTAATCAAACACATCAAAAATAAACTTACTGTAAGACTGTCTGTAACATTTAGACGTAACGTTAGCAACAGCTGCTAAATTCAGACTTCATAGGAAATGGTTGTCTGTTTGTCTTGTATATCTGTGACTGGACAATGGCAAGTGTAAAATTCATCATTTCAATATTTTCTGATATTGGTTGAACTGGTATTCACCTCAGAAAGAGTTTGGAAACTTTGAGATGAATTTCTAAAACCTAACAAGTAATTATATTTAGTTTTACATTGCATTTGAACGAAAATCAGATATAAAAACTCTTTTAAAAAATTAATCATCCATTTTTATTGATTGGAAGAAGAAAGAAAAAGTTAAAAATGCTTGATATTTAGTATACATATGAATCTTGAAAAGGAGGATCACACTAAAAAACCTCTCAAAGAAACTCCAAGAAAATTACAACCCACACCAAAAATACCAGAAGTAATTACCAATACTCTTTCTTTTCACCTCATTATAAACCATAATACAAATAGAATTATATAATAATTTATAATAATGGATAGACACTACCAGAAGTAGCAGGCAGGGCAACTTAGTATTTAAAATATAATTTGTAGGATGCAGTAGTTATGGATTAGGCATTTAATTATTTGGCATTCTAGGTATGAAGAGGGCTGTAATGCAGTGTTTAATCTGCATATGAAATTATTCAGTAGCTGCTAAAGTCACAGGAAGTAGGAATGACTTTTGTCCCAGGCTGAATGGGAAGAGCAAGGTATATGACTCCAGAGTGCAGGGAAAATTAAAACAAGTTCTATCGTTTATTAACAATCAAACACTTAACAAAATGCACCCTCTAAATAACAGGGTCTTGGGCAATACTGAGTGATTGAGACTGTTTGCTTACATTTCAGGACCACATGAAAGATACAAGGAAAACAGGCTAGACACAAATGAGACAATTCTGTAAAACACTCTGAGCCATATTTTTTGAGGTAGTTAGAAAGGGGTCATATGTCCAGTTTTCAAAGATGACCATGGCCCTCTTTCTCACAAAGAAATGACATCAAGTTGCACCAGATAAGGTTTGGATTGGTTATGTCAAGCATTGGAACAGGCTGCCCAGGTCAAGGGTAGAGTCACATCCTTGGAGGGAATTAAGATACGTGTAGCTATGGCAGTTAAGGACAGGGTTTAGTGGTGAACTTCACAATGTTAAGCTATTGTTTGGATTCAGTGGTCTTAAAGTTCTCTTCCAACCTAAATGATGTTATCGTTCTATGTTTCTATATGACTCATTCTTATAACATTATTTAGAGGCTTCTAAATATGAAACTGTGGTACCTCAATGTCATAACCCCAAAATAACGTTGAAGTACCTATGTATTTGGAGGATCTTGGTTCAGGATCCCTTAAGCATATTATCGAATTCTAAATGAAATCCTTAAGAAACAAAGCTTTAAAAAGACTGCTAAACAGTACGCACTGTCATGCATGGCTCTTAAATGGTGTTACTCAGCACAAAATCTAAATTTTGCATTATCAGTATATCAAGAACAGGGTAGAGGAAGAAAAATGCGGTTGGAACAGTAAGCACAGAGAGTTTGTGCTCCATTTTGGAGATATTTAAAAGCTGTCTGGAAACTGTCCTAGACAACCTGCTCTAGATGGCACTGCTCAGTGAGGAGGCTGGAACAGATGATCTCCAGAGGTCCCTTCCAACCCCAGTCATTCTGTGATCCTGAGATTCTCTAACCAAAAAGTTGTGAAGAGATAAGAACAGGAAACACCAATGGCAGGATTTTTGAACACTACTGTCATGTGGGAGATACATGTTTGTGTGCCCTTTGTTTAGATATCCAATTTCAAGACTGTGATGTGTGAGAAAATAGCTTCTGTCAGGAGTGGTAGGAGTGCACTAGAAGGTCTAGGGAAAAAGGTCTTAATTTTGTGTCAGTCAGGATCCTGCCGGTCAGGCAAGGAACAGTCTAGGTACCTGTGACAGATAGGACCTGTTTACTTTTTATCTATCTGCTCTATACAGTTTTATGTTAAAATTTCTTCAATAAAATAATAAGCTGAACACTTGAGAAGGCCATAGATGGTCATTCTCTTATGGGTGAGGATGACATTGTAGGGCAACACAACAGAGAATGGCCCAGGATAATGTTACTTTAGACCTTAATAATTGCTCTAACGGTTGACTGCTACTTTGAAAGATAGTGGTGGCATATAATTGCTGCAAATAACCAGATTTTACCTTGATTTGACATCACAGTTAATTAGAAATTTTGTTGCATATTTTGACTTATTTTTTCTGTAAAAAAAAAGTAGATATCATAGAATAGAAGAAAGGAATTCTTGACTTCTTTTTTCTTCTAAATTGGATATTGATACTCAGTGTAGTAGCTTAGGTGAAAATAACAAATAATTAAAGAAAGATCTTAATAAATTCCAGAAACAATTTAAAAAGCAAACAACGAAAAATAGACTGGGGGGAATATTTTGTTGTTTGTAACTCTTTGAGGAAAAATGAAAAATACTATATTTAAATTTTTTGACTGTTTAGGATGTTCATATGTTCTTTATAAACAGCTGCATATATTTCAATCAGTTTCAGTTATTCATAAATGTATTTCTTCTTTAGTATGAGAGATAATGTCATTCTTTAATGTACTTTTTTTACATATTCATTTCACTAATCACATCTACTCTGTACCTTGGCTTATGCTTCTTGCTTGCTTTTCTTCTTTTTCTAACCAATGGACAAAGAGATGTCTTCTAGCTTCATCTAATCTGTATGCATTTGGCTGTGTGTGATAGTTTCGTGCATGTATCAGTCTGCTGACTTATCTTAAAAACTAGACAAACTATGATTTTCCTTCACCCAAAAGGTCAGAAATAAAAGTAAGCAAACTCTGAAGCATATCTAGATGCTACTTGATTCCTTTTCAGTATTAAAGTATATTTGGTTTCCAGTCACCAGGCAAGGGGAGATTTTCTAAGTATTGAGCAACTAAAATACTGAAAATGTTTTTTGGTAGATGTGCGTTGCTTAGTCGGTATCACTCTCCTGGCCTTCTGATAAGCCTCAGGGCAAGAGCATATCTGTCTCCTGTTCCCTTGCTATCTCTACAAATTACTTGGCAGCTTGTGATCACCTAACTGTGAAGCAATATTGTACTAGTGTAGGCCTCTGTCAGATACATGTTCAACATATTGTTCTCAACTGGAAAAGCTTTTGGCAATCAGTATATAATATTGCATCACGGATTACAACATTTCCATTTAATACCACTTTGAGCTATTGCTTTAGCTGTTTCTTTATATTTATTTTGAGGCCTGTTCTCAAGAATTAGTTATTGCAGCTATTCTGCCATATTTCTTATGGTAATTGAACACATTATATGTCTTTTAGCATACAAAATACATTGCATAAAGCTGTTTGATATATCTTAAGAAAAAAAAAGCTGTGCAATACATTTTAAGAAAAAAAATGTTTTAAATAATTCTTGTGCAAGCAGTTCCTTCTTTTAAGTTGATGGCTAGGTATTTTAAAGCAGATCAATTAAAAAAATATAAGTTATTGTTGAAGAATACTGCAGAAGACTTTTTGCCTCATGTTATCATGTAGACAAAGAGTAGGTCTTACTCCTTTACAGAGATGATATGTGGAAAATAATTGTTCAGCTAAATTCTCCAATAATAGTAGTATCAAGGATGGAAATAGTAACTTATCTGAAAAAAAGTAAACAGGGATTTTAATTTTTATTTTCATTTAATTGCCTTGTTTTTAATACTATCATTTACTATTTTTTTAGAAGTAAGGATTTGGAAAGGGTAGTGAAGAAGGTGTACAAGGATGGAAATAAAACACAAAGGCAGAAATTAAAATCGCCAGGAGAGATCTGTGTGCTCAGGAAATGGACTTATACCAATGTCATTCTTTTCAGTATGGTATGAATTAATGTATCAGTCTTTAGTCTACTGTTTATATATGCCAAAATAAGTTGCTGGTTTTCTGCATGCTAACTGAAAACAAGGATTAGTTTTGTACATCCAATGCAAAGTAAGAAGAAGCACTAAAATCTATATTGTATATTTCATTATCAGGTATTAAAACCTATATTGTATATTTCATTATCAGAAGGAAAACCATGAAGCAGAACAATAAAATGATCTTCATATAAAATATGTCTTTTTTCATTTTTATGTATTGAACAATTTTTTTATATAGTTTACTGATTTTTAAGACATTTCTGCTGTTTCCAAGTTACACATTCTAGGCTTGACCTTTCTTCACTGAGATATAGAAAAAAAATTGCTTTCAATAATCCAGTTTATGGCATACGAGAAAAAAAAAGGTATGTATTTTAGTTATTATTTACATACTTTTTTTTTTGTTTAGTTAATTGCCTACATTTCAGCGTTAAATATGGATGGAGATCAAAGGTGTAATGTTGAGCTAAGACAGAGAGCTTCATTTGACTGGGTTCTCATTTTAATGAATATCTTCAAAAGACTGTCTGGTAGTAGGAAACCCAAAATAAACTGTAGACAAAACCAATTAGCAAAAATAATCTAATTAGCTAAAATAATGTCAAGTCTTATCTTGGCTGTGTTACCAAAAGAAAAATTTGAATGCACACCCTATTGAACATCTCTGGAGCAAGCAGAGATTTTATTCCATATTAATTGCAAGTCCTAAAGTTGGAGTATGTTATAATGAATTTTTGAGAAGCAGTACAGCATCTACTTTTAAAGCATTTAATGCACTTTCTTACAATTATATGTAGAGTTTTGAAATCTGATATATGAAAGTAGCTGTGGTGAAGTTTTTCCAGTGATCCATCCACTGTTTTTAAAACAATTACCAGAAAACATTTGTAAATGAGATGTTTAATTTGAAATGTATTGATTTATTGAGTCATGAGTAACTCATGAACTGGATTATTATAAATGTTTTGAGTTTGTTATAGACATCTCTGACTTCAGTTCCTGCAGTTTGTGATTCAGTGAGTGCAAGAGCACTCTGTAAATGCAAAGATCAGCCTCTTTCAGAGTCATTGGTCATATTCGATCTAGTGCGTATACCTACATTTAAGTCCTAATCGGTTCTGTTCAGTGGATTGTAAGGATTTAAAGAGTGCATTTGCCTGTCTCAAACACTGGCAAGGCCACAGAAAGAACTTGCCATAAGATAAGCCACCACAGCAGGAACTTGAGATAAGCACAGAAGGGAGGAATTTGTCATAGCTTTTATTAATCTTTCTAGTTCTGCCTTGGAAGGCTTTAGATTTACAATGATTTGGCTAAATTTTTCAGAAATATTAATGAGTGAACTTAATAGTCTTAACAAAACAAAAGAAAATGTTAGATGGAAAATGGTTGAGTCCCCCTTCCTAGACCAAAAAGAGGGACAGTCATGGACCAAAAATGGGACATGGATAGACTACAAGGAAACCTTTTACTGGCACCCATGCAACTCTACCTGGAACCACTTCTGGAACCAAATGTGTTATCAATCATTAGACATTATATCACAAAGCGTAACTTCTATTCCCTGTATGATGGTACCAGGGTGGGATTCTCCTGTCAGGAGTGGGTTTTTTCAAAGCAAATTGGAGATTTGTATTCCCATTTGAAGATATATGATATACTACTACATTTCCTAACGTGTCCTGAGAGCTTTTAACTTTACCTCTGTTTGTAACTTTGTTAATATTAAGGGATGTAATTTTAGCTTTTCAGATCTTGGTTTATCCCATCAATTGTTGCAATCTAATCATACCCTGTGGTTATTCTTCTGGTGCTTACTATTTTATTTTTTGTTTTGGTAATTGCATTGTATTGGACAATGAGTTGCTTTCTCTGTCTTGATTTGTCTTTCTTCTTTCTTTTTTTGTCTTTTCTCCCACTAGCCACTACATATCAACTCTGGTGGACAAACTGTGAACTGATGAAAAGTCCCTGGAAGACGGTGTTTGAGCTACAGGATGGTGTAAGGACTTAAGGAGCACTGTCTCAGTGTCAAGGGCACAGAAGGAACTTACCATAAGATAAGCCTCCACAGCAGGCTTGAGATAAACACAGAAGGGAGGAATTTTCAACAGGAAGGTGCTAATTCCCAGCTTGGAGGAAAGATCTGTTTAGCACATCCTGATTAATACATCTAGACAAAAATTCCCACTGTGGCAAACTGTGGGGAAGGAAGCAACTGCTCATACACTAATGCCCCAATTATGGGGCAAATGATATCTGTGACCATCAATGACCACCAAAGCACACTCAGCCTCATTTTTGGGGCCTTCCACCAGAGGACTGCACATGATCCACAGTGCTAAAGTTCCCTCAACCCCTCCCCTAGAGGAGATACCTTGGTTTTCTCACCTGAACCTGAAAGTGTATTAATCCATTAAATTCTTTGTTTCATGGGGCTTCCCCCATGCCCAGTGGCTGAAAACTGTGACCCATGGATATCTAAATTCATCATTGCTGGATCCATGGATAGTGATATCTTTCCTCTCCACTGTCTACTCTTATCCTTTCTTTCACTTTCTTTCTTTTCCTTAAATGATATTTCCATCGTTCTATACTGTCATTTCATTATATCTAACAACCAAAACAGCTACGTATCTCCTTTCCATTGCAACCAAATTGTTCTAAAATATATGCGTGTGTGTATATGTGTACATATACACACACTGATTTGTGCAGCATTGTTTCCCTCTCATCAACCCCAAGGGATATATTAACAGGATGCTCAAGTACCCCACCTCAGTGGCAGGCTGAAACATGAATGCGTCCCAATTTTCAACTGAAATCAACAGATGAGGACTCAGCTCCAGGTGGAATGAAATCCTAAGGATGGAATTGAATCCAAAGCAATGATATTCAGAATTAACACTCTGATCAAGTACTGGATAAAAGGAAGTCACCACCATCATCATCTCTGAAAGACACTCTCCCTGTTCATCAGGGACCCAAAGTCCTATAAGTTGATTCCTGGAAGTGAGAAAAGCATAGGAACATCTCATGTAAGAAGGAATCTTACCGGCAGAAAATGTGACACTAGGGCCGAATAAGAGAGAGTAGAGCGAGCACTGTATGCTTAATTGATTGAACTTTGTAGCTATCATTTTTTGAGATACCTAAAAGAGCCAGTCACCTTCTGGTGAAATAATTCAGACATCAGACCACAGACTGTAACTGAAATAAAGATAATGATATCCAGTTCTCGAGTGGAGGTTTCAAGGTAGTTTCATACCCACATTTCTTAGAGCAGAAAGTAAAACACAAAGCCATGAGATGTTATGGATACAGATGATCTGGATAGTTTGTGATGAAGTTGATCTTTTTTGCAATGATTTAATACAGATGAAAGGAAAAAATATTGGACAACCTCATTTCAGAACTTGAACTATAGATGTGAATAATTATCTAATATCAAACATATACAACACAGAATAAAATTAGGAGGAATTTCTTTTAGACAGATTGTCATGGTTTAGGAATGGTATTCTCCAATTTAATACTCCTACTAAAATCTTGTGCCACTCCCCTTCCCCCTTTTGTGCAGACACAAAAGGCAAAGGTCATGGGTTAAGAGCGATTGATTGGAAACTGCAATGAGAGAAGAAAATTAACAGTAACAGCAACAATATTAATAACAAAAGTAAAAAAAAAAGGTTCACACAGAAAAACAAACCAAATGACAGACAACACCAAATGGCTCCCTCCACTGTGTTTTCTCAACTGGACAGAGCCCCTTGTCCCCAAAAGAACTTTCATTTCAGCCACACCCTCGGCAATGATGTGAGGTGGTATAGAACAACCTTTGGGTCCTAATCATGACCCCTCCTGACTACTGCAAAGAAATAGCCCTGTCCTGGCTGGAACCAGGACAGTACTCTAAGTTTTAAGAATGGTCTTCCTGGAAAATCTAAATTACTAAATTTAATTATTACACAACGCCTATTAAAGTATCATAGATTTATCAAAAAGTGAGATTAGTTACTGGTTCTAAAAAGCTGCATTACCATATAGAAAGTTATCAACATGGTCTCTGAAAAGAGTGGTTTCCCTTTAACATATATTTCTGTGGTAAATATTTTTTTTATATTCTGAAAGGAAAAAAAATTGTTATTCTGACATTTTTAAAAGTAAAAAGACTTCACTGAAATCATCAGTCTTAGTGCTACTGAATCTGCTTATTTTCAAGTCAGAGCTCCACCTATTTGTCCTGCTAAATGGATTCATAAATCTATTTCTACTAACTGTAAAGATTATTTCACAGAGTAACACTGTGCAGCTGCTGTCTGATATCCATTTTTATATTGCTGTAGCCCATCAGCACCTCATATTACTATGCTACTATTATTTTTTCTGTAATAATTCAAAATGACATAATGGAAAAAGTAATTATAGGCATGAGAGCTATTTTATTCTACTTTTTCTAGTACAGACACCTTCCCCTGTGTGCACAACTGTAGTAATTAGTTCTGGTTTGTTTTCTCCCTCATCTGGGAGTTAGCAGGAATTTGGCCATAACTAATAAGTGCATGATTAGTTTAGAACCTTTTAAACCATACACTCCTTTCTACTGACAATCCTAATAATATTTCTAGAGGCTCCACTGGGATTCTGAGAGTTGTAATCATGTTAATATGATCACAAATTACATTCTAGTAATCCGGCATTTATTAAAGAGGATTCCCATTAGAAGAATAAATGCAGCGAGTCTTATACTTGGCAGATTTCAAGGAAAAAGTAACTTGCTTGAAGTCTCCAACCCTTTCCAGTGGCTCACAAACATTTTCATACAAACGTGAGATTTATTCAATACAGCCAACACACACTGAATTCTTGTTTCCATGACCACATATAACACTTACTGGTAAAGATTTAGGGATTTGGGAGAATAGTTAAATAAAGGTCTGACTTGATGAGGTCATTCTCAGATCTCTCAAATCAGAAGGAAAAATCATGTACCGTTGCTGCCTTATGTCAGCATTCAGGCTATGTAGCTTAGACCAGGAACCTCCATGGTCTTAGAAAAATACAACGAACTAATGTCCTTGCACTAAAACAAATGTAGAATGCAAACATGAATACTGGTCACTTTACAGACTGGACCTGAAGAAAAAAGAAGCTTAGTGACTTACACAATGTCAATCAATAAAACTAGAGCAGGAATAGAAGACCACTTGGCCACAAAATCATTTAATGTGTTTTCTGAGAGCCAAACCAATTTTAACATAAAGTATATTGTTAGCTACTCCTATTGTGTAAATGTAATAATACCACTTAGGTGTTATTGTTAGCTTGAATACTACTAACTTGTGTTATACAGCTCATATCAGCTGGGAAATTGATGGTTTTGATCAACCAATAAACTAACAAAAAATATTTTGAACAAATATTTTTTAAAAACCCCTATGGATTGAATTTTATTTAAAAATTGAGATGCAGTGAGTACCACCATGTGAACAGGCTGGTTAGGATGGATTTTTGAAAGGCAAGTGAAGGGTCTAGAGCATGTGTCTTATGACAAGCAACTGAGGGAATTGGAGCTGTTTGGCCTGGAAAAAAGGATGCTCAGGGGAGACCTTATTGATCTCTACAACTACCTGAAAGGAGTTTATAATGAGCAGAGAGTTGCTCGCTTTTCCCAAGTAACAAGTGACAGGACAAGAGGAAACAGCCTCAAGTTGCAGGGGAGGTTTAGGTGGATATAAGGGAACATTTCTGCACCAAATTGCTGTCAAGCTTTGAAACAGGCTGCCCAGGGAAGTGATTGAATCACCATTCCGGGAGGTATTTAAAGGATGTGTAGATGTGGCACTTAGAGAAATGGTTCAGTGGTGGATTTGTTAGCTTTACAGTTGGACTTGACGGTCTTAGAGGTCTTTTGCAATCTATATGAAAATGATTTTTCATGAAAATGAAATGAGAATTTTGCCAAGTAAAAAGTTGAATAACTTGTAAAAATATAAGTAATATTTTACAGAAAATATTTTCCATCTAAATGTAGAAATGTTTTGAAATAATCTTGATTAGATGTGCAAAGTAATACTGAATTCCTTTTGTTCTATCATAGTGCATTGCTATGACATTATACACTACACTTAATGAGCTATTTGATCAGTCTTATTGAAGAGGCTAATCTCATCATAATTGGTCTTTCATGTTACTATGTCTTTTTTGGCATATGATCTAAGAAAGCTTGACTTCAATTGTAGAATATATTGCTTTTTTGTTCTAGGAATCCTTTCAACCATTTCTTCTATTTTTCTTTTAATTACTCCAGCCTGTGGAAG
The DNA here is from genome assembly GCA_013397935.1 of Dasyornis broadbenti. Taxonomy (NCBI): domain Eukaryota; kingdom Metazoa; phylum Chordata; class Aves; order Passeriformes; family Dasyornithidae; genus Dasyornis; species Dasyornis broadbenti. The sequence continues at coordinate 283,329 of VZRN01001712.1, forward strand.
AGCAAATAAACAAAAATATGACAGCCCAGGGGGTCATGTTCCATGAGCGAGGCTGACTTGGCAACTAGTGAAAAGGAGACGTGTCCTCCAGAGTTCAAGCAGAGCCAAGACATTCCTGAGCCTACCCTGGCAGATGCTTTTACTGTGGGAAAGCACTGTGCCTTTAGATAATAGGGTACTGGGGAATCATTCTGATTAAAATGAAATAACCTTTTCCTTCTCTTCCCTCATAATTGATCCAATTACTGGGTTTAGAGTGTTGAAAAGAACTCTGAATATTTAAGGCAGACATAACTAATTCTTAGGACAATGTGCTTATCTGGAAAGAACTTGTACTGCCTCATCAGTTCAGAATGTTGGTATCAGCTCTTCTTCAACTATTGCACCACAAAGGGAAAGAAAAATACGTAATTATTCCTCTTTAAACAAAGACTGCTGAAATTCATCGCCTTTTTACCATATCTTCTGGGACAACAGAAGAATGACATGAGAGATATGAAACAAACTTTTTGCCTTAGTAAGGATAAGCTAGGGCAGTACCACAAAACAGCAAATTACTTGTCCCAGTAACGATTTTCTTATTCCCAGTAATGATTTTTTTCCCTGGATGGTTACAGAAATACTCAAATACTCATTTAAGAAGAATTCCCCTCATCATTCCCAAGAAGAAACTTCCAGCAGGGCAGGAAGGGAAATTATGCTAATGCACAGAACAATTAACAGGAGGACACAATTCCTGTCATCCACTCCCTGCCATGTTTATTTATACACAAAGTATTTCTGCTGCCTCAAATTAGGGGGAAAAAAATCACTTCATAGTTTTTGTAACTTTGATCACCAGGAGAAATGGACTTGATGCTAAGCAGTGACCTAGTGTGATTTCCCTGCTAGCTATTTTCCAGCTACTTCTAAAATTACTTCTTAGATGAGAGAATATTATGTACTACTCCAGCACTGCGTTGTGCCTAACTGATATAATTAAGTCACATTTACGCAGTTAGAATATGATTTAGCTTTAGGCTTTACCACTTCTCTGACAGCGGATTTTCTTCTACCTGTTAAAACACTTGCAGTTTAGCTGCAGGACTGGTTTCCATTCTTCAGTGGTATTTCCAGATTTCACAGATCTATTTCATACATATAAACTGTAAGATTTCACTGAATCATCTGTAAAGCTACATCAAACACATTTCCTCTAGAACCTCTCATAAACAGTGTGTTAAATTGCTCAGTATTAATATTGTCTGCCCATTGTACGTAAAGATCTCAGGAAATAAGATACAAAATACAGATAAGCAAAACCAATGTTTGTGAATGGACACTAGGTTTTGTTTTGGTTTTTTTTAGAGGAATTCTTGAACAGCCTTGATTATTTCAAATAATTTGCTTCACATCCAGTAACTTCACTTGCTCATTTTGCCCCAATAAATGTCAGGTTTTTCAGTCCAGATATATAGACAAGAAATATGTACCAAACATGTTCTAAAGAGCTGTAGAAACCATGAGCTTTCTGATCCTTCTTTGTACAACAGTACATTAAAGAAACACTTAAAAAAAAAAAAAAAAAATCAAACCAAAAGAACTAAAACCCTAAGCACTAAAATGCTAGGATCTTTCTCTTTCACAGGGAATGATTTGTGGTCTGCATACATCTTTTGTAGTTTCTGAGGTTTTCAGTGTACATAGTGAAGCATTTCTTTCTCAAGCGGCTACTCAGCAGAGGCAGACAGAATGCACAAAGCTACTTTCCTTGTAGCTGCTAGCTAGCTTCAGCTTCATTTCCTTTGTTTACAGTGTTTTGCAGAGCAGTATGTTTTTGTAATGAATGGCAGTGCCAGCAAAAACAGCAAAATAATTTTCCAGCATTTTGCCAAGGTATGTAAAAGACAGTTTGTAAGATCTCTCCTCTATATTTTAAATATGGGGCACTTTGGGGTGAACTGCATATTTTGATAGATGATGCAGCATGTTGATGACAGTGACAAATTTGTATCTGTTCTGAGAAGCTGAGATAATGCTGTGCACTAGATTAAGGTAAAAAAATTGCACACATGTCATCTGATTGATATTCAAGCCTTCATGAAGCAATGAAGACACCACTAAATCTTGTATCCTAAAGTTTTAAAATCATATCTGGTTTTTAGAAAAAGAAGAAAATTTTCAGAGAAGACAATAATTCTATCTTCAGATTTGTTATTTGATTTGAAAATATGCAAAAACACGCTTCAATATTTCTGTTCAATCTAATTAAATCTGATAAAAGACAAAAATCTAAACTCTCTGTGAGATCTTCTTGTCAGATACCAAGGCAACTTTTTTTTCTCTCATTAAGGAAAATTGTAATGTCAAAATACAATCTTTTTTCTGGGTAATTGGCCCCATGATTGTGCAATGTCTGAAATTTTACATGTACAAACAGAATGTTGGCAAACTCATGAATGCCTAGACCGAAGTCAAGCCATCCACGTTATCAAAAATTAGATTTATTTAAATGTTCAATAATATTCTCAGGAAGAGATGAGCATATTATTTAATTAAGTAAACAAAATTGTGGACCACTGGGATCACCTGATAATGAGATAAAACAAGACTAGCTATAAAATCTAATTCTTGTAATACTGTATGAATCATAAATGACAAAGTAAATATCTAATTCTCCCTTATGGCAATGAAAGTATATTGACCAAATAGTCTCCGTCTATTACTAATCAAAAACCTAGATTGTACAGGCACTGGTTGATGTAATTGACTGAACACAGCAGACACAAACACAAACACCCATTGCACTGACTTTAATTAAACTGAAACCTTAGAATTAATACCTCAGGAAACTGATGCAGAGTTCTGATGTGAAAAAGTTTCACAGATGACAAGCCTGCTTCACCTCTAAATAGAAATGCTAACAATTAATTGCTATGACAACCGCTTCTGCGAGTGTTGTTTTCTGTGATGATAAACACAAATGTTTGATGAATTATCTATCAAATATATCTTACAGACTGCTCTGGACCTGTTCTTATGCACAAAGTTGCAACACTTACAGCTTGGCGATGTGTAAGGAAGGAAGGAACCTCTACACAGCTGAAGAACTGATAGGGAAATCACATGAATGAAATCTACAACTTTCTCATGTGAGCATTTCCAACCTGTAAAAATACACAAAAATGTTTGCTTTAGCCATGCTTAGTCTCTAGGCTAGAGATATAGAACAGAACCGTGCTTAATAACCTTCAGTACAAGCCCATATAATATCATTGGCTGGGATAATGCTAATACCATGAAGCTGAGTGGATGTTTATCTTGAGACAATTCTATATATTGCTTTGCCAATAAGTTCATTATTCTGGAACCTTATTTTAGATCTCATTTATCTCAGGATTTTAAGTACTTTGACCGACTGTGGAAGCTACATACATGGAAAATATTAATCTATTTCAGCAACAAGCTGTCAGTTATGTAAGAGGGTACTGCTTTCAGATTTCTAAGCATCTTTATACATGTGCAAAATTTAGGTCTTAGAGCAGTATCAAAGATGGAAAAACATTATTAAGAAAGATTAATATAAAAGTTTCCCTGGAATACCTGATTTTTCCCAAGTTCTCCTTGAAAGCCCTTTAGGCAGGAGGATGGGTTAACCAAGCTCAAATCTTGCCTGACCAATCTAGAGGGCTTCTGAGATACTGACTATATCAGTAGAAAAAGGAAGAGCTACAAATGTCATCTATCTGGACCTCTGAAAAGCCTTTTGATGTTCACCACAGGATCTTTTACTCTCTATTGGAGAGAGACATATTCATTGGAAGGACCAGTTCAATGTCCAGATGGACATCAGTGACAAGTGGTGTCCCCCACTGAACTGGGACCAAAGCTGTTCATCAATGCCATAGACAGTGACATCAAATTCCCATCAGCATGTTTGCAGAAAATACTAAGATGACTGGTGACAAATCTGAAGGACAGAGCCATCCAGAGAGCCCATATAAACCTCATGAAGTTCAACAAGGCCAAGTACAAGGTCTTGCACTTGCGTTGGGGCAACCTCTGGTATCAATACAGGCTGGGGGATGAAGGAATTTATTGGTTCAAGGAAATATCTTGAAGTTGTGTCCGTGGAGGTTTAGATTGGATATTGAGAAATATGTCTTCATGGAAAGGATTGTCAGGCATTGGAACAGGCTGCTTAGGGCAGTAGTTGAGTCACCAACCCTAGGGGTGTGTAGATGTGGCAGTTAAGGACGCAGTTTAGTGGTGGATTTGGCAGTGCTTGGTTTATGGTTAGACTCGATGATCTTAAAGGTCTTTTCCAACCTAAATTATTCTATGATTCTACTGCCAGTAACCAGACGTCTTTCTCTTAAGGTCCATTAATTTTCAAATTTAGAAAAATGTATTCTTGTTTTTGTATGGGTGGTATTTGGAAACAATTTCTTTCCATTACCATATTATCTTAGTTTAGTGTATTTGCTAGTACTTGTCTTCTGCCATATTGCCTTTACTAGCCTGGCAACAATTTGAAGCACAATGTATACTCAGTACTTAATTAGGATTAAGAAACTGGAAGGTATCAATACTTTTCTCTAAAATCTTCTCTCCAAGGGTTGCTGGAAAGTAACATTCTAACTTTTCTAGTGAAATTCTCTTTGTTAAATATGTCCTCAGGGCCTGGTCAGAACAGATATCTGCAAAGAGCTGCAAAATGAAATCAAAAGCCTATCTCCAGCTCTCTCTGTTAAAATGTTTTTATACACCTCTCAATAGCCTGTTTTCCTCATTTTCAGTGCTGTCTTCACACTTAACTGACACCTTGGTTCTGTTTTAATACTGCTAGTGTATGAAAAAGTGCATATGGTAGCTTAGGAAATGTTCTCTATGGATTTTAAGACACTTTTCTTCATCTAAGTGGAGCAGCTGGTAAAACAGAGTAGGGAGCAAGGCAAAAGAGTAGGAATATTTCTAATATTTCAGCCAGTAGAAGATGTATCACATCAAAACCTTCTAGTCCCAGCTATAGCAACACATTAAATTAATATAAGGCTCAGGTCTTGATTTTTGACTACTTAATATATTACCAGAAAATATTCAAGCTATTTCTGAGACACATTCTCTGCATTAAGAAATCCTTCTTGTATCACAGAACCAACATAATACATTCTGTAAAACTTATGTCTTTAACCAATGCAGTTGTTGGAGATCATTGGCTTTTGACAAATCTTTTCACATCTGTGGCCATGTATAGGCACACACACATTTGCTTCAGTCACGAAAGTGTGTCTAGGGAAACACTTTATCCAGGTTTAAGCAGCAAGTAAAAAGTTAGGTGTTACAAAATGGTGGTATTTGGGCTATGGTCCCAGACATATAGCATATTTAGGTGAGCTTATGCCATGCAAACTTCCTAGCTGTTTTTCACTTTTCCTATTGGTTGTGTGGCTCATTGTAAAGTTTCTCCACGGTAGTATCAAAACCTCATAATACTTAGGCCTAGCTTACATAAAAGAATTTCCTTGAAGGCAAGGCAGATTGTAAATTGATTTTGTCAACAGAAACATTCACAATCCCAAAAATAATCCCACGGCTTTGAAGTCATTACTGGTGTGATTATAAGGAAATAGAAAATACAATATTATTTCTCAGATTCATCTCATGCTGTTTGTCTGGATTAATGTGCCTAAAAGCAACTTAAGACCATGAAAACATCTTTCTGTAAGGTAACTGAAACAGTCTTAGGATGCTTCTTCCAATATGTCTAAACTAAGAAACCTTGATGGTAGGCTGGTATACCATAATTTCATTTCCATGTTTTTAAAAAAATGCCAAATAGAGATTCCAGGTATGTTCTAGACAACGTGAATACATAAAAATATAGTAAATTAAAGTTCTGTTAATATTTCAACAAGGTCAAACTGGTCCAGTAAAATGCAGTTTAAGTCAGAGTAAGCTCTTCAAAAACTCTGAAAGACCATGGCCATAATAACTTCTTATATTAATGCTTCATGCAGCAACCTGTAGTCTGTACATAGTCTATGTACAATGAACTTAGTCCACTTTAGACTTATCTGAGATTCAGTAGAGGTTAATAGTTTTTTCCTTTATTTTCATGTTTTCCTGTATCTTACACCTAAAAATGATAGATCAGTTGTGCCCAGTTCTTTTCACATTAGCACTTACACAACTTCTAGTGAAAGGCTTTGTGAAAGCAGTTTGGGAAATGAGGAAGAATTTATGTTTACATTCATATAAACATCAAAATTGATTGTTAGCCAAGGCACAAAGCTTTATTAGGATTTACTTAAGAACAAAGAATCCTGAATTGATGGTTTTAGAAAACATTTCAATTCCTATTTCAAGCTGTAAATTTTAAAGTTTGAAGCATGCTATTAGCAATTTAGTAGTACGAAAATACTTTACAAACTCCCACCCACCTTCACTCAAGCCTTTTTTCCCTTCAAAAAGCCTGTCTACACAGACCAGCTCCTTTGTCAAAGTAAGGAAGGAGGTTCTAAATGCGAGCACAAAATAGAATTCTTTACTCCTGCAAGAATTCTGTCATTCTAGATTCACGGATTTCTCTGTAATTCATTCAAGTTAAAAGTAATGGAGTTGGATGTAGTTTCTATGTTAGAAAACTAACCTACAAAATCTTAATTATATTAAAAAAGCTGTGAAAAAATAAGGAATTTTAAAATTTGTTTTTAATCTCATCAGTGAATTCAGAGCAAGTGGCTTCCAGTAAAAGAGCCTGTAAAAATAAAAGAGTTCCTACCTCTACTACTTAGAGCTTGATTTCTGAAAGTTTTTTAATAATTTTCCAGAAATATTTAGACTAGGCTAGACTAGACTAGACTAGACTAGACTAGACTAGACTAGACTAGACTAGACTAGACTAGACTAGACTAGACTAGAATAGAATAGAATAGAATAGAATAGAATAGAATAGAATAGAATAGAATAGAATAGAATAGAATGACATACAATAGCTCCCTTTGAAGGAACCTATAACAATCATCTAGTCCTGACTAAAGATTAAAGTCTATTATTAAGGGTATTGTAGGATTGCTTCCTATCCACTGTCAAGTTTAGGATATCAACCACTCTCTAGGAAGCCTGTTCTAGTGTTTTACCACCCTCTCAGTAAACTATTTTTTCCCATTGTCCAGCCTGAACCTTCTGTGATGCAGCTTAAAATTATTCTGATACATCCTATGAATGGATAACAGGAAAAGAGATCAACACCTTGCTCTCACCTTCCCCTTCTCAGGGAAGCTGTGAAGATCAGTGACGTCAACCCTCAATCTTTTGCTGTGTAAAAAAAACTGTCTTCTTTCCTATGATCTTATTGTCTTAGTGCTGTTGATTATTGCATCATCAAAATAATTATGTCAAGTCAAAGCAAAGTTTTTTTACACCAAAACTCTTTCTCTTTAGTAGCTAATAATGGATGCTTAGAGAAAGAGTACAAGAAACAGGGCATATATAATTTGATGCTTTTGCTATCATATATTTATTTGCAAAATATAAGATCTGGAAGGAAATTCTGATATAGACGTTTTTGTTATTTTATTCTGATTGATTAGTCTTACTCCTTTTTGGACCTCATCTGTACTTTTAGGCTCAGTAAGACTCCATGAAAATGCCCGTGAAAATACAAATAGTATTTGGTTTCATTTTGTGTGTTTTAACAAGAATTCACTTTTTAAATTTGTGAGAAGTAGCAATTGGTCATTCCCTCCATTCTCTATTGTTTCTATTGCCTCTATTATCTGTGCTCCTATAAATCTTTGTCATCAACCCTGTCACATTTTTAGAGGAACGCACCCTAATTCCTCTGTGACATTTCACTGATTTGGTTTCCCTGTTGAATCCTAGCACATCAGCTGTCCCTGACTTTTCTCTCTTACTCAAATCTCCACCCTGTCCCCTGATATATTTAGCTTAAGCCTCTCTATCTAAGTCTGGCCAGCTGTTGGTGAAGACCCTCTTGCCCCACTTGGTCAGGTGAATTCCACCTGCTCCCAACAGAACATCTTCTCAAGCACAGACCCAGATTACAGATATTAAAATCTGAGTATGGCACTCATCATGCAGTCAGGCATTCTGATATTCAGTTAATCTCCTGCTTCCTAAATCTCTGCCTCTGACTGGTAGGACAGAGGAGAACATCACCAATACTCCAGATCCTTTTAACATTGCTTCAAGGGAGCGATGGTGCCTTATGATGATCCTAAGTAGCTTTGTCACAGTATCATTGGACCGTACAGAGCAATAGTAGGAGTGGGGTTTACCAGCCTCAGCAGCCTATCAGTGGCATCATGAAGATGAGCTCCTAGATGGCAGAAAAAACAGCAAGAGAAATTGTCTGTGTGGCAAGTGGTTGCTTCAGTGCCTCTCACTAAGGAATATCCAGTTATTAATACTATGGACTTTTCTGGTGGCACTGGTGCTAACATAGATTGAAAATTGGACCAGATTTGCATGACTGGCTTCTCCAAGATCCTGCTTGTTACTGACATGCTTAACTATCAGTATCCACCTTCCATTTCTGTGACGTTTTTCACCAATAGTATTGTGAAATCTTTCTGGAAGTCCTTATAGGCAACTTTAGATATGAAAATGAAATCTTCTCTCATGTGTCTTCTGGTTTCATTTCTTTTTCTAGGACTATGCCTTAGTTTTAAATAGAAATTGCTGGTCTATAATTCCCCAGAAAACATCAGGAGATCTTTATGAACCCTCATTTTCTTGGGATATATTGTTCTTCTAATTTTGAAGCTACTTTAAAAGGTGCTTTTTACATCGTAGTTTGTAGTTCAGTCAGTTCATGTTCCTGTAGCATATTTTCAGCTAATATATTCAAGTGGTGGCAGATCACCATTATTTCAGTTAGTAGATTTTAATACTTTCTATTGACATGCTTGTCTGAGGAAATTCCTCAGGTTCCTTCTCCTTTCTCTGCTGCAGAAACTCCTTACAATTCCCTATAGTAGATACTGAAATTTTCTTCCTTGTGTATGGCTTTTGTTGTTTATGCTACTTTTTCATCTTAACTATACACTGGCTTAGTGCTAGCTTGTAGAAATCTGTTTGCTTGTTATGAGTTGAAACATTTTTTTTATTACTTTTAATGTCTTGAACATTTGCTTCTCAAAATCTCTAAAGCATTCTTTTCTATTCTACTAATTTTGATATGGTTTCTACTTCTGAAGGGTACTTTTTATCCACTAATAGCCTCTTGTAGGCTTCTCTATAATTATACTGTGGAAATAGTTCCCTCTTTATGTGGTTTTTTCAAAGGCCATTTTGAATGGCAATCTACATTCACCCTGAGCTTCTAATATTGCATCCTTCTGCAAGGTTTCAATGAATAAGCATTTTATTCTTTCAGGTGAGAAGTTTAATTTCTTTCTAATGCATCTCTTCATCTTCAAAGCTCAAGAGTAGAAATTTTGGTCTTCCCAGCTACAAGAAAGCTGAGTTTATGTACATTTTTTTTTTTTTTCTAATGTGAGGTGGCTTTTATATTCTAACATCTTGAACTAACACTTTTCGGGTTTAAATCAGATGTTTTTTCCAGTTTGAGTTTTCCAAGTAACTACTCCAAGAAGCAGTGTGTGTAGCTTTAAAATACTTAATCTTCATCATGTTCTGATGTGTAGTTTCTCTGACCTGTGTATTGCCAGTTTACCTGTTGGCAGGTTTTCTTATCTCCTGTCATGCTTCATGGTCCTTGTGCTAATCATTCACCCGTGCCAGGTTCCTCCATACACTGGAATCAGGTCAGACATATGCAGAAAGGAACAGTGGATTTACTGTCCTCTTCCAAACTGCTGTATTCAGATAGAGAGCTGTTTGAAAAGGCCCATCAAACAGCATAGATCACATGATTTTCTACTCCTTATATTCCCTTTTTCCTCTGTTTCTTTTCTCTGGTTCTTCCTCCTTTACCACTCTCATCTCCTACCAAATAAATTCTTTCAATTACTTTTCATTTTTTCCATTAATTCCAGATTTGCTACATATGTACCCAAATTTGATATTTCTGATACTGCTAAGTGGGTGACCATGGCAATGCATAGCAATACTGTTGTGAAAGCAAAACACAGAAATATAGGGATATTGCTTCCCATGGAATTAGAATTAAATTCTAGAAATAATCAAGTAGACAGTGAAGTTTGGCAGGACGAATGTAAAAGGCTGTTTTTGTAAGAGACTTCAGTCATCAGACAGTTTTAAGAGGTTTTAGTGGCAGCATTCTGTCTCAAGGACTGATGAACTATTTTCCTTATTATTTTCACTCTTCCTTCCAGTTTTCTAATTCAGCTAATCCCTCATCATCTCTAATACATTGCCTCTCAGCGAATTTAAAAAGAAGATTAACATAACTTCTTGGATGTATTTGATATGTGCATTTGGATCTTTAAGGTCCTTAAGTTCCTTGTATTCCCTTTGTTTTAACAGTGATGTTCAAAAATGTAAACACTTCACTTGTAAGTGAAGCCAAGAATTTATTATTAGTTTTTTAAAAGTATTTACTAGTGTACCCAAAATACAACAGGCAGTTATTATTATTAACCCAGTTACAATGATGCTAACACTCATTATCTAAATTATTAATTCTAAATAAAACAATACTAAAATTACTATTTCCTATACAAAAAATATAATATCTAAGATCTTCACCTTTTTTGTTGGTATTGTGCTCCAAGCTTTCCACTGCTCTTCTGGATCTTAACGTTAAGAGTTTCTGCAGGGAGGAGGCAATTGCAACAAGTTATTAGCATTCCAAGCATGATGTTTACAGAGGTAAGCTCTTTCCCTTTTGGTAGTAGGAATAAGACATTAATGTTCAAGTTTTTTCTTTTCCTCACCTTAGGGTTTGCTTAGGATTATTTCTATTGATTTATTTGCATGTTTCACACTCTCTTTCTTAGAATCAGAATGATAGAATGGTTTGAATTGGAAAGGACCTTTAAAAGTAATCTAGTCCAAATTTCCTGTAAAGAGCCGGAACATCTTCAACCAGATCAGGTTGCTCAAAGCCCCACTCAATCTGATTTTGAATGTTTCCCTGAATGGGGCAACCATCACCTTTCTGGGGTATCTATTCACCACTCTCATTGTAAAAAAATTTGTTCCTTATATCTAGTCTAAATCTACTCTTTGTTTAAAACCAGCCTGTCACCATCTTTCTTATAAGCCCCATTAGGTGTTAAAAGATTGCAATAAGGTCAGTAGCATTTTATAGCCTTATGTTCTCCACACTGAAAACCCTTGGTTCTCTCAGCCTATTCTCATGGGAAAGGTGTTCCAGCCCTCTGATTGTTTTGTTTCCTTAATTGAAACACCAAATCATATCTCACTTTGCTACCTATGGCATGTTTTGCATGTATTAGGCAGAGGATGGGTTTCATTTTTATTGCACCTAAAACTACTTTTGTCCAGCTCCTATATTTACATTACTGCCAGTATACGACTACTGATGACTTTGATAGACTGGTTCTCCTGTATCATCCTCTGCTAACAGTTTCCACTGTCACTGTATGTCTGCATTCCTTAGCTGTGTTACTAGGGTCCAACACAAAGGACAACTACTTCTATGACTGTCTAAATAAAAAATTTTAGCAGTGCTTGTTAAAATACAGAAATATGCCACAAGTTAAACATTACACCCCAAATATAAGAATATTATACCCCAAGTTAGACAAAACTAAAGCAAGTGAATAACAGCTACATAGTTATTACACAAATGTTTTTATAGATAAATATGCCAAAAGAAAGCCATAACAAAGACAAATTCAGAGAAAATGCTTGTGATAGGCCCAGGCATGATAAATCTGATGTTAGCTGAATAATACAAGGAGTATTCTGTTATTGTGAATACCAGTAATTTACTTAATAACTACAGAGCTAAAAGGTCTGTGGTAAAATAAATGTCCTTCTGTCTTCCATATATTTCTGTGAGAACTGAGTTATGTTCTTGCCTGAACTACCATGCAACCATAAAAAGAAAGACAAAGAAAAGGTGGCTCTTGGTCTTAATAACAGATGTCTCAATCCACACAGGATGGCATTTTGGAATATTGTTAGAAAGGATTTACAGAGACATTCAGGGGACAACTGACTCCGGGGACAAATTCATTGTAAATTATTCAGAGAAAATGTGCTGACTTATCCTACTGTATTACATATGCTCCCATCCATGATGCAGTAAGAATATAAAGAAGAATTAAAACATATTACTTAAGAATTCAAGTTGAAGCCTCTAATACAGCAATAAGTAAACCAGAGGGGAAAAAAAAAAAAATCAACAAACTAAACTAAAGAAAATAGTTTGCTATGAAGATAGAACAGCCTTAATGACACACAGGTAACCTGTTCATCAGTTCATCAGTTCAACCAGTTCATCAGTTAATTTTGAGCAGAATGAGCAGGGGAGTTTTGAGCAGGGGCTGTCACATTTCACATATGACTTCTTAAACTTTTGAATGGCAATTATTGTTCCTAAAAATGGACTACTAAAAATGCAAGCCTCGGAAAATATCATACACTGCAATCAAAATACTTCAATATATGTACAAGAATTCATTTCAGGTTTAAGTTTTTCCTTTTCATAACTGCATAATACCATTGATTCATGGTCTTTTTCTGATCAAATTATATGTTCACAAATTTCTTCTCCTGCTTACATTTCAGTTTATCTGAGAAATTCTTACTAGTCTTTAAAAGTGAGAGATTTGCACCTAAAATATTGATTCTATTTACTTTATCTCTTCAAATCAAGCTAATTTTTAAAGACAATATTTTTTCTGATTTTTAAAGATAATATTTCTCTTTTGTGTCATATCAGCAACAGAAATATTAAATTAAATCAGTCCCCAAAAATATTTGAGGGATTCCATCTTTCTCTTTGTTCCAAGTTTTATGATCAGACATCAAGAGAAGAATATAACAGATACTTGTCAATAGACTACATAATCAGCTCTTTGACTTTCCTTTGTCAGGCTACATATCTTTAACAGCATTTTAAATTCCTTTCTATTACTTCAGATTGTTTTTCTTTTCAGTGAACTACTATGTGTCACTGTTCTTATAGTATTTTGGAGCGCTGGTTAACAATAGTTAACAATAACAATGGTTAACAATAACTTTCCTTCTCTTTTGTAAACCCACTAAGATTACAATCAAGGGAGAAACAGCCTCTCCATTAACTTCCTTTAATGTCACAAGAAGTTAAAGAAATATGTGAGCATCACGTGGCTTGTAAATCTGTTTTCAAGTTTGTTGTTCCGTAAAACATGTTCCTGATATGTAAACACACTCAGCAAATAAATATCTGTCATGTTTGCCATCTGTGCTAAACCCATCAATACCACTCTTTAAGAAAAAAAAATAATCTCCCCTCCAAAGCAATTTTACCAAGGGAGAAGGTTCATACTCTGAAATATCTTTCTGAAAAGAAATAGAAAACATTTCTATATAAAATTTGCTTGGTTTTGTTTTGTGTTGTTTTGTTGAGAGTTTTGTGAGGTTGGACGTTTGGGTTTTTGTATGTTTTTTTTTTTTGGTTGTTTGGGGGTTTGGAGATTTTTAGAACTGAATTATGCATTCAACTGTCTTGTGGATAGGAAATCTACTTTTTTTACCATATGAATTACTTTCATTGTCTGTCATTTGCTTTGTTATATTCTATACATCAAGTATGTTGTTTTCAGAGTTATGGCATATAAAATGAGTTTCTTTGCTGTCAGCAAAATGCCTCCCAACATCTTTCCTTTATGCTCTACACGGGCAGTGTAATAGTTACTTGGTCTAACATGCACACTGGGTAAAAAAAGATGTGACATTGGAGAAATAGTTGGAAGACTAACCTCATAGCAGTGAAAAAATGAACATTTAGAGTAGGAAACCATGTCTCTAATGATCTGATGGACATCCATTTAATGAGGGAAGAAGGAAGTGTGTCTGCTAACAAGCTAGATAGTAGGTAATGGAGAGGAAAGAACTCCTGACAAAAAATGGAGCTAAAATATCTAGATTATGTCAGGTAATAAATGGAATGGAAACAAAACTCTATCATTGGAGTGCATAAAATGGCCCCCAAGAAAAAACAGACTGTGAAATAATGAACTCTGAACCCTTTTTGTAGCTTTATAGTGAAATCAAAACATAAGAATATCAATAGCTATAAAAAACTACTGACCTATTTATAAAACAATTCTGTACAATGCTACAGACCTATTTATAAAACAACTCTATATCTTTTGTAACAGAGAGTTATCTACAAATTTCATTTCCCTGTAATAAACTTTCTTTTATTCCTTGAGTGTTTGGTTTGCTGTGGGTTTTCTTCTTTTTTTTTTTTCCTTCTCTTTTGAGGTTGGCAGCAGTAATAGAGCAACACGATGTGAATATTGTCATAGAATAGGGATTGAAGGGATGAGGGATAATTGTGCTTGGATAGTGTTCCAAAAAAATTACAACCCTCCTTTGATATAGGAACCATCTGTTGCCTAGTTATAGGTCTTCAACAGAGGTCCAACCATTACTTCAGCAAAAGAACTGTCCTTGCAGTTGAGCCCATCCATCAGGTTTCTTAAGAGAGGTCATTTAAAGTACTCATCCTTTTCCCTGCCTAACTGCACTCAAAAGTCTACTACCACAGATCTTTAAATATTTATACATCAATCACTGCCATCCATTATCTCTCTTTTCCTTAATTCATTCCTAAACTTTTTTCTCCATTATAGGCACTATTCCAGAAGATGGGACACCAAACAGCTGAAAAAGTCACTACATAAGAATGAAATAGGGAAACAAACAAATAAACAAACAAAACCCAAAAAAAACCTCTCCAGAGTAGTGCAACCATTGCATTCAAATTAGAACCAAGCCTCAGCTGTACAAAAAGGCACATGACACTTAAATAGGATAAAGAAAAATATCTCACTTATCAATTCAGAAATTTCATTAGATTGATAATAGTCTATTCACAATTTATTGCTATTCAAATTGCAATGATGGTAGTATTTTTAATCTGAAGTACATGTAAGTAGTCTCTCTCCAAGGAAGGATGTCTTGGTCATCATTCAATCATCAGAACTCCCTTTGACAGATTATATAAAAAATTGCAGTTCTGTATTTGTCACTGCCATTTATTACAAGAGGATATAGCTGCTATAAAGCAATTATGTTTAAATTACCTGAGACTTGGAAGTCAATAAAAACAGTAATATTCAAGGAAGTGTTATGGGAACAAGCAAGGCTTCTTATGTATACCAAAAAATTATGATATACATTCTTTTCAGCTTATAGTTAATACTTCATCCTGGAAATGTCAAGCTGGTCTTACATCTTACAGTGTTCTTATATGGTAGGACTGTGCCAGGACTCCTGCTCTGTGGCCAGTTTACTCTTTCACCATCTGTTAAAACATGAAATTTGCTTCAAACATTATGACAGCCGCCAAAAGTAGGAACACTTAGACTGAACGGATCTGAGTAGGTTTGTTCATCAGGCCTATTATTAGCTTCCAGTATCACGCTATCTCAGGGCCTTATCCTGATTTAAAGTCCAAATTTCTCTCTGTATTTTTATGACCAAACTCCAAATGGTGTTCTGTCCTACCACTAATGGAGAGGATCAAATTCAAAAAGAATTATTTCTTTTAGGATTTTGTACAGCTGCAGGAACACTATCCAAAAGAAGCCTAAGCAAGATAGCTGTTAAAAGCTGACTGTAAGCCATCCTTCTGATAGAATATTATCATATTTTTATCTTCAGCAAAATTCTCTATGAACAGGTTCTGGGTTGGTAAAAACACTTAAATTGGAGGTCTCTTCCAGCTGCACAAAAATTAAGGCTGGAGAGGAAAAAAAAGAGTGAGAAGTGTTTTCTATAACTCAATATGCATATGTTCAATTGAAAATATTGTTCCGATTTTAACAGTGTTTAGGAAATCTTCTGTAAAGTAAGCTTCTTACAGAAGTCTCAGATTTCTGAGAGTAATCACTTCTATATGACTGAAATGCTCCCTAATTGAGAGTCAAGATGCCTGAACTGACTAAACAAGCTTCCATTTTCCCAAGCCCTCACAGTCTTTGGAAACTTTTGTTTTATTTAGGTTTTTCTTTGTTTATTTTGTTTTCTTCTCTTGACCTTACATTTTGATGAAGGAGAGACAGTCCCTTTTTGTTCCTTCAGAAAATATAAAATATTGTCTATGTGTATCTGTGTATCTTTAAAAGCACAGGACATAGTACCCTGCATTTAGACTTTCAGCATTTACAGACCTTTGTCTGATACTTTACATCTTCAGGCAAGTGCACAACTTGTTTTATGGACTCTGTCAACTTCAGTTTATTTCATAGCACTTTTGTCTGTCACAGACTGCTTGCAAACAGACTGCCTTAGGAATGTATATCTGTGTCACATACGTTTAAATATCATAAGTGGTCTTTCTCTTGTATTAAATTTTGCTGAGGGGAAGTCATAAGTGACCAACACATTTATCTCTTTTCTTTGCTCTTTGTCAAACATCCTTTTTTTTATAAATAAGAAAGATAAAATGTCTGTTTGCTACATAACTAAATACATAATTATATATTATGATGGCATCCTGACAAACCTAGTAAGCATTTATGTGCCATATTTATCATAGAAACAAAATTATTTTTTCCCTCACCAAGTATACTTAGAACAATTAAAAGTTCTCTTTCAGATCTCATTATACAAAGAATCAAGTTGTGAAGGCTGTTTATTTGTTATATATTCCTTCCAATCGTCACAACACTTTCTCTTTCATATTTTGCAGTAGATTTTCTAAGATAAAAATAGTATTCAAGGTTGGCTTGTGACACTGTACTTAAAATTTTCAGTAAAATTTGGCACATTGTAAACAGTACCTACTAGTCAATAGTAGCATAGCACTCATAGACAACCTTTCAAAAAGAAGTTACACAAGCAGGCTTAGGTTGTTTCTAGTCAACTTGCCCTTAATTTCTATAGCCTGTATATTTTAAATGTATACTTTCAAATCAATATAAGTGAAATGAAGATAAATAATAGAACAAACATTTACTTTTATAGATTCTTTCTTTATTCGATTTATTTTATACAACTCTTGTAATTACTGGTTTTAGTTTGTGTTAGAATTTTATTTGGAATTTGTTGGTTTGGTATTTTTATTGTTGGTTTTATATCCTGTTTAAAGAAATTTAAATTGAACCCTCGCTCTTTTCCTAACACTTTTGGCTGTAGTTTTGCAAATTTGTAATTTTAGTCAGATTAATGAGATTTTAAAGCCAATTTGATAGCTGACAATAATCAGAATAATGGTATCACGGAAAAGATCTCCATCAAGAAAATAAAAATTATGGTTTTCTGTTTGACTAGGAACTTTGTTTTACATATATACAAGTTATAGGTATACTATTTTCTCACCTCTCTGAAATTATGGCTTCTTGCTTAGAAGATGTGGCACCTGTAAAGGAGCTACATATGCAAGGATTTAATAGGATCTGGGAACTATTTTAATAAATAGTTCTATTAATAAATAATTAATAATACTGTGGTAATAAATACAAAAAAAACTCAACATGAGCCAGGAATGTGAGCTGGCAACCCAGAAAGCCAACTGTAACCTGGGTTGCATCAAAAGCAGCGTAGCCAGAAGGCTGAGGGAGGTGATTCTGCTGCTCTGCTCTACTCTGGTGACAACCCACCTGGAGAACTGCATCCAGCTCTGGTGCCTCAGCATAAAAAGGCCATGAAACTGTTGGAGCAAGTCCAGAGGAGGGACACAAAGTTGATAAGGTGACTAAAGCACCTCCTCTATGGGGACCAGCTGAGCAAGGTAGGCCTGTTCAGCCTGGAGAATGGAGGGCTGTGTAGAGACCTCAAAGCAACCTTCCAATACCTAAAGGGGGCCTATGAGAAAGATGGAGAGGAACTCCTCAGAAGCTGTAGTGGTAGGACAAGAGAGAATGAGCTCAAACTGAAAGAGAGTACATTTAGATTAGATATTAGGAAGGAATTTTTTAGCATGAGGGAGGTGGCACACTGAAATAGGTTGCCCACAGAAGTTGTGAATGCCCCAGTCCTGGTGGTGTTCAAGGCCAGGCTGAATGGGACTTTGAGCAGCCTGGTCTGGTGGGAGGTATCCACAACCATGGCAGGGGGACTAGAACTACATGATTTCTCTGTTCCCTTCCAACCCAAACCATTCTATGATTCTATGAAATATCTTCACAGTTTCCTCTGTGATTTTGATTCACTCATGTCTGTACCTTTTTGTTTTCTCTAATACAAGCCCTTGTCAGCGGTTTCTGTTTGTTCAGAGATTTGAGGGAATATTCTTTCTTCTTTTGTAGCAACATTTGCTCTTATTTAGTCTTTGCTCTCCATTAGTCTTTCAAGTAGAGAAAAACAGTAACGTGTGGTTATCTAACTCCTATTAAAGCCAGTCATGTACAGGTTATCTGTGGGAATACTTAATTTGAGGAAAATATCACTGAGTGGTGTAACTGAACAATTGTAAATAAATTAAGTTTACCCACTTTACATATAGCTTAAATATGTATCAGGAAATTTCTATTAGAAGTTTATCATAAAATCAGTTCATTATAAGCACATTACAGTAAATGTGCACGCAAAGAAAATTATTAAGTTATCTAACAGGGCAAATTTTTGTAGATTGTTGATGACAATATCACTCCAGTGCTCTGTGATATCTGCCTTGATTTATACAGTATTGGCTATGTGCAGCTGACAACAGTTGATGTTCGAAGAAAAACAATATTGTCAAAGAAATAAAACTTGAATTTACCCACCAATCTCCGATAGCTTCAATGCTAAGAATATATAGAGGAATGAAATATAATCCACTTAGGCAAACACAACAGCAAAAAATACAAAAACAAACATGGTGATGTGACCTGTATCTTAATGTCTATCACAGCTTCTCTAAACTGCTAAAGAACCAAAGGAATCACTCACCGAGTATCCTGAAACACAAAAGTCTGTGACCTTTCTATTTTTCATCCCACATTTTGCCTGAAGCCCATGAGGATGTGAGGCATAAAGAGAAGATGCATCACAAGTCATGAGCTATCTTTTAACTTAAGGTAAACAAAAATGTTTTTGTATCAGCTACCAGAAAATATAAATCCCATATGAATGTTAGCCCTGTTATGCTTACTTATTTTCTCCAATATTTTCCTCAAGCCAAAATAAATGAAAAATAAAATGAAAATTGAAACATTAAATTGGAGGGGGGTTTTTTCGTGGTGTTTTTAAAAATCTGTTAGAAACATGTATTTATCATCTAGGTAATTAGTATAATAGACTAAAAAAAGGATATAACTAAATGTTAACCAAATTTATTAAGCCATATGGCAAATATAGCCCCTTAAAATTATGTAATCATAATTATTGATTTAGTGAAGGTTCATCATTGCCTGGTATTGGTGGTGTCAGGTAGAGGTATGGGCTAAGTTTAGTGTCAAGGTTGGAAGAGACCTTTAAGATCACTCCAATCCAGTCATCAACCCAGCACTACCACTGTAACCCCTGAACCAGAACACTCAGTGACAGATCCAGATATGTCTTAAACACCTCCAGAGATGGTGACTCCACCACCTTCTTGGGCAACCCCTTCCAATGCATGACCACCTTAACATGTAAGTTATCATCATGCCTCTAAACACTCTTTGTAGAAAGAACTAAACAAAGCAAAACAAAACTCCACCACAAAATAAAGAACAAATCTAAGCCACAGCAATATCTTGCAGATCAAGTCAAAATTACCAGCTCTTATACACACATGTACTTTGTGAGTCTTGTTCTTGGTTAAAACTCAATATTTCCCAGATTATCATACAGAAGTTTGGTAGGTATTCTCACCAGGTATTGGCAGGGATCTGTACAGACTCTCTACTGTCAGCCTTTTCAATTTTTTTCGCAGAAAAGATAAATTATTTCAAAAACTTATTCCATGGCTTTATCTATCTCAATGAAAGTCTTTCCAGTGGAGGAAGAATAAAGTAAGGTCTAAATGCAAGAACCATGTTTCGGTAAGGTTTTAAAAGCAAGCCATTAAAATTCACTGTGTCAGGACAGAATAAAGAAAGAATTTATTTATCATTGTGTAGGTAGAAGAATCAAACTATTCCTCTTGCGTCTCCTCTACACTGCTTTTATGCAACATGTGTTTTTTGCTTAAAATATTTCGCTTTATGATGTACTAACGTGAATTCTGTCAAGGAAACAGCAAAAAGTTTGGTTTGAGAAATGTACTGTGTAATGCATATGAGCAAGTAGAAAGCGAAATAAATCAACTCAATAATGCAGATTATATGGTCAACTGTAAAAAAGGGAAGAAAACAGTTCACTTAGTTTTATTTATCATATTTGTGATACTCAGCTATACTCCAAAAATGTTTAAATCTTCCTTCTCAAAACCAAAAAAAAAAATTATTAGATTTAGCAAACGCATGTAAGTAACCTGATTAAAAGTTAACTGAAATAAAACCCTGCATGAAAAGAACAGCAAAGAAAAAAATTGTTTTGGCTGTGATTTCCAGCATCTGTCAGCTGCTAAAAAGCCTGCAAGAAACAACAGAGAAAGGGACTTGTTCAATTTTGCTGTGTGCCTTTCTGAAAAACTGAATGAATCTCAAACATTGTTATTGACTTAGGCACATTGTTTGCTATTTTAATCTAAAAGAGTGCTTTGCATAAAAGCCTAAATGGGTTGTTATTGCTGCTTGTCAGGCCTCTGGCACTTTGCTGCTTTATGCAACTGCTTACCATATGTGTGCTTTGAAACTGCCCTTGTAATCGGAATGAAAAGCAGTTTAAATCTTTCCCACTGATGCTGGGTCATTACAAAAAGAGGTGGCAAATTTCATGGAGACCAAAGGTGACTAGAAAATAGAACTACTTTCCAAAGAAAGTGTTTAATGTTATTTGTTTAATGCAAAATATGTAAGGAACAAGTTGCAACACTGAAAATTTTGACTAGATATAAGGAAAAAGTAAATCACAGAAACAGCACTGCAACAGGATGGCTGGTATATGTGGAATCTCTACTCTTGTAAATATTTACAATTCAGCTAGATAAGATGCTGAGCAACCTTCCCTAACTTCAAAGCTAGCCTTAGCCTAAGAAAGCAGATAGATGACATCCAGCTGTGCCATCCACCCTGTATTATTCCATAAGTTTGACAAGTCATCCAAAAAAAAGGAGGCTTTAAACACTGGATTACCTTTGTTTTGGGATTCTTTACGACTTTGGTAAGAATTAGATGCATGCTCAGTAATAGCTTTCACCTTGGGAGCCTAGCAAAGCTTCAGAATCCCTAAGTTTCAGACAGGACCTCTCTAACCTGTTCTCCTGAGCAGAAATCATACTATAACTAACATGCAACTTAGTTAGTCCAAGGGTCCATTTAAACCCTGGACTGGTCTTTAAGGTCTACAGTCACCAAAAACCAACAAACCAACAAACTCAAAAACAAACAAACAAAAAAAACAAACAAAAAACAAACAAAAAAAAAACCAAAAAAAAACCCAAAAAGCAAACAACAACAACAAAAACAAATAAATAAAAAAGAAACAAAGTAAAGGAAAATAAATCTCAGCAAAGTGCGTGAGGAAATTTTAGTAGTGCTACAACTGCATAGAATTACACCCAAGCCAACCAACCAGAAACAGAAGAAAGATATCATCCTTCCTTAAAAACATGCCACTCTTAGATATATACCACTGATTTGGAATGGAGTAGCTATTGCAGCTATTTCTTATAAATGCCTAAAAATAGAGGTGACCATCACTTTTGAAATACAGCAAAATAAAACATGCTATAATAATTTCTAGGGTGGAAGATTTGAAATCAATGTTATTTCTGCTTAGAGGATTGAAATAATTTTTTTTATGTCTTAACATATTTCTCTGATCTCTTCTCAGTGGATTTTTGATTCATTATGCTAGAGAGAAAAGAAATATGACTGTATGGATTTATGGTACTTGTTTGACTGCTTATGTATCTGTTTCCTGAGATGTGGTAGACCTGTGAGATTCTCTAATACTACTTTACATAAATACGGGGATATATATATATACATATATATATATATATGCATATATATATGTATACCTTCATAGAATACAAAAATCAAGGAAGATTATTGTAGAAAAACAAATTTTATTGTTTCATCATCTTACTTGCTCAACATCATTTTCCCTGGGCTTGAAAAATTTGTGGATCTCTGGTTTACTCATGCATGATACTTTAACTAGATAAAAGAAAGAGGAGAGTCCTACTTTAGGAAAGCAGTTGTAACAGTGCTTTTAGTCAATTACTAGAAAGGAATAGAAAGTATGTTGAGAATTATGTTTTAAAAACTGTTATTTTTTTTTAAAAAAAAGCATTATAACATGAATGTTTCTCTTGCATACAAATTATTTCTCAAATCCTCTGGTAATACAGAAAGTTATTAGATGATGTGTGTTAGGAACAATTATTTTGAAATCAGGGGAACTGGATGTCTTGAACCTGTGTATCCTAAAAGACACACAGATCCTAGGGGATTTCTGGCAGACATTTTGATGTGGAAAAACACACACCAAAACACATAAAAATCAATAGATACATCATTTGTAGGCTATTTTTGTTATCCAGCTGATTTTCAAATATGTCCAGGAACTATGGCTCATTTCCCAAGCTAATTTTTCCATCAGTTTCAATGTTCTGTGTATCACACTGCTGTTACTCAAGAAGCTACTAAAGAAATCCAACAGATTAAAAATCCAACAGCTATTTATTAATTTATGTCTGTCAAATCCATCTTCTCATCTGATTGATATCCAATACATACCAAAATCCTGAGGGAACCCACAAGCTAAGATTTGTTACACTTCCTTTTATTTCTGATACTAAAACTCATGCAGTTTTAACTCTGAAGGAAGGTTTACAGTTTATTTTTAAAGGTTAGTCTTAGAAAATGAGCTTTTAAATTTTTAAATTTTTCAATCTAATAATCATCTGCAAAAAATTAAAACACTGTTCGATGTCAGAACAAGCATCAGTTTTCAGATAAATCTGCTAGTCCTAACCTTTCATCTAGTTGTGTACAGCTAGTATTTTCTTTCATCAATGATAATATCCAATACAAATAGATTCATTAGCTTGAGACGAACACTTTATAGATCTGAACAATATATACTAACTGACCTAAACCATGTACACTGTACTTACTAATGTATCTGAACAATGCACACTAATTATATATTGAAATCCAAACCACAAAATCCCCAAATCCTAAAGTACTACAGGATTTAGATTATGCCACCTCTGCAGGCTGTTCATATCCTGAAGCTAAGCACATTATTCTTCCACAGCTCTCTGTCAGACCAGACAGAACAATGAGGAGGGGAGATGTTTGTCTTAAAAAATGACAAGTTCTGGGGTAAATTAATAGATATTAGGAAATCAGTCTATATCTCCGCACCTTTTTTGCTTACACAGTTTGCACATAGGAGACATAGTGAGTGAGAATCAAGTAGGTAGCAGGACGTCTGTGTCTACCTGTCATAGCCAATAAAAATGATTGCTAAACGAAATATTGTTTCATCTTGGGAACAGAGGAAGGACAATTCTCTGCAGTGGCACCTCTGACCATAATTCCATATGTTTTCTTTTGTGAGATGGGAGTGTCAAATAAACAAGAGATTGTTTTAATTATTATTTTATTAGTATTACCCAGCCTGAGGGGCATTGCGTTTGTCTCCATGATATCTTGCAAATATCCATCTGCAGCACCAACGCTGCCTACTTTAAGATTCTTTTTACAAAACTATGCACTAAGGAAAAAATACTAGTATAAAAAATTGAGTACTTAGCACAAAATACCAATGGATTTGGAGTTGTCATCTTTCTTATCCAGAGTGGCAAAAACTCATTTAGTTCTACCTGATGAAGGACTTGGGACAAATAAGATCACCTGACACTTTGATTACAAACATAATATACTATCCTTTACTGAGTTGATACATATTCACAGCAAAACGTGTGCCTACAGTAATATTTGAATCTCCACTCAAATAGCCTGGGCCTGTGAAGCATCTTTTCTAAAGACATGTTATACGGTATCAGTTTAAAGAGTACTTTATTTATCACATTTTTGTTCTTGAACCTTGAAATTCAAGGAGTCAATTTGTCCTCGTACTGAATTACAATCTACTCATATATTCTGTGCTGCTGATTTAGAAATTAATAGCACATAGAAATACCTTCTACTTAAAACTGTGGTAACACATCAGGTAAAATATGTATACAGTGAACTAAATTTTCATTTGGAAAACTGAAACCCTTTTGAAATATTTCAACTGCTAACAAATTTATTTTAATAATTCTCCTTTTCACTGATCTTTGCTTGTTATTCTTTGCTGTTTTACACCCTAACTCAACATTTTTTAAAATTCTTTTCCTGACATACAGAAATCTTATACCTATTCCTCAAAAGTGTTTCATTGCCATCTTTTAAAATGTTGGCTCCATTTGTGTCCCTATCAAACTCAGACTATTGCATCTGTAAATGTTGGAGTTGGAGCAAATCATATTTTTCAAAATACATTTTTCTTCAGCTGCTTCAACAGCGACATAAATGGTAACAGTGGGAAAGAGGTGTGATGGAGGAGAGTAGGGGACTATTGCATTGCTTCCTACTGCTGCCCTTGTGTGCTAGTTTTAAGCTTATTAATATTTTTTAGTTTGTATTTTATTTTTATTTATATTTATTTATGTTTTAGTTTTAGTCTCCTGAAAGAAAATGCATTCTCTCTCAGGCTGAAAGTTTACAAGACATGAACAAGAAGTGCAAGACAGGAGTTTGCCTAATCATAGAGCCCTGACAAGACGAAGGAACTTTCTTCTTTACCTATTCAAGCTGCAGTTGGAAGACAGAGACTATGGTTTATACTTGAATGGAAAATTAACAACAACAACAATTATTAAAAATAGTCACAATAAAAGTATTAATAATAACAAACAAAACAAAACCCAAGAAAATTTCAGAGAAGGAAGTGGAAGGAACAGGGTTTTTTACTTAACATCAAATATTTCTAGATTGAGCTCTTATTTCACCACTAATCAATTCAAAATGGGTCTCTGACACTGTGAGAATATTATACTTTGCCTTAACTGACAGGCAGTTGTTTTATGAAGTCTGCTTTATAAAGTTTTTAACAAGTTGAAATTTGAAAAAAACCCAACTTCCATTGCAATAACCACAGCCACTTCAAAATGAAACATACTTGTGACAGCACAGACCCTATTGATTAACACATTCATCAGAAATGTCAAAAACTCATCTTCCAGACTGTTACTAAAGACAAAGAGAGAAGAACTTAAACCCTTTACCCATGGTGAGCACTTTTCTGTGATTTAGGTTGAGTTGATTTTTCCTTTTGAAATGTCTTCAAGCTCAAGTCAAGATTACGAGAACATACTGGTATGAGCTGAAAAGAAGGCAGTCCAGGGCTGGTCACAAATAATGGCTTCTGTGGTGGAAACTCTCTAAAATCCTCAGTGAGAAACTGCTCAGTAATGTTAGTTCTCATTTCTAGCTACCTCTTTTCCTTATTATTGCTGTTATGATTTTTTTTCATTTAATTACTCAACCCATAATAAACTACCCTTTGTTTTTTCTTCTGCTGTCAAATAATTTACCTGATACCATATACAACATTTTTCTACATGGAAACAGTTGGAAAAAAAGAAACAGGTGTATCACTATATAGCCAAATCATTAATTTGAACTTCATGATGTTCTAACTATATTTCTTATATTACTCTTAAACCTCTAAAGCAATTATATTACCTTTGGGTCCTAGAAAAGAGATCAGATATCATGGGAATTTAGGCATAGAAATCCATAAAGATCGGATAGTAGGACTATTCCTCATTGTGACAGACGGTGAGTAACTGCAGCAAGTTTCCTTATAAATTAAATATATAGTGAGTTTTCTCATTCTAAATTGTGACTTCAAACAAGACTGCTTTATTTTTTTATGAGAAAATGTTTTAATTTACATTCATGTAACTGATGCTCTTTTAGTGTGCATTTTTCTGTCATTTCAATAACTGTGGGCTTTAAAATATGTTAGAATGTTAAACTAAATGCTCACAAACAGATGTATGGAATATGCTGTTAAGATACATGTTTTGAGTGGCAGTATTAGAATGTCAAGTTCTTTGCAAAAATTTTTGTTAAAAAGGAAATAAAAATAGATTCATAGAAGACTTGTGGGTTTTTCCATATCTACCATATTTATGGTGGAAACACTGAACATTTTAAATTATATGAAGGAGGAATACATCTAGGTCTTTGATACCTGGCTAAACTGAATGTCCTTTTCTGAAACTATAGTTCCCTTTTACTATCCTCAACATTAAAATGTAATTTTAGAACTGCACAAATGCTAGAAAGTTATGGCCAGTGGTTGTAGATGAAATGTGAATTCAAAATTTTAGTCAGGCATTTAAATAAGGTATTTTATATAATGAATTAATAGTGGTGGCATTTTTAGTTAATCATAAATTTGATGATAATGAACGTAAATCCCGTGACAATTTTTAAAAGGTGCTTTTGTTATGCTTCTGAATAATTGCAGCATTAATATTTTATTTAGAGCTATTTGAAGTTCACTCCTGTCATTGCTAACAATTATTAAAGATTTTCACCTATATAATTGAAGTGAAATACTAACCCACCACCAGCTATAAAGACAGTCTCAGCATGAAAACAGCTTCTGTGGCATTTTATTATTTACTTAATAATACTGTAATACTGGCATAACATTGTAAATTATGTTCTCAATGTTCTTGATTTATTATCATTTGAAATCACTTTGATTGCTCATTGCTGAGTTTTTTCTGATACTTTTATTTTTTTGTAATGGCAAAGTAAAGCTATTGAATCTTTCTTTTTATACATTACAAACTTTTCTTTAAACATTTGCTTGGATTTAATTCCTCACTGCATTTCTTTGTCAGGGTAAGTTACACCTATTTGTAAAAATTCTGAACCAATCCATCAGCACATAGAATTTTTTAGGAGATTTATAGGGATGTTGGGGTTTGGTGTTTTCATGGGGCTTTTTTTCTTCTGTGTGTGTTTTTAATAAATTGTAAGAGTGTTGAATTTCAAAGTTGCAATTTGACATTTGAAGGAAAGGATTTCTCTCTGTTTTCCCTCCCTAGAAAAATCTTAACTGTGAATGGGAAAAGTTGAACTTTATTTTCAGCTACTTCTTGATAGAACATCACAGATAAGTTTGGCACAATGCCATGCAGACTAAGCAGCCTCTGCCCTGGAAAAGAACAGTATCTTTATTCAGAGAATGAAAGTTTTGCACAGGAAAAGGTGGAAGAGTTTTGTCTCCTCTGCGCTGTTATTCTGTTAAAATGGGAATCAGATTTCTGGGATGGGCTGAGCTGGGTGTGGGCAGTATATGAAGGTGGAAGTCTGTCAGAAATCCCAAGTCAAGGCAGAGTGGAGAAGCACACGCTGAGCTACCCAAGGTTGGAACAAAAACAATGATCTGAATGGATCTCTGTTACTGACAGAGAACCTGCTGAAAATCCACAGTACTGTTTTAACTGAATGCAAAAAAATAATGAACAATTTTTTCACTCTTTCCTTAGTGAGTTCTTTTTATATGTTAATCTCCTTGCGTCTGTTCACCATCTGTGGAATTAGGATAATAATTTATAATGACATATAATTATACTTATTACATTTATGGTTTAAAATAATTTATCATAATTTCTTTAACTATGAACACTGTAGACTTCAAATATACACTTTGGTACTGCAAGATTTACCAGAATTATTGGGAAAAAATTGAACTCATGTGCTCTTCTATGCTTATAATTTTTCAGCATACCCAGTAACTCAGAAGTAGCGGATAGAGGAAGGTCTAATTTTTTTAAGCTCATGTTATTGAAGTCAATACTGTAGAAGCGGTGGCTTTGATCCTTTTGATCTGTTAGTGTTTCTTGGTTGGGGAGATCTCGGCACCAACAACAACTGCCTGCTAGATAAGCTCTAGAATATCATATAAAATAAGCTCTAGAATAATATATCAGTTGATTGAAACCTATTGAACAGCACATTGAATCTTACACTGAAGAGCAGAGGATCTGGAAGTGATTTAGGTGACATGCTGGACAGTAAAGAAATCATAAGGACTCTGTTTAATGCTATAACAGACTGGTAATTCCTATCTTGGTTGGTTGTATCAATACAAGAATAATGAGCAGTTGATAAATGTGAAGACCGATATTAAACTGTTTAGTTTTAATACTTCCAGCAAAAACACTGAAGATTTGAGGACAGTCAAAGTGATGGTATAATAACTAATAAATATGGTTCTGCTGGTATATATAAATATGGTATAACTAATAGATAATGGTTCAAGACAAGAACTGTAAAAATGCCCTTAAGATAACCTTACTATGTTTAATTTATTAAAGAGCTTATGTTACAGTATAAATAAGTTTGTATCCTGGGCATGATGATCTGTGATATGGAATATCCCTTCAATCAGTTTGGGTCAGCTGTCTTTGCAATGCTCAGTCCCAGTTTTTTGTGCAGCTCCTCCCTGGAGGAGTGTGCAACACTGAAAAGTCCTCAGGGTAAGCACTGCTTAGTAACAACCCAAACTTCAGTGTGTTTATCAATATTATTCTCATTCTAAATCCAAACCATAGCACAGTACCAGCTACCGAGAAGAAAACCAACTGTATTCCCACTGAAAACAGATACTATACAATGTTGACATATTGGAAAAAATGACATTGGAAGTGTTGCACTGAGGGCTCCGTTTCTTAATAATGTCACAATAGGATGAAACATTTTCTGAAGCTTAAGCTTTACTCTAACACAGTTCTTAGCAGTAATACATGATTGAAAAAGTAAATTATTGTAAATTGTGTTATTATGTGGATTATATAAAGGTCTTTGTACTGTGGAAACTAATTTATGAATAAAGTGATGAGAATTTCAACCGAGTATATATTTTGCATTATATCCTTCCTGGAATAGTGCTTCACAGTAACACTGGCTCTTAAGATATAGGGCTTATTTTTATTTCTTCTTCTTATTGGAAAATCCTTGAAGAATTTTCTGTTCTGATTAGAAATATTTTGTCATATAGCTGAAAATATTATTTTTGTGATTTCAGAAGGATCACAACATTTGCATACAAAATATATTTATATAGAAAGTTCTTTGATTTTACTAGTTATCCTATGTCAAGGCACAGAGTAAAGGCAAGCAGATGCAATATGTTTTTTCCATATCCTGTGTATCTTGCCTTATAATTGGTTCAGTAGTATGGGTATGGAACTCATGGTCATATATTTGAGTGAGACTAGATGCAGGAAAACATCTGATACATTTTGAAGTTACCAAAACACAGGTATTTCAGCCTTTCTTGTGGTTTTTCTTTAGGGAAGTTCAACATGCTTTAAAAAAAAAAAGGGAAAAAAGGCACAACTGTTTTTGAGTTTTTTAGTTAAGCCAGACACACAATATTTTTTCAACATGATTTTTTCTGAGTTATACAGAAGTCTGTTTTATTTCTCACAAGGTATTTGAACCCATGCTATTTCTTCTGAGAATATTTTTTTATTTCTTAAAATCTTTTATTTCTGTCATTAAAAATATGCACACTAAACTCATCAGAGTCACAAATCTCCTAATTACTTTTATTTTCCTTGTTATTCTATTTAATCTTCTAAAGATCGGCCTGCTTTTCTGCAGTATTATACCAGATATCACATCACCTCTAGCACTTTTTATAGTCACAACTTTTCTTGATGCTATTTCCTAATCTACATTTACAACTTCCATATGTTATTCTTAGAATATTTAATTCTATTTTTAATTCCTCAAATGAGGTCAGTTCATGTTTCAATATATGATTTGCTATATGGCTACTCTGTCCCCATGACTAATTATCAATTATCAAATTTTGTGCCATCTGGAAATGTAATCAACATTGAACTGATACTTGTTTCAAGAGGTTAGATTAAAGTGTTAATAGTTTTGGTTTTAGTATCAATCAGTTTGGACTTTCCCTAGAAAATGAATTATTAAAACATGTTTCCCCTCTGACAAATTGCTTTTAAATATGTCAGTCAAATAAGGCTTATTTCAAGTAATATCTCCTAGAATTCACAGAATCACAGAACGGATGATCTTTGAAAACACCTTTAGAGACTGTGTAGTCCAAACTCTCTTGTTTAAAAGAGTGGGCAACTAGAGCACCTTACTCAGGGCCATGTACTGTCAGGTTTTGAACATTACCCAGGTGGGAGGAGACTCCATAAAGTGGATAAACTCTTGTCAACCTCCTCCAAGGTTTGATTCTCACAACTTCTTCCCTTGTCCATTGCCTTGATCATCTTCACAACCCTACTTTTCTTAAAACAAAATTGGTCTTTAAAATCAAACTGTCAAAACTGTGACGTTGAATTGTGAGCTGCCCGATGTTCCAATCAATGGTGTCTTTTTCAGAAAAAAGGAGCCAAGTTTTAGAAGAAATATTACCTAGAAAGCCATTCTAATTATTATTAACTCTTTTCCTTTAATACCTTATTTGATTGTATATCAGGATTTCTATTAATAAACCTGAAATAAAGTACTAAGCTAATTAGTTTTAGAATTACTTAAATCATCTTATCTATCCTTTCTGAATATTTGCATAATTTTAGTTTCTTTTTAATTTTCCATTTAGTCCCAGGTTGCTTATCCTTGCATCCACCCTCTGAATGCCTCCTTTTTGTCTTTAAATAGATACTACTTGTTCATCCACATAGGCTTGGCATTTTTTGATTGATTTTTTCCTTGCTGTGATGGACTGCTCTTGAACTTGGAGCACATTATTCCTGAGTATTAAACAGCTATCTCAGGCCCCTCAGCTCTCCAAGACCTTATTCCCTGGGACTATGCTGAAAAGATCCTTGAAGTGACCAAAGTCTGCTTCCAGAAGTCCAACACTGTGATCTTACTTTCTGCTGTCCTTCCTCCTCTCAGGATCCTAAATTCCATCTCATGATCACTGCAGCCAAGGCTGTCTTCCACCTTTGTGTGCCCAATAAGAGTCTTGTTTGTGAGTACAAGGTCCAGCAGAATACTTCTCTTTTGTCTGCTTTGTCAGCTGAGTCAAGAACTTGTCATCAAAGTTCCCCAGGAATCTCCTGCAGGTTTGTTTATGCCTTCCAGCAGATATCAGGTTGGCTAAAGTTCCCCACGAGGGCCAGGGCCAGTGGGTGTGAGGCTGCTGCCAACTCTGCAGGGGCCTGATCTGCTTGATGTTCCTGGGCAGGTGACTTACAGGAGACATCCACTGCAACCTCACCCAGACCAGTCTTGTCTATCCTCACCCATAACACAGGGGGAAAGAAGATGAAGTTTGGAGTTCTGAAGGTATCATAACATTCTGGATTGAGAAATGGGTGCATCTTTCTTTAAAAATCAGAAAAAGAATAAAGAGCAGTTAGAGATCTCTGGGGAAAAGAGCTTTTATATTTTTGCACATGCTTTGAAAAATGCTAATCCTGCCCAAATCAGCAAATTACTGATTTTAGTCTTAAGTAGTCATTCCATGTGTTGTTTTAGGATGACTATCAAAGGCATTATTTGTGTGAGCGAACATAAGATGTTTTGAATTAGGTATATTAAAAAATCACTACTTTAACACTGTTAATAAATTTCCCTAATTAGTATATAGAATAATTATTGTTAAGGCAGTACAACACACAGAGCTAGACATAATATTTCCTATTTTTATTGTATTCACTTTTTCGATGACGGCAGCTCATGACACACTTACATGGAAACTCATATAGATCAAACCTCATCTGACAGTTTTCAGTGAATTATACCACTAATAACTACTCAAACATTATGTTCCAATATTATAAAAAGGTAATAGAGGTTAAAATAGATATTAAAATATTTTACATCTAAGTGATTTTTTAAGCTACATTGAATGTAAAATTTATATATCATATAGTTTGGAGTACCAGATTTTAATACTGAAATAAAAGAAAATCAGAACACAGAACAGCTAACATCAGAATAATTTTAAATATAGATTTTGATTTTTTCCTTATTTCATGCTCACCATCATGTATCAAGATTATTCAATAATTAAGATTCTCCAAATAGATTTATAATTACAGAAATTTATACATATAGTCATGATACTCTTTACTAATTTCAACAGAAATCATAATTATTTATTTAAAATGTCTGCTCATTAATTATTTTGCATAAGCCCAGCCATAAATTGTGAAACAGTAAGAACCCATATATTCTAACAAGACACAGCACCACATGAAATGAAAATATTTTTATTTCTGTATTTTTAAAACCCAAACATAATTAAGCAAGTAAAAAGTCTACAACAGCTTTTCAAAAATATAGATACATATTTGCTTAATATATAAACTTTCTTCTTTTTTTTACATTTGCTATTATTTCATTAACATCCACTAAACATCTTTGAATAAATATTTGTATTTAACATTTAAAGTTAATTGCCATTCAGTACTAAGATTAAGATGCAGAATCAATTATTCTGTATCATCTGGTGACTGAATGGACTTAAGACTTAGAATCAAGCTGTTATGAATAAAAACATTTTTGTTTTCACACTGTCTCTAGTAACCCTGCAATCAAGATCTTTATGATCATGAAGGTAGTTGGAGCAAACCAATTGCTTTCAAAAGCAGACTGAATATATCTTTAATTTTTCATCAGTTATAATTTCATTCTATACTTTATGCTCTGAAATATTCTGAAATTTCTTCCCAAGGAGACAGTGTTATCTGTAGCTAAATCAGTCATCACACTGCTGTTCTACAAAGCACTGTGACCTGTGTTGGACTGTATCGTTAAATATCATAGGACACAGCATCAAAGGGCTTCCTTTTTTTTTTT
Source organism: Dasyornis broadbenti (assembly GCA_013397935.1). Classification (NCBI taxonomy): domain Eukaryota; kingdom Metazoa; phylum Chordata; class Aves; order Passeriformes; family Dasyornithidae; genus Dasyornis; species Dasyornis broadbenti. The sequence goes on from VZRN01001712.1 coordinate 316,337, forward strand.
TTCCCCTCTTTTCTCTTTTCTCTTTTCTCTTTTCTCTTTTCTCTTTTCTCTTTTCTCTTTTCTCTTTTCTCTTTTCTCTTTTTTCTGTTTTTTCTCTTTTTTCTCTTTTCCCTTCCCTTCCTGTGGGACCACACCAGTGACAGGTCACTAGTCTGATGTTACCCATTAAACAAAATGTTAAAAGTTGATACCATATATGCAATGTTCCTCACCTTGGAAGAAAACCTGTTACCATGACATTACAATGTGCAATATGACCTTCCCTTCCAGTTACAAGCTTATTTTCAGATATTAGCAATGAGAGATTCTAGCACCTGCATTCTTTTCATCTCGTTTTGATGCTGTGATTCCCACCAGTGCTCTCATTCCTTTCTTCAGATGATATGGAGTCATCCAAATCTTTCTTTGAAGTCCCAAAGCTGTGCTTGAATTAGCTCAGATTCATTATTGTCCAGAAAACCTCTGCACACATAAGTTATTTCACACCCGAGTACACTTCACTATTTACTCTTCTACTGGATATTTTGTCTGAAACGCTCCCACAAGAAGAATTCCCACATCCTGTGAAGCAAGAGAAACCACATTGTTGCTTTCATGACAAAAAATCCCTCAAGGAACAAAGGGGCAAAAATATATATGACAATAAACAGCACGAGCAAAATGAGAATCAACTTGAACAGGTAATGTTATTTCTGTTCTGGTAAGTAGGTAGTTAGAACTGTCAAATGTTAGCTTCGTGGCTTAGTGGCTGCTGTAATAGAGTATGGATTAGTGTTTCTACAATCAGAAAGGTGTTTTTACTAATGTAAACAGATGGAAAGAAGAGCTTGGTAAGTAGATAGAAAATTAGGAAGTTAATCTAGCTTGCCCAGTAATTAAGGTTTCTCTGCTAAAGGAATTAAAAAATAAAAGGTATGCTTTTCCAAAAAGATTACTGTGGTTTTAGAAAATATTTTAGCATATTTTAAACATTATTTATAAAATGAGCTATTTATGAATGTATGTTAGTTCTGTAAGTAATGCTGAAAAAAGTGTAGATTTTACTGTTTTGTTCTAAACTAAATGAGAAAGATTAGTAGCCTGATACTTGAGCTGAAGTCTGTTGGGAAATTGGAAGAATGGCTGTAATTGTGTGGGTTTTCCCCTTTTGCTTTTTATAAGGTGTACAGATAGAAAATAATACAGACTAGTAGTAATATTTCTGATTAAAAATACACCTACCTTACCGACTAAGAAATAACTTTAAAAAGTTCTACTAACCACTCTATGAGGAAGAAGAATTTCAGTTTCTATTTACAAAGAAAAAAAAAAAAAAGTAAAAAAATAAAAAGGTAAAAAAAAAGTAAAAAAAAAAGTAAAGGAAGTTTCTTGTCCTAACATCATGAATTGTATAGAATATAGTAAAAGAATTGTGACAAATTGTTTTGAAAGTCATTTAACTGAGCTGTCAAGTGAATTCTAGCAGTTCAGAATCTGGTTTTACAGTACTATTTCAACTGGGTGAGGCATTCTAGATGACTACTAGACAATACAAGCAAGAAAAAATTCTGGAGGGAGAATAAAATTTGAATAGCATAAGTGTAATTAAGCAAAAATGTAGATAGATAATGGTCTAGGATGGAACCAGTAATATATACATATATATGTATATGTAATACATGTGTAATATATATATGTATATACTCTACATTCATTTGTACAAAAAGAAAAATAAAAAGCATTTTACTTTATTTAGCAAAAATTAAAAGTATTTTAGTTTAGTACAAAAAGGAATTATTAGTGCATAGGAAAATAACACTCAATCTTTGATAGAAATCGGGAGAAATATGCACTTTTCATTTAAAACATTAAATGAAGAAAACTGCATCTTTTTCTGACAGCACCTTGACAGCTGCTGGACAGCATAGGTACCCTGTAACCTATGAGCCAGAGGCATCACCTCAAGATGATGACATCAAGCTGAGTCTCTTCTTTGAGACAGACAGGAGAACAAAAGCAAAAAAACCCCAAAACAAACAGAATCTTAAAAGAGCTAGTGACCATGTCTTTTACATGTGCTGTTTACTGTCAGCATTATATACATTTTCGCCTGAGTCTGACTGGAGAGGGAGAACTTACTTTCCTGCGAATAAGAAATGAAACTTTTGAAATGAATAAGAATAAGAAATGAAAATTTTGCGTCTGACCGGGATTTATTTTTTTTATAATATGTTTCTAAAATGAATATACAGTTCTGAAAACAATTATTGAGGTTATCCCAAGTAACCTTTTTACAATTCTTTAAACTACAGAGCATTAGATCTTGTGTAGATTGTTTGAGACATTTGAAATTGTCTTTTAGTAACAGCTTCAGGAATGTTAATACAGACAATATTACCAGTATGGAGTTTAAAAAAAAAATTCATTGCTAGAACACCATTTAATTCTAAAGTATGTCAGGAAAAAGTCATAACTAGAGATACCTTTCATATAAAAACTATTTGATTTCAGTACAACTTATGATTGAATATGTGGCTTCTTTCTTGGACAGATTGATTTAAATTAACATAAAATACACAAAGATAGGATCCTTACTTTATTTGTAATCCAAATCCAGTGAACCAGATGTCACCAAAAAAAAAAAAAAAAATTGTGTGAGGACTTTATTCACACCAAAAGAACTCTGAAAATACAGGCCACCGTTTTTGAACAAATCATTCGAAAGTACTTGCTAGACCCTGCGAAATGCTACCAATGTAGAGAAAGCATCAGAATGAAAGTTGTTTTTCTCCTTTTTTTTTCCTCTGGTTTTGTGGAAATATGGTCCAGTGCATATGTTTTGCTGTAGTGAAGTACATTGTTACTAATTTTATGAGTTTGAAGTAATTCATTGTGTCAGAACCTTGTATTCATTATCCACAGAGATGTTATTCACTCTTAATCATTCATGTCATAGCAAACAGGAGGAGCCAAATCTAGACCACACATCCATCTAGATTTCATTTATTGGAGGTTGAACTAGATGACCTTTAAAGCTCCTTTCAAATGAAACCATTCTATGATTTAGTTTCATCACAATTTTTAATGGAAAATCTCTTTTCAAGTAAGGATAAAAAATATTTAATTAACGTAGATATGTTATATACAGTACTTTTTTTAGATAATAAACATTCCGTGGGTGTGCAGATGATTTTTCTAAAGGTATTATTTACTTCTGAAAAGCAGAAAACTTAGTAAATTTGTAGATGAACTTCTAACATACAGCAGCTACTGGGGGAAGAACAGTCCAAAACAGTTTTGGTTTATGTACAAAAGGTCAGAATGTAACTTATGCCCAGAGTAAGGTGATACATAATGAAAAATTACCATTGGTGACTACATTGAGGAGGACAAAAAGGTTAGCCATCACAAATCTTATATTTAATACAGAAATATAGCCTATTCTTTCCTTCTTCCTTCTTAAATGTGATCTGGTTTGCATTAATGAACGCGGGATTGAATAAAGTTTCACACAGTACTCCGTGACATTTAGACACTTGGAGTGAGAAATCCTACATAAAAACTTCTCCCTTTGAACTTTCAGTGTGTAAATATTGGGAAAATGGTCCCTTGCAATTATTGCAATAAAAGTTTCAAATATACTTTGCAACAACATTTAAAAGGTAAACATGGAAAATCAAAATACACTTTACAGATGATGTTCATAGTAAAATAATATTTGTGGGAAACAACACATTTTTCTGCAGATAGGTTTCATTCTGATAACAACTGTAAGAAGACACCTGTGAGAACTGAAAATATGCAGGTAACGAACATGGCCAAAATCCACAGCTGAAGTGTTTAAGGGTAGATTTATTCCATCATCTCATTGACAAAATGGGCATAAATACACCTCCAAGCTTATTCCCGCTTAGCAAGGGCAAAAGGCACATGTTTATTTCCTGCTTTAATATATCATAGGGCCTGGCACACGTGCATTCCTTCACAAGACTGTGTTTTTACAACCTCCAAGGTTTGTATCTCTCTTCCCCCTCCCCACTGGGAGGCCTAGGCCTGTGAAGAATACTTTTTAGGTCTTTTCTACAACATCCTGTTATCTTCTGCAGAAATTCCACTCCCCAAGGCATAAAGAAAACGACCCGAGGTAACCACAACATGTGAAAATTCTCACACCAAATATTCTTAGCATCTTCCAGCTACAAGGTCATCTTTGAGTGAAAACAGCTCTTATTCTTTCGCTTCTCAGTCAATCTTTCATTTTCAACCCCTTTCTCCTTGCATTACTCCACGTGATAATGTATCATGCACCATGCTTTAGAAGACAGGTTGTAGAGATAATTTATTTCATGTGCAAGTTTTGAGAAAGGGAAATTTTGAAGCAGGCTATCCAGTAAAAAAATAGTCAGGTACAAGTAAATGAAAGTCAAGATACTGAGAAGTGTTGAATAAAGAAAGTATGGCACAGGCCTTCTCAGAATATTATCCCTTTCTTAAACTGTCTTGGGAATGATGCATATAGATTGAGACACTCTAGAATCCTAGTTACTTTGAAATGTTATTAATTATTCTAACCTGTTATTCTCGGATGTTCCTCTAAGAATCTGAGCAGACATATGGGGAAAGACTGATGAATAACATTCACTTAGTATGCCTGATATGGTCTCAAAGCTGATATATTATGGCAATTTGATGTGATAGGCTTGAGGGCTTTTTTTGGAAGGGTATGTTACATTTTAGTAAAAAAACCACATAATATAAATTCCTTACTATTTTCAGTACCTACCAACAGAATGAAGAATCAAGTAAGTAGTTTAACCAAAGTGAATTTTGCACAGATCTTTCTTTTTTGCTTGCAATTATGAAAACAGACTGCCTTATTCAGGCCAATTATCACATTTTTAACTAAAGGCATTTTATCAAATGGACAACATTACCATGAAAAATAGGTCTCTTTCAGTTTCTCTGCAATATAAGTTAAATTAAGCATGAAAATATATCTATGTTTAGCAGGAAATAAACAACAACAAAACCATATCAATTACTACATTTATGCTTGAATGACAGTTGTTTTTACCAAGGTAGCAGTTTTATTTTACTGTCCGTTCACACTATTCCTAGTGTGCATGTATAACATTGTCAAATGCTAACATTATAATTTGTCAAGCACTCAGAATAAGCAATTTGTGCCCTTTTAAAGACATGTTTAATTTTTATACTAGACACTAGAATAATCATAAGTATTTCTGTATTTGCTTTCAGTCAAAGTATTTTTTAAATATCAAAATTACCCCAACATTTATACTCTCAAGGATACTGTAAAATTTTCAAATACATGTTTTAAAGAATTCACAGTTTCAGACACAGAAACAACATAAGCAAACACATCAAGGTAGCATCTGGAACAGTACTTACAAACTTCACTTCTTGAAACACAGACACCTGATCTAGTGAGGCAAAAACACTTCTCTAACTCAGCTAATACTCTTGCACATATACGAGCTGGTGTCTCTATTGACCAGAGGACAAAATCAACTCTTTGTATTTGTGTTAACTCATCAGAACAGCTGCAATTTTCAAGGTGCATACATCTGTAGACCTTACTACAAGAGAGAAATGTGGTAACAGAGCAGTTCTCAAAGGGAAAAAGAATAATAACCTGTTGTTTATGAAACTTTGAACTAGAGTTGACAATGTAATGGTTTAACCTCTGCCAGCATCCAAGCATCACGCAGCTGCTTGCTCACTCCTCCACCAGCAGGACTGGGGACAAAATTGGAAGGATTAAAGCCATTTAATGAGTTGAGATAAAGACAGCTAATAGGAAAAGCAAAAGCTGTGCACATAAACAAGGCAAAGCAAGAAATTAATTCACCCCTTCCCATGGGCAGGCAGGTGTTCAACCATCTGCAGGAGAGCAGGGCCCCATCATGCGTTACAGTGACTTGGGAAGACAAACACCATCACTCCAAATGTCCCTCTCGTCCTCCTTCTTGCCCCCAGTTTATATACTGAGCACAATCTCATATGGTCTGGAATAACCCTTTGGTCAATTTGGGTCACCTGTCCCACTTGTGTCTCCTCTCAATTTCTTATGCACCCCCAGTCCCCTCACCAGTGTGGCAGTACAAAAAACAGAAAAGGCCTTGGCTCTGTGTAAGCCCTCCTCAACAATAACAAAAGCACCTCTATATTACCATCAGTGTGTTCAGCACAAATCCAAAACACAGCCCCATACCAGCCACAAGAAAATTAACTCCACCTCAGCCAAAACCAACACAAGTACTCAAATTATGAGTATTATTAATTATTTTGTAACTGAAACAATTTCAAAAAGTAACAGAAATAATTGAAGTTTCTTTCATTGTACATAGCCTTACATTACAGGAACATGGTGCTGACCAGTATTATGTTGGTATGATATCAAATAGTAAGGAAGTGATCATATATTTTGAGGTGACATACAGGGTCCTCCTATTTCTGCTTCACTGTGACGGATTCCAGATGAAATTGTATCACATCCTTCCTAGTGAACTTTCAAGACATTTTATTCTACAAAGATAGTTATACATTGGAATTTAACACTTCAAATACAGTCTATCCTGAATATTGTAAAATACGGTCACTAAAGACAAGATTTAAAAAATTGATAAATGTAAATAACATGTAATAAAATATGAATACATTTAACACTGCACATCTATCTCCCTTGAGTTTTGTGCATATGCGCCATTTTCTTTCTTCAAAACATCTCTCTTTAAAGATGTTAAAGTTTATAAAAAAAACCCAGTTGTAAAGGTGCCTCATTCCTGAAGAGACTCAGAATTAACTAGAATTTATTTATGCTCCTTTCGGCAAGAAGATGGCATTGGTTTTTTTGTTGTTTTTTTTTTACTGCAAACAAGCTATAAGTGTTTGTGTAGCATGAAATACCATGCAGATTTTGCTCATGACAATAGTACTACTCTTTTTTAGAAACTCTTGAATTTAGTCAAGCAATAAAGATTAAAATATCAAATCATGAAGTCATTAAAGCAACAAATTTCCTGGGTAATATATTAAGCAATGTCCTCAGTAGTGCTTAATTAACCCAATCTAAAAATAAACTTAGCTTAATAAACAGCATGTGAAAGATACTTTGGAATGAATGAAACATGTCAAATCCTGTGTTTAATTTTGGGCCCCTCACTACAAAAAAGACACTGACTGGAACATGTCCAAAGAAGGGTAACAAAGATGATTAAAGGCCTGGAGCACAAGAGGAAGAGCTGAAGGAACTTGGATTGTTTATCCTGGAAAAAAAAGGATGCTCAGGGGAAACCACAGTGCTCTATATGTACCTGAAAGGAGCTTGTAGTCAGGTGGGGGTCGGCCTCTTCTCCCAGGTCACAAGTGACAAGACAAGAGGATACAGCCTCAAGCTGTCCCAGAGATGGTTTAGACTGCAAACTAGGAAGAATTCCTTCTCTGGAAAACTTTTGAGGCATTGGAACAAGATGCCCAGGGAAGTGGTTGAGTCACAATTCCTGGAGGTATTTAAAAGATATGCAAATGTGGCACTTAGGGACACGTTTTAGCAATGTCTTGGCAGTGTTAGATTTATGTTGGACTCAATTACTTTAAAGGTCTTTTCCAGTGTAAATGGTTCTATGATTTGATGAAAAAAATTTTATTCCAAGCAGAATTTTGTGGACTAATGAGTGCAGGGTAAACCATTTTTTGAGCAAAAATATCTTTCAGTCTCAAGGATACTAATAAATATTTATTTTAAAAGTTGTTGTCTTGTCAATTCTTGATGAGAAATTCCACATTTCCAACAATATTTCACTTGAAGAAACAATTTCCTCCTTCACAGATTTGAAAAACTTGAACATCTCTCCACTGGTTCAAATTACAAACTTAAAAATGCAAGTAATAGCTGTAAGCATTTTTTTGTTGTAGGAATGAAAAGACCACACAGATTTAGAATTATTTCTGAACCAAAGCTATTCCCAAGACATCAAATAAAATAAATAAATAAATAAATAAATAAATAAATAAATAAATAAATAAATAAATAAATAAATAAATAAGACAAAGTATTTTTCTTAAAATGCACCATTGGTGGATTTTATGGCAAAATGTTAGATTTCTATCAGGAAAGTTCAGAAGATTCTTATAACAAATATGATATGTCTCAATATGTTATCATGATTATCATGCCGTGATTAAATGCATCTAAACAATATAGTCATTCCAGAAACATCTAATTTATCTAGACTGTTGTGAACAAAGTCTGTCAAAAGTAGATATTATGCATGTATTATACCTTCAATGGCTGTGATGTAATAGTAGGTTTGGTAAAGCTCTACTGTACTGAGATTTGTAGCTCAGCTTTGGGAAAAGAAAAAGTCATAAGTGAGCTTCTGATAACAGCACAGAGCTACATTCACTTGGGTCAGGAATTTGTATAGCCATATTCACTACAAACACTTCTGATGCTGCAGCACTGACTCAGAGGCAACTACTCAGTTCTATTTTCATTTTACATGTTAGGTTTGCTTTTGTTTTGCCCTAATTTATTTATTCTCCTTCTCACAGTTCATGATTACTGTAAAGTTATTAAAATTGCATAAACCTGACAAGTGCTGCAGATACTTTTTGTGTTAAAGTGCCATGTCCACAGTCACAGATGACTGCAAACTGTGAATCTTTAGTTTCTTATGCAAAAGTACATACACAGATGAAGTTTCAAATCATAAAATTTATGTGCAAATGATAGCGTTTCAGTAATCCTAAGGGTACTTTTTGTACCTGTTGTATCATTAACTTGTATGGTTTTAAAGACAAAATTAACTGGATCCTAATAAAAGATTACACTTCACAAGCTCACGTACCTCCATGAATTCTTTTGATTCTGATATTGCAGAGCAAAGGACTGAGATCACAATCACAAGTGATTATGAATAATGAAATTTTAATGCTACCTGTTATGTTTATAATCCATAAATGTAGTAAGTTTCAATCAAATCTTAAGGTTGCTTGTATTCACATATCAGAACATTTATGTATTTGTCTTTTGATAAGAACTGTCTCTGTTATGCTGATTTATTTTTTTGTTCCACTTACCTCAGCTATCAGTTGTGTGACTGAATGTATATTGCCATGTGCCTATGGAACTTGACATGGTTTAGTATTGAACAAAGATGGTGCTGCTAAGTTGATGGTTTGACTTGGTGATCTTAGAAGTGTTTTCCAGCCTTAATGATTCTATGTGTTTATGATTCTAGGAAACACAACTTTTGCAGTTCTCTGAATTTGAGTTCTTAACTCTATCGCCTCCATATTATGAATGAAACAAATGGTCTTAATTTTCCTTCCTTCCTTCCTTCCTTCCTTCCTTCCTTCCTTCCTTCCTTCCTTCCTTCCTTCCTTCCTTCCCTCCT
>VZRN01001712.1:326199-340869 GCA_013397935.1 Dasyornis broadbenti
GCCTTCCTTCCTTCCTTCTGCGCCTTCCTTCCGCGCCTTCCTTCCGCGCCTTCCTTCTGCGCCTTCCTTCCGCGCCTTCCTTCTGCGCCTTCTTTCTGTGCCTTCCTTCCGTGCCTTCCTTCTGCACCTTCCTTTCTTCCGTGCCTTCCCTCCTTCCGCACCTTCCCTCCTTCCGCGCCTTCCTTCCTCTCTTTCCTCTCTTTCCTCTCTTTCCTCTCTTTCCTCTCTTTCCTCTCCCCTCTTTCTCTTCAAGGCACACGAGTGGGTGAATATCGTGCTTTAAGAATGAGAAGTAAAAACCCAACTAAAACCAGTTACTACCACCTTGTTAATTCATCTTGTGCTAATAGCTAGAACTAGTGAATAAGGATGAGCTTATGTATGTGTTCTGAATTTTATGTAAAGTTAAATATCAACATTCTCTACAAAAACTGTTCTCATTTTGTTTCCTGTTTTTCACAATTTTAAAAACCTGGACAAAATTTTCTATTTTATAGTCTTATAACAATTTGAAAGTGAATTTTCAGTTTTTCCATCCAGAAGCATACTGCAGGATTAAACTTTCTAGATTCCCTTAAAGTATTGGTATAGCTCAAATTGATTAGAAAGAATAATGTTGTCTATTAAATATTTTAGTTCCCTATTACCACAGTTGCTTTTATTTGCATATTAGTCTCTAGTATAATAAAAGCTGGACTAAATTTAGCAGTTTATATCTTCTTATCACAGAAAAAAATAAACATGGAACATTAAATATGTCATTTTTCCTATTGGAGGCATAGTAAAACTGACTTTATTATGGCTGAGCTTTTTAGTAGGTAAATGACATAAGGAATTCTGTTTAACCAAGAGGGCAGCTATGGAAATTCATTTAGTGACTGAGACATCTTAGTGATTATGCTGTTTATTTTTAAATGGAATAGGCACACATTAATTAAACTTCATAATGTTTTTCGTCTGGACATATACCACTAAATGAGACACATACCAAAAAAAAAAAAAAAAAAAAGTAAANGTTTGTCCGAGAATAATCCAAAAAAAAAAAAAAAAAAAAAAAAAAAAAAAAAAAAAAAAGTACAAAATATTTATGTACTGTTTGCAAAGCAATCCAAATATGCAAAGTTATGATACTTAAAGCAGATGAAATACTTAATGGAAATAATGCCCCAGCTGAAATGCCTGAAGGCATCTGCTAACTTAATTGTAAAATTTCATTATATAAGACAAAAGAGCTGTACCTAGCCATGTTACATTTGAAATGTTTATTTTTTTCCTTAGATCCCAGGATAATGATTTTCCAGTTATGGAGAAGGCTTCTGTGTAAATAGACTCTTCCTTCAGGAAAATAAAAAATAGCTAATAAACAAGCTTGGCATTTTCAAAGGCAATTAGTACAGCCTGAAATTAGATATGCAAATTAGCAATGCTCCAATAAATTGGTGGTTGGTACACAGATTTTTCTCTTTAGATATACAGAAAGCACAATCCAAACCACAAAAGGAATGAATTTATGCTTCATTTTACTTTTAAGCAGTCTAGAGATTTTAGCATTCTTCTCGTGGTAAGTGGCTGAGTTGATTATGGCAATTTGAGGTTTTTTCTTGTTTACGAGTCAATAACCATAGTCTAGAGCAATAAATTTTAAGGTCAAAGGTTCTTATTAGTGTCTATACAACTTTTAATGTTCCAAGTACTACTCTCAAAATGCATTCACACTACAATGCTGGTTAATATATATGTCATTATTTCTGTTGTTTTTGCTGTGATCATTGTTATTAGTTTTGGTGTTATTAATATGTTTAAGGTTTTTTAGACATGTTAGTAACTGAACTAAGAATAATTACATTTCTGAGTAGGAGGAAAAGCTGAGGGGCTTTTCTGTTACATGGTTCTAGAAAAGAGTTGGGCTGGTCAGGCCTCATACCTGATTCAGGCATTGCTATTTTGTCAGAGAGCAAGAACATTTAGGACTACAGAAAATGTCTTGGAATTATGTATTTTCCTCCACCCTTATAACTTAAATACTATTATAAAAGATAGATCATGAACTGAGTTAATAAAAATTCACTGGACAACTCTGACCCACACTATTATGGTCTAAAATTTATATCTAAATTTGACACTAATAGATTCATTTTTGTAAGGAACTATTAAAGATTCATCGATGATCCAGAAATTTGGATGGAGGAAGAATTGGTCAGGACTAACCGGATAGCTTTGGTGGAAAAAAGGGACAGCTGTTGCAGTCTAGCATGGAGAGGAACAAGTAATTTTGTGGTGAACTTATGTCTACAACAGCTAAAGAATTTAAAAAATTATAGATAAGTATTATTATATATTTCCAAGAGTTTATCTAAGAGACTTCAGTGTTTTGTGAGCAATTTTCTTAAGTGTAATTTAAAACAATTAAAATAATGAAATTTACCTTGAAAAGTTCTATTGTGATCATATAATCCAGTCTTCTGTAGAGCATAGGGCAACAATTCACATTGAATGATTTCATCATCAAATACATTCCGTGAGGACATTCCATACCTGTACCATCATCTTTGAATTGTTATGGCAATCAGGAGATTTACCTGTGGACTGGAAGAAAGCAAATGTCACCCCAGTCTTCAAAAACGGAAAGAAGGAGGACCCAGGAACTACTGACCACTTCTATCCTTGGATTGGTGGTAGAGTACCTCATTGTGGAGGCCATCGTTATCCATATGGAGGACAAGAAGGTGATCAGGAGTAGTCAGCCCAGGTTAAAGATAAATTATGCTTGACCAAACTGATTGTCTTCTACAATGAAACAACTACCAGGGTGGATAAGAGGAGAGCAGTAGACATTGTCTACCTTAACTTCAGCAAGACTATCAACACTGTCACAAAATCCTCATTGGCAAATTCAGGAAGTGTGGACTGGATGAGTGGACAATGAGGTGGATTGAGATCTGGCTGAACAGATGACCCTGGAGAGTTGCAATCAGTGGCACAGTGTGTAGTTTGAAGGCCTGTCACTAGTGGCATTCCCCAAGGCTCTATACTCAGCCCAGTGTTGTTTAACTTATTCATCAATGACTTGGATGAAGGGGCAGATGCCTCCTCAGCAGGTTCACTGATGACAGAAAGCTGGAAGGAGCAGCTGACATCACGGAGTGTTGTGAGGCCTTCAGAAAGACCTTGACAGGTTGGAGAGGTGGGTAGAGGATGTCTGAAATTCAACAAAAGCAAGTACAAGGTTCTACACCTGGGGAGGAACAACCCCATGGACCAACACAGGCTGGGGGCTGACCTGCTGGGAAGCAGCTCTGTGGAGAAGGACCTGGGGGTTCTGGTGGACAACAAACTCTCCATATGCCTGTGTGGCCAAGAAGGCCAATGGTATTCTGGGGTGCATTAGGAAGATCATTACCAGCAGGTCAAGGGAGGTGATCCTGCCCCTCTGCTCAGCCTTGGTGGGGCACATCTGGAGTGCGGTGTCCAGTTCTGAGCTCCTCAGTACATGAGAGACATGGAGTTCCCAGAGAGAGCTATGAAGATGATTAAGGGACAGGAGCATGTCCCTTACAAGGACAGGCTGAGGAAACTGGGCCTGTTCAGTCTTGAGAAGAGATGACTGAGCGGGGATCTCATCAATGTCTATCAGTATCTGAAGGGAGGGTGTTAGAGGATGGATCCAGGCTCTTCTGAGTGATGCCAAGCAGTAGAAGAGGCAATGGGAAGAAACTGATGCACAAGAAGTTCCACCTGAACATGAGTAAGAACTTCTTTACTGTGCGGGTGGTTGACCACTAGTACCAGAGACATTGTGGAGTCTTCTTCACTGGAGATATTCAAGAACCATTTGGATGCAATTCTGTGCCATGTGCTCTACGATGACCTTCCTTGAGCAGGCAGGCTGAACCAGAGGATCCACTGGTCAACCTTGGACATTCTGTAGTTCTGTGATTCTGTGAAATGCTTCAAGTGACAGAAAATACACCAAATTTTCCAAGAAATTGTCTCACTAGATAATGACTCACTATTAAGATTTGCAACATATCCAATCTCAATGCATAAATTGTTTTCATTAGAAATAAAAAACCTGTCCTTTGCCATTTAGAACTATCAAGAAAATTCAGGACAGATTTAATTTATGCTGATCTGCTCCATTTGCCATGACAAAATTTCCCTTAATATTAATATGAAACTGTGGCTATAATGTTAGAAGAATCTGGTGCAGAGCACAAAGTTTTTCCATCCCTGGAATTCAGTGATATTCTTTGGTTTTAAAATATTGTAATTCTCTTATGGTTTTTCTTCTTTTAGTATTTTGCACTTAGTGTGAAGACAATGTAAGTTAACAAAATATTATTTTTATCTTTAAGAAGTGTGGGGGTGGTGGGGGATGGTCAGTGAACTACAAGTTGGTCAGCCTCACATGAATGCCAGGAGACGTGGTGGAGTAAATCTTCCTGGAGACCATTTCTAAACACATTAAACACATGTAGGTGATTACAATTTAGAAAGGTGAAATTTTGGTTAACCAACCACATAGCTCACTAGAATGGGATGACTGACTTGGTGGATGAACAGAGAGTGGCGGATGGCTTTTGGATGGCTCAAGTTAAATAACGTGAAATTTAGCTGCTGCGTGCCAGATGCATGTGAATAGCACATGAAAAGAATTCTTTAATAAATCTCCCAGACCGCCAGAACAGAAGCAACTTATTGTTGATACTAAATATGCAGAGCTGAGTCTATTGGTCTAACAATATTTCCAAACAATGCAAAGAAAAGAATGAGAGAAATGGACAAGGTGTTTTACCTGCAAATTACTTAAATCCAAATAATGACTATGACTGTGAAATATATGTGTTGAGACTTGTTTAAAAAATAGTAACAATTCCTGCTACTTACACATTATCCATAAGTGTTAAAGAAAGAAAAAAGTTATATGACCATGTCTGGCTCTGCCATCTACCATACAGCCACTGCAGTGAATCCTTTATCTAATTACTAAAAGCAATTTGGTGATAAAGCAGAGTTCCAGTATTTATTTAAGTGATGTGAGTCAATTTAAAAAACATGTAAACCAGATTTTTGTCATATTTCTTTGAGCAAGGTTTTGCCCAGAATTTTTTTTGAGTGCTTTGTTTAGACATTCTAGCCCTGTGTACCTTAACTGATTGAACTCTACTGATTCTCTTGAGATATTTTCTCAGACATGGATGTTTCTAATTGGAATTCTATTAGTGCTCAGTTTTCCATTTCCTAATTGCCTTTCTGTACTTTTCTTCCTTACATAAACATCATTAATACCATGATGAATACTATGATTAATTCTATATCATTCTTTATTTTTCTTGACTGATGCAAATATTATCAATGTTTTCAGTGAAAAAAACATTTTTAAGTCAGTTACTTTTTTATATCAGAAATAGAGTTAGGCTGAGTTAATTACATTTAAATCCCAGGGTTAATTGGTCATATTGGATTTTCCAATGCTCTTTGCTACCTTGTTAGCATGCAGTTTTAGTCATTCAGTAGTGGAGGTGAAAAGCCTTCCTTAACTTTAGGATTTCATATTTATATATGGATCTAAACAAGGAAAAACTCACACTGTTAGAGAAGAAAAATGAAAGGGAGGTTTGCTGGTGATAAAAGAACTGTGGTGAGGTAACAGTCATTTGTGCTCAGAATATCACAGAAAATGCAGTTCTGTTGTTGAAAACTTGTAGGTGTAAAATTACATCTTTTATGTTTGCCAGAAAAAGAGAGGAAAGTACCACTGAAAGAGGGTGGTTTTATTCATTTTGAAAGAATCCGGTGAAGATAATTTTAACAAAGGACATATGAAGAGAGGTTTTACATATGGTCTGTTACAGATGGCTGCAATATCAACAGCTTCAAGAATAAAAAATTGGTTGGAAGGTTTTAATAATTTTCTACTATGACAATAATCAAAATACTGGAGCTTGAATGACTGGATTCTCCTCCTTACTGACATACACACTACATGGTTCAGGCTTTGTTTTGTGGTTGTAATGTGTTTTACATCAGGTCCTGGTTCTCTTAAAATAACAAAAGTATTCCTCTGTAAACCAAAATAAAAGATTAAGTCCTAGCAGAATAACCACAAAAAGACACTGCCACTGAGGTGTATCAAAGGATTGTAAAGTATTTAAAGTATTTATACAATCATGAGCTTGTGATAATGTGAAGTAGCATTTGTTTTTGTGTATGTTTGTTTTTGTTTTTCTTTTAATAGATGCAGATTGATGTATTACGGAATATTCTAAAGCGTGGGGTTTATATTAGCAGTTCTAGAATAGGCATAAGTTAGTTGGAAAAGATGTGCTTTGAGACGTGATCAGAAATATGTGAGAATGGATATGAGATCTATCTGCTTCTTTATGTGATCAGTTTCTCAATTTTGTGTGTGTTCTGTTGTTTTCTCTTTGGTGGGGGGGTGGTTTGTTTGGTTGGTTGGTTTGGGCTTTTTAATCTGTAGGCATCTTTGCCTGGACTCCTGTCCAGGTGAAAATGAGTAAAGAATTTTTTCATGTCTACCAGTCCAGGCAAAAGACACATCTCCCTCTCCATAACATGATTTTTTACACTGTTTTCGTGACATCTTTTGGTTGATCCAGTACTTTAAGTTGTTTTGTCAAACAGACTATTTTATTTTGTTTGTTTGGAGGTTTTAGTTGAATTTAGTTTTCTTAATACCTTGGAGGAAAAGAGCAGTTTGGGCACTAACTACAAGTTAAAGCTTGTCCCAGTTGCATTCATCTTTGGAGTGAGGCAGATATGATTTATTCTAACAACATACCACATGTAAGAATAAATTGCTTTAAATGATTGAATACAAATAAATGTTTAGAGTTAAACCAATTTGAATCAAAACGCCTGACAAGTAATGGAAAAGCCACCATAACAACAAGGCACACTGGAGACATCTCCCATAGTTTGTTGACCTCTCATCTTTGGTTAAGTGTTATTGTCACTTGACATTGCTTTATTTAGTGTATTCTAGCAACAGCTACATGGCTTGAAGTCATGGACCAAAGATCCTTCCTGTTATGTGTAGTACAAACAGACAAAAAGAAAAAAACTTCTGCACAAAGAGAAAGCAGACGTAGAAAATCCAATATTAACTCAATCAGGAGAACATCTACACCACTGAGGCAAAGATATAATCTGTTCTCTTTTGAAAGCTCAGAGATGGATTAATCTTTCTAAACTCAAGACCTTCAGCTTTGTAGGTTATCTTATTCTGTGTGGAACACACATTGATTTATCACTGCAAACCCTGAGTAGAGCTGCAACTGAAAAAATTCATTACCAACAATTCAGAATGTTTAAAAAGAAGGGTAATCTATGCCTATGTGACTGTGGGTTCAAAATAAATGTGATAAATGTAATCATACACTTATTTTGAACATAAATGTTTCATGGTAACTTTCATGTTGCCCATAGACGTCTTGAAGAATATAACTTTGTGCAACTTGTAAATATAATGGTATACTAAGAGATAACAAGATAAGATATGTAATTTTACAACAGTTATATAGTATATAACCTATATAAGATATATAGGTTTACAAGACACTACTGCATCAAATATAATATTGTAAACATAAAGAAAATTCAATGCTTTAATGTTACATGATATCCTACCTATGTTTACTGAAAAAATTTTGTAAAAATAGAAAGGTCATATACAGACATACAAATTTGAATATAATAAAAGTTGCGTGGTTAACAGCTCTCACTAGAATCAGGAAAAAAAAAACCCCATCTGTTTATCTTCTTACTTGTAGACAAAAGACAGTGCCAAAAACTTTTGAAAACTTCAACTTTTTTCATCCATAATGTCACATTTTCTGGCAATGATTCTACTGAATTGGTATGTCTCTCATTAGTATCATATTTGGTAACTGTTGTCCCCCACCCATTACAGAAGCCTGGACAGCACTTTCAGCTTATTTAATCTCTTTCTTTCTTTCCTTGTTATTCTTTAATTTTTTGCCTTCTTGATTCTTCTACCTCTTACTCTTTTTTTTTCATTGCTTCTTTTGATGCTATTTAAGATTGCTAGTGTTCAAGTTCTGATTCTTGCGTTCATGCAAACTTTGAAAATTTACAAGTAGACTTAGACTAGCAACTCTGTGGAATGACAAAGATTTTATCTTACCTCCTTGTCCAGAAATACTTTTTTGATATTCTTACAGGGTTTTTTTTCAATGTGAAGTCCATTTTTACTAGAAATCATCAAGCTCACTGGAGAATTTTATCAATCTCTTAACACAATCTCTAAACCTCTATCAGTATTATGTCTCATAAAGCCCTACAGTATAGTTGTCAGTTGATGTTCCTCTCCCATATCTATTCATTGGTATTTGTCACTTATGTGGATTCTTCAATTATGGAAGATATTTTGTGCTTAATGAATCACAATGTTGTCATTTACGTAACTGAGCACAATAACTGACCAGCTTAAAAATATCAAAGGTAAATGACCCAGAGCCCAGTTTGTAAGACCAAAGCGGAAAAAGAAATCAAATCTCAGAAGTGAAGACCATGTGAAAACAAGTAATGGTTCCTGTGAAATTCTGCCATTGCTAGCATCCAAAGAAAAACCTTTTAGATTGATTTGAAAAATTTTACTTGTGACTATGTATATAAAATTCATGGAGAAGATGGGTGTCACTGCATAGAGTCGCTTTGCATGCATCAGGAAACATTAGATTGTCTAAATGCCCTCTAGTCTTCTACCAAAACAAGGATTTACAAAATCACTTGTTGATACACTAAAGAAAGAAAAACTGTTTTTCTAATTTTCCAGACAAGCTTCAGGAGGCTAATATAAAAATTTCACTCAAGCGTAAACATGTCGTTGAGCATAAGATACACAAGTACTCAGAAATTTTTCAAGTTAGAAAATTCTTTTGTTAGACTAAAGCAACTGTTTCTCTTTGTGCAGTGAATTCAATGTCTCTTTCTGGGAAAAAAATAAGATCAACCTCTTAACAGAGTATTAGTCTGTAAGATTTTTCTGCATGATCTTCACTATGTGCAGTTCTCTCTTTCTTGTACAATTACCAACAAGGACAATGTGTCGAAAACCTGCTGGTCAGGCTGATATTTTGATTATTTTGTAGTGCTTTTAAATTAGATCTCTATCAGCTACTTCTTTCTGATAGGGTTTCCATTTTAGAACAAGTCATTATTTTAGCCAGTCCTCAGAGATACATAAAATTATTTTACCTCCTCTATTAGCCATTTGGATTGCAAGTTTCTGTTTCTACCCTTTTTCAGCAGATAAAACTATTTCACTGCATCCTGAGTGCCTTATGTAACACTGGTCTCTAAAACTATCCCCAAACTTATTTCCCTATGATGAACACTTTCACATCAAAATACATACCCAGCAATATATCTGTAAGAATCTGGTTTATAAGGATATCTTTGTGACAGTAATTCACAGTTAAGGCAAACCCAATAAATTAAAATCGTCCTGATATATAAACCATAATGAAAAGTATATTTCTAAGAAAATAACAAACCCTAGAGCTCTTAGGTCACTAACATTTGGGACTTTAAGAAATCATACAGCACAGACATGAAGAGGTTCAACCAGCTCTGTTCTGCACGTTTGTATGTGTTTGAATAAGTGAATTATGTTTGTGTATGGGATTCGTTCTGTTTCCTCAAGCTGAACTGACCAGCAAGTCAAAGCTGTTCAGAGGCTGGAAAAGGCTGGGGTCAGGATTGAAGGCTGAACAAACAGAGCCCAAGACATGGGCTGGGACTCTGGGAAGATACGATGGGCACAGGCTTGCCAGGCTTTGAGAGACTCACAGATGTGCGTGTGTAGGTAGATCAAGGGAGTTGGGGGTGGGGGAAATGATAAGGGGGAACTCTTGACCTGGTAAGGTGGAAAAAAGGAAGATCTGGTTGAGTTGTTCACAGCTGAGAGTGCTGATGGGGTTTATGTGGATGCTGGGAAGATCATTACTTTCTGTGTGTGTCAATCCATACAATACCTCTGCACTGTGCGCATGTGTATCTATATTTTTGGACATGCTCAGTCTTGCTGCCATGGGGACATCCAAAGAGGAAGAACAGCAAACAGACTGCGGACTAGAACTCCCCTAAGTCCCAGATTTAGCCTGACATTAACAACATTAATAAGTATGGATAGACTGCTTATTAAAAAAAAAAAAAAAAAAAAAACAAACAACCTTTAATTGAAATGTAAACTGCAATTTAAGGAATGGCAAGAAAATAGATAAAATATATGGAATAAGACTTTCCGTTGCTGAAAACATAAAGAAATTTAACCCCATTTTTGGGAGTTAATGAAAATTTTAAGTCAGTGCTACACTACTACTAATTAGACAGTAACGTCTAGTGAAAAAATTGACTCATAACAACTGCCAACTGCCTGCCCTTGGTTCCTTGGTTTTGGTTATGATCTGACTACCTTTAGAAAAGCTTTATTTCATGCCATGTCTTTAAAGCAAGGAACAATGAAACTTTAAATCTTCAAATGTAGACAATTTGCACCTGAATAACTCATTTTGATGTGTTGAAGCAGATGGAGGAAGTGTAGAACTTTTAATGAAGTTTTATTTTCTCATAATACTGGTCTTTGACCAGCAAATCATAAATAATATCCTCAAGCTTGGATTCAGACAGTTTTACCTTTTTTAATTTTCTAAACAAGGTTATAAATATGGCTTAAGAAACAGAGAAAATATATAGACACAGTATATTTTAGCAACATTACTATCACACATGACCTTTTAGCCAGTTAGGTGGAATAGAAAAAAACCAGTAGAATATTTAAGCTATAATCACAGGCAGATGATGTTTGAAATAGAGGATTTTGTAAATCACTCCCTAAGGTTTCCAATATGGGTTTTAAGGCATAAAATTTGTTACTACCTTACTAAGGTAATGACTAATTATAAAAAGTATATATTCTGTGCCTTCTTAGACTTTTTTCTTGACAGTATTATCTTATAAGATGGATGTTCCATTTTCCTAGTCATCCTGCCTGTCTTTCACTCTACTTGTTCAAATTCAGTTCATCACAACAAAGAACCAGATCTGTATACAGAGTTCCAAATGAATTCTCAGTGGTCTCATTTATAAGAAAGGTAGTACTCGCCGGTTTCTGATACTCATCTGTATCTCTCTTGGAGTATTCTGGCTGTATAACCCCTTCTATCAAAAAACTTACCCACAATTCAATTATTTCCAATTAATGAGCACAACAGCTTGTAGTATTTTTAATAGAAACTAGGAATGTAAATTTACATTTCTAATACAATTTTTTCTGTGTTTTTATCCTATCATTCTCCAGCTGTTACTCCTCTGTGATATCCTGTTTCTCTGTATTGATAATGTCAATTTAGTGCTGTTACCAGTCTTCATCACTACACTACCAACTTTTGTGTCATGGTGACTAATTGTATTAGCAAAAAGACCCTTAATAACATCCTCATCCAAAAATATGAATGGCTATTGCGTTTCTAAATGTTATTTATATTACAATATTAATATTCAGAATAAAACAGCAACACATGGAATAGTGTTATATGTCCATTATTCCTGTAGAACTAATAGTAACTATATGTCAGATGGTTTACTTGAATTAATATTTTTAATTAAACATCAATTTCAAGTAAATACACCTGGATTTTAAACCAATAAGATTATTTGAAATTAAAATATAAAAATGAGAATTATCTATTTTCTTGACTTTATGCTAAAAGAAGTTTACAATGAATCTTAAAGTTAATAAGCCTTCAGGATAATTCCATGGGAAGACTGAGACTATAGATAGCTTTTTCAGTCTTTATTTATAAAGACAGTAGTGGGTCATAGCAGATGACTCTTTCACAGAAGTACATCAGTTTTATTTGTTAGGTAAAAGATTTACTCTGAAGATTATCCTAAAACCAGAAAAACCTAAAAATATACTTAAATTTTCAAAATAAAGCTGCTTAAAATTTAGTTAAGCAAGCTGGAATTATGTAAAAAAATAGCAAAGTCTTGAAAAAATATTCAACAGTGGATAGATCTTCTAACAGAGATGGGAATAAAAAACCAAATTTAGCAAGATTGTCATTTTTGCATTCTCCACTAGTTGCCTGACTGATTAGAATTGAATGCTTATTTCATTTTCATAATGTGTATTATTGCTTCAAAAAAATATACTTTCTATAACTAATTACAATGCATACACAAATCTTAGGAGAAATGCATATTAGGAAGCAAACAGTAATAGGAATAAGCTATATCAATAGAGTTTAATTCTAAACTACATCATGGATTAAGTTTTATTTTGCTATTGTTCAGATTATTAATGCTTGTAAATTGTCTTAATATCCAGTGCTGAAAAACAAAGTGCATGCATAGAAGCAGAATTTTACAAAATAGTATGTTTGACTGTACCTTCTTCCCTCCTCACATATTTTAATGCCATAGGCATACTCTATCTACAGAAAGGTTTGGGGGTTTTATAAGTGGCCAGGGGAAAATCTAGAAATATGTCCTTTTATTTTCACACTCGCATGCTTGTTTCTACTTCGCCACAGCTCCACAAAGGACCAGCAGGGAAAAGTGGCTCTGCAAACCCAGGAGACTGAGGAGTGGGACTCACAGCAGGACAGAGGGGGAAGGATTGAGGCCAGCAAGGCACTGTCCTGTGTGGCTGAACATACTGAGCAGGGCAGCAGCTGGGGCAGACAAGAGTCCAGTTTCGCTTACACACCCATTGTGCAGGACAGGTTCAGGCTCAAGACAGAAAGGAATATCTGGCGGCCAGGTCAGAAATACCAGATGACTTTCAAGGCAAAGCTGCCAAGTTGGTCAGAGAAGATCATGAATTTTAAAGCAAATCCCAGGCAGAAGAGGCACTGAACTCTGCCAAGCATCACAAACACTGTCTCTTGCACTTGCCTGAGATGGCCATCAGCCCAGGCCACCAAAGCCCCCCCTGAAGAGAAACACTCACAGCCCTGCAAATGACCGGTTTTGCAAAGGAAGATTCTACAAAACTTGTGAATCATATTTTAACAAATGAAATATTTTAAAAAAATTAGTCTTTTACTCTAATATTATCAGAAATCTCGACACATTTAAATGTACTTCTAAGTAAAATGTATTCATTTTAAATAAATTAACACCTCCTGATCTACACAACTACAAAAGCACAATATACCAAAAATTACAAAAGAATATATCTTTCTGTAGATTTATCCTGAGTTCCTATGTAGTTTCAACACTTCTATAGGTAGTGAGAAAAAAGACTAGTTTTTATTTTTGATGGCACTACCAAAAGAAGAAACATTAAAGTTTACACAGAAGCTGCTACACGGATTTTAAAAGGGATCTGAATCTCCTCTATTTGTTTGGGAAAGCCAAAACACTGCATTGGTGTAGGTCCATGATTAAGAAAGTAACAAGATAAATGGTCTTTCTTCTGTTGCAAAGGAAATGGCGAGGAGGCTGGGGGTGCACAAGGAATCAAAGGCTAGCATGCATCTGCAAGATGATTAGCGTTGATATACAAATCACTAGCATGAAGGAGAAAAAGCAGAACTTCTTTTCATCTTACTTTCCCCCTACACATTTTCATCACTGACTTGTCATACTCTAATGGTTTCTGGACTATTTCTTGTTATCTTTCTGACTTATTTTCTGGATGCAAAATAAGAAATCTTGAAAAACTTAAGGAGGAAGGAAAAAGTCTGGCTCAACTCTCTTTGGTAGCAATAAAAATGAAAACATTATAAGATTTCAAAATGGTGTGAGAAAGATGTGATAAAACATGAATAAGAATACAGTATTATCTAAACTAGAAAAAAAAACCTCTCTGCTTACAAAGCATGCACAGCATTCACAAAGAAAGGAATATGAGAAAAAAACCCTTTAGTTTCCAGACTTTATGTTATTGAATTTAGCATATCAGCCTAGTCTTCTTCAAGAAGCCAATCCAGCTTCATTGAAACTTCAAAATTAAAGACAATGAAGCATGTTAAATGAATGCTATCATGCTCAATATACTGAATCCTAGAAAATAATTACTTGTCTTGCTGAGAAGAAAGATGCAGGCAATGCAACACTTCAGTGTTAAAAGAGACTGTCTTTCATAGACTATATTAAAATGTAAATGCCTGTTTCTTGCTCTATAGTAGATAATACTCAGTTTTATATCACAACTTCTGACTTCAAATTATAAACTAGTGTCAGTGAAAATAGCTTGTACGACATTATCATACTGCTGGAGTCTACTAATTGTCCCATGCATTCAGTGGTACTGAGGAAATAAAATGATATAATATGTGTGCAAACCAATAGCTAGATTCCTATCTAACCTCATTGCAAAATATTTTTTGTGTTTGCATGAATATAAAGAATATCATAGAGGATTATAATAAAGGAATATTATAGCTAGCCTTTTAGCAATATAGATTATTATTCAATTACTATTGAGTAGCCTATGATTGTGGTTTCTAGATATGCTAGCAAAAGTTATTCCAAAATTCCTTAAGCTATCTAAATCCAAAGTTATTTGAGTACATACTTGAACTTGAAACCACTAAAATATATCAACAAGTTAAAAAAATTAGAGGAAAATAATATGTGATAGTCTTCATAATTTTTTTTTTTTTTTTTTTTTTT
>VZRN01001712.1:340881-355243 GCA_013397935.1 Dasyornis broadbenti
GAAAAAAAAATGTTGTATTTTTTTAAATTTTTTTTTTTTTTTTTTTTTTTTTTTTTTTTTTTTTGGTAAGCAGTTAACTGCTGAGAGAGACAGAATAAGTAATTACTTGTTAATAATTAGTACAAAGATTTCAAAAAGTAACTAATTCCAGAGAATGATGTGTAATGTACATATTCAACAGCTGTATCACACTCGACACAGAGAGCACAATATGGAATACTGTGTTAGTGTATTACAAACCTCTTGCTTTTAAAATAATTTTTGTGACTTAATTTTTTTTCTTTTTTAGTTACTCTTCTGATATTCTATGTAGAATCTCTATATTAGTTATTCTTCTGATATTCCATGTAGAATTTCTATATACAATAACTATCAGTTATAATAATTTAATTAACTCCTTTTCAGACTGATTCCCCAAATGAAAGTCATACTTCCTTTGGTAAGGCTGTCATAACTGTATAATGCATTGTTATCATAAGGGACCAAATTTACAAGAAACATTGTAGGATAGGGACTAATTTACTAGGTAGTAAATTGCTGCCTGAGCTGGTTTTGGCTGCTTCAGAGTTAATTTTCTTCATTCTAGACCGTATGGAGCTATGTACTGGACTTGGGCTGGAAATAGTGTTGGTAACACAGGTATGTTCTTGTTATTGCTGAGCAGTGTTTGAACAGCATCAAGGCCTTTTCGATTCTCACCCCACCCCACCAGTGAGGAGGCTGGGGGTGCACAAGGAGCTGGGAGGAGACACAGCCAGGACAGCTGACCCCAACTGACCTACGGGATGATCCAGACTGTATGGTGTTGTGCTTAGCATATAAAGCTGGAAGAAGAAGGAAGGGGGAGACATTCAGGATGATGGCATTTGTCTTCCCAATCATCATTCTGCATGACAGAGCCCTGTTTTCCTGGGGGTGGCTAAACACCTGCTTGCCCATGAGAAGTGGTGAATTCATTCCTTGGTTTACTTTTCTTGTGTACTTGGCTTTTCCTTTACCTATTAGCTGTCTTTATCTCAGCCATCATAGTTTAAACCCATCCAGTGACTGAATCACTGCAGCCACTCTCCCACTTCCCCCCACAGCCCTGGTGAGACAGAGAGGAGAATCAGAAAAAGGTAAAAACTATGAACATTGAGAAGAGTTTAATAATTGAAAACAAGTAAAATATAAAAATAAGAAGAATAAGCAGAATAAAAATAATACTAGTTATGTAAAAGAAGAAAAAAGAAAAGAGAGAGGAAAAAAAACAGAGGAAAAATAAGTAATACACAATACAATTCCTCACCACCTACTGGCCAATGCCCAGCCTTCCCCCAAGCAATGATCAGGCCCTCCTGGCCAGCTCTCATTAATTTATAGATTGAGCATGATATCACGAGGTATGGAATATCGCTTTGCCCAGTCTGGGTCAGCTGATTTGGCCATATGCCGCCCCAGCTTCTGGTGCAACTCCCCACTGGTACAGCATGGGAAACTGAAAAGTCTTTGACTCAGTGCAAGCACTGCTCAGCAACAACTAAAACATCAGTGTATTATTAGCATCATTCTTTTAACCCAAAGGATAACACTGTAGCTGCTACTAGGAAAAATCCCAACTATTGCAGACAAAACCAGGACATCAACCCACAAGATTTTTCACTTTTATTCTTCCACTTCTTTCCCCCTTCCTGTCCAGGGGGAAGTGAATGAATAGCTGTTTTATGCTTAGGTACTGACTGGAGAAAATCCATGGTATTGACCTCCAATAGTGTCAGACAATTAAAGTTATTAGACTAAATTTGTCATTGACTTTATTTAGAATTTTTATGAGGCATTACATTTTATTCCTTCAGTTAAAAGACATCAGGAATAAATACACTTCTTTTTCAAAATGTTTGTTACTGCAGTCTTGCCTAAAATGTTACTTGAAGCCAGGAAAAAACAATGGCATTTTTTACTATCCAATTAGTGAGAAGTGCCTCTGCCCAAATTAAGGTAAAATTTCAGTGTTCCTAGGGAAGTTGCCCATGAATAATATTGTTATATGATCAGTCATTTTTGCAGGACTTTTTCGCACTTAAAATACCAAAATGCAATCAACATGATTTTCCTGAAACTATATTATTTGAATGCTTTCAAGATGATCTGCAAAAGGACACTCAAGTGACACAACTTGGATTGCTAAAGATTATGAAGGACTTTTCCACATCCTGAAGTCAATAATATAGATTCTATTTAAAAGTAAATGTGAGGGAGAGAGATGGAAATAAAGATAGAAATAAATAGAAAAGAGAGGGGTCAGGAAAGGGAGAGGGAACAAACGAGAGACAAAGAGAGAGAGAGATAGAGAGATCAAGCAGAAGTCAGCACTCATGGATCCAATGGCATCCCATTGATCTTCCTTCACCTTGGGGTTTTTGGTGATGAGGGTACCAGTGTTCTTCTTCTGGGGGTATCACTTTTATACAGTACAAGTTCCAGGTATCCAGGGTGTGTAGATGCTGTTCCCATAGCTTGGGGTGATCTTTGCTTGACTGGTGATACTTGTATAAGTTGCCTCCTTTCCCACTGTTAGCCACAGTGGGAATTTTTGTCTGGCTGTATTAACCGTGATATGCTAACCAGATCTTCCTCACCAGACTTGGAATTAGTACCTTCATGTTGAAAATTTCTCCTGTCTATGTTTATTTCAAGTTCCTGCTGTGGTGGTTTTTCTTATAGCAATTTCCTTCTGTGGCCTTAACAGTGTTTTGAGAGAGGCAAAGGTATACTTTAAGTCCTTATAGCATTAAAAAGTTCCAAATATTATGCTGTCATGTGAAAAAATGAGTTACCATTAGGAAAGGCAGGAGAGGATGATTGTGGGTCACAGGAAATGGATTAACATCTTGGACAATTAGACAATTTAGCAAAATGCAGAGTTATGAAATTGGTGGAGGTCCCAAAGCTCTGAATTATAGACTCCTATGCAGAATATCAATAATAATCAACTTCTATATTGTCATTGTATTTAAAATCAAAAACTATTTAAGATTTTTCAGACATTTGCTCATTGAGTGATTATGGGGAAAGTAATACCACTTTTAAACAAATCTAGCTCGGAATGTAAATTTCACATTTCAATAGACTAATTTCAATAGACTATCATTTAAGGGGTTCTTGTATCTGGATTCTTTCATATTCAGTCCAGTCTTGCTTGCTTTAGAAGAGACGAAATTATGTTAAAACTATTACTCATTTTTCCAGCAATTAATTTTATGCTCATAATTTATTCTGACTACTGACTCCAGGCAAGCAGAAATAAATGTGTATAGTGTGATAGTGATTATGAGATAAGGATTTATTCAGATCCTTGACCATATAGCAGCACTATAAAATACCACAGTCCCATTAATATCCAAATAGTGAAAAAAATACCTGGGAATTTCTTAGGCTTTATGGATTAGGCATTCTATATGGATACAATCCTGCAATAGGGTTGCTAATAGAGCAGAGCACTTTCCAGCATTTGTGTTTAAGGGGAAGGGGGAAATGTAGAAAAAATCACAAATTGGAAATATTGTTGAGGCACAGCTATCCTGCAAAGTCTATGACCATAGTTTACCTGGTTTGACAACCACTGTGAAATATATGTTACACAAGGCTCTTGTGACTCCTAGAAGGCACATGTTCACACCTTCGCCTAGTGAAATTATTTGTAAAATTTCAGTTTTCCTAGAGAAGTTGCCTGTGAATACTATTGTTATGTGATCAGTCACTTTTGCAGACCTTTTTCATCCTTAAAATGCCAAAAAGCACTCAGCAGCATTTTCCTGAAACTGTATCATTTGAATGCTTCCAGGATAATCTGCAAAAAGACACTCAAGTGACACAACTTAGATTGCTAAGGATTATGAAGGATTTTTTCTGATGCAGAAGGTAACAAGACAAAGTGGCACTGTTCATTCAAATGTGTTTGGCAGGCTTGAAAAGTTCTAAGCTGCGACTCATGAGTCCTGGGGAAGAAGAATTAGATTTATCACTTAAAGGAGACATTGTTGTCTCTGATCACTTTCCAGGTAGGTAGATACTGTGGATGAAAAATTGGGTACGAACTGGCCACCCAGAAGCCAACCGGATCCTGGGCTGTACCAAAATCAGTGTGGCCAGCAGGTCAAGGGAGGTGGTGCTCCCCCTCACTCCTCTCACATTCAATCCCACCAGGAGTACTGGGACCAGAAGAAAAGTCTTATAAGAAAGGTCCCTTCCAATCCAAACTATTCTATGATACTGTGATTCTATGATTCTGTATTCACATGTAGACTAATCAATATATATATATTTAAATGAAGTGTTCACTAATAATGAGAAGGGAAACCTTGGAAGTATAATAGCTGTCTATTATTACATTATTCATGTAAACATCAATTCAGTTTTCAGTGTCAATAAAGCAAATAATAAGTCATTTGAAAAGAACAGGATATATAATTATTATAAACCCACAATCTGCCTCCCAATGAATATATTCTGCAGCACTGTTGAAAGCAATGGAAAGGCTAACAAACAACTGAAAGTGTGGCATCAGATTTTCTGATGTTAATTTTAACTACGTTATGGTCCTATGAAATGTTATAGTTCTTTAGAAATCACCTGTAGGACAGGTGACAGTGTTTAGCAGACATGAAAACATAACACAAGCCTGGGAATCTATTACCTATTAACTGTTCAATTTCTTTTTGGTGAGCATCTACAGCTTAATAACAAAGAAGTTATCTACAGAAAAATAAAACAGGAGAAAATGTAGGCAAAGAAATCAAGAGGCCAAAGTCCTGGTAGGCAAAAGCAAAGAAATACAAGTACAATAATTACTTCATAGGCTTCAAGGGAGATATTACTTGTTAACTAAATATTCACTGAGACCAGAGTTAGACTAAAGCTATGTCCTCTGGGGAACCCCAGATGAATCACCATTAAATGGAAACTGATAAGGACATTCTAATATGGCCTTTAGGCAAATTCTTTATCTGTCAAGATAGTTGTGATCAGGTCTACAGTCTAGATTTCAGAGTATGTTTACAGGGTACAAACACTGTGTAGGTTAACAGATATAAATGTTCCATACTAGATGATGACTGGGAAGTTAGTGTTGTTAAGTGTTTATACTTTCCATATTGTGTAGAGAGGAACAGATACTGAAGAGAATAATAGGAACACCCAAATTACTGTCAGTGAAAAGAACAACGAAGTAATGATTTTTCAGGGAGCTTGATCTTTGAGTTATAATATGGCTACAGAATAAAAGAACAACAAACTCCAGACACCCACTGGCATCCGCATATTCATCCTGCAAAAGGGCACTGGGGTTAAACCATCTAGAAACTGTCTCTTCAATTACTTTTAAAGGCTAAAATAACGATGATCTTTTTCTAAGGCCTTGTTACACTGGATAGTCCCTGAAGGTAAAAAAAGATAATCAGACTGACAAAATTCAGTGAACGGACAGTTAGTGCTTTTTACTGCACAAGCCAACAGCCTGGAGACACGGGAGGAATGTCAAGTCCCAGTTTATTATTGCTTCACTGGGCTTGTTAACTGTTGATTTTTCCAGTTGCATAACATGGATGATATTTTGGATGTCACTTGACTCTATTCCTGCGTGATCAGCTCCTCTTAAATGTTTGTTTTAAGCAGTTGAGCAAATTGTAATCACAGTGACCACAGTGTAAATCAAGACGATCTCCAGTCCAGGCTCTGGAGTGTCATATTATGAAGCTAAACTCAGTTCAGAAAGAAACTCACTGAATATATTCTGTGAACTTGCTAAAGAGTCTTTGCTGGCACAGAGGTACGTGTCAAATTATCCCTTATAGCAGCTATCCAATATCTCTACAGCATGTGCCTTGGTTCTTCCTCCTGCAAACAACAAAGCTATTCTTTCCTGTATTCCTGACTCATCCAGTCATTCTCCCACTCCCAGATTTTCTACTGTGTCTGTGTGCATTTTAAGGAATAGACATGATGAAAAAGTTCTCTAAAAATATCCCCAAGAATTTTAATGCCAGAATGAGAAATATATGGGTTGTTAAACTCAAAATCTTCTTTATGGGCAAAGACAATGATCACTTTATGTACATATAAAGCAAATATTTTACAGTTGTTATAACTAAAATTTAATTGTTGGCCAGACAGAATAATAAAAATACTAATACACTTAAAATTGTTAAATCCACATTTCTCAACTATTACTCCTTCTCCCGGTGTTATCTTTACCTTCTCCCTGCTCCTATGTCCTAAGTTTTTTTCTGGTGTTGGTGTATGTGATGGTGTGTTACTCGGAATTGTTAACATCTGAGGTACATTGCCAAGACAGGAAGATATGTTTTTCATGTTGATAGTTTCTTCTGTACAATTTTCTCTCTATACTCCCCAAAGTAGTCGTTTTTGTGTTTGGTAGCATGATCTTTCTTCAGTGGCCTGCAGCTCTGAACTGCCTCCAAACTGGCTATATGTGCTGGTATGTTAGTACATGTTGTCTGTTTTCTTTGTTACCCTCAAAATCAGTTTCTGTAGCTGCTCATGGAAGAATGGTTTATAGCCAAGTGAAAAGCCTACGTCCTGTGCATATATTCCTCTATGCTGCATCTTGTTTCCACATTTTCAAGGATTCTGCTTTCCTATCAGGCCTGTATTTCTCTGCTGTAGGTCACTTCTACAGTGGAATGAATAGCATCAGTAGACGAAGGAAGAGCAACTGATGTCATCTGTCTTGATACTCGTGGTCCACAACATTCTTACATCTACAGTGGAGAGATATGGATTTGAAGAATGAATTCTGTGATGGAGAAGGAATTGGCTGTATGGATGCATCCAAAGTCACAGCCCAATGCCCAAAAGGGAAACACTGAGTGGTGTTCCTCAAGTGTCCCTACTGGGTCCAATACTATTTAATATCTTAATTCATTATGTAGATGATAGGATTGACTGCACACTCAGCAAGTTTGCAGATGACACCAATCTGAGTGGTTCAGTCAATATGTCTGAGGGAAGGGATAGCCTCCAGCTGGACCTGAACAAGCTTGAGGAGTGGGAAATGTAGACCTCAGGAAGTTCAACAACACCAAGTGCAAGATCCTACACCTGGGTCAGGGAAATCAATCCCCAGTAACAATATAGACAGGGCAGTGAATATTTTGAGAGCAGCCCTATGATGGAGGACTTAGGGGATTCTGGTGGATTCACTAGGAGCAAGCCAGGCCAACCCTAGTCCTTATTCATGCAATCTTGGTATATAGTTCATAGACTGTTCTAGCAATGATTATACTATATTATTAGGCCATAGGCTAACACATAGAGCTCGCAGTTACCATTGTGGCTTATACTTTGTGACTTTTTGGAATGACACCAGCAGCTGATAAATGATGTAATTGGATGTGTCTGTACAATGTCACAAAACAAGCTACTAATCTTTTTATTTTCCCATTATTTGCCTTTTATTAAAAATTACCCTTTTTTTTTTTTTAACTTGGAAGTGTTTTCATGGTCTCACTGTTTCTCAAACAGACAGAGAAATATAGAACCCATATGTTATTGTCTACACTTACTCTCATGTAAAAAACACAAAAACTAACTGATTTGGCTTCTTAAATTTCATAGTATAAATTGAAGGCTCAGTCTTTGTGGTCTTGCAAAAAGCTTCACCAAATCATGCTGTGAAATGTGACTATTCACAAAAATTATCAATCAACATTATTAATACTCTTGATCATATAATTGTATATGTGTGCTGATTAATTAAACAGCTTTGCAAGTATGATATTAAGTAAATGCAACTAAAACTTTCTGCCTCATGGAGACAGAAATGAATTATTAACCTAGTATTTTCAGTAGTTTGATAATTCCCTTGTATCTTTTGGATGTGGAATGAATTCATGACAATTTTAATTTTTCCAACAGCTTCTATAAGCAAAATCTTTGGAAGATGTTTATAAAAAGTAAAAGAAAATAAAGCTGAAATTATAAAAATATGATTTCTCTAGAAGCCAATGTCCTTATTTGACTTCAAAACCATGAGGTAGTTACCCAAACAATGTAGAGGGACGAGTTAAACACATCAGCATCCTAGCCATATACACCCATATTCATATTTCAGTCCTTCTCTTAATTATGTACACCTGCACCAGGTTTTGAAATAATTACTAACTCTCTTTTTCTTCAAGGTACTGCTAGATGGGTTTTACACAGCAGTTAGACCCTGAGTAAGTATTTTGTTCACTTCTGCCCCTGCAGGAACTCTGAACCAGTTTTCATATCTCCTCATAGATTCTTTACTCATTATAATGTTATAACGCACACTTCTATCATCTCAATAGCACGGAGAAAGCATTTTCATGCCATAATTAGAGAAAGAGAGGCAGAGACTATCTGGTATTCCAGTAGGTTGTGCAAAGCGTCACAGGAGTAGGAGGCAGAGGCTTCATCTTATTTCAGGTAGTTTATAGTCTTATGTTGCTTTACAATGACTTTGTAGTGTTAAAATATATAAGTTGATTTTCTTGCACAGAAATAGAATTTAAACAAGGGGAAGGGCCTGTAATGGGCTTCAAACAGTCCTACAGAAGATGGGATTTTTCTTGCCTAGATTTGAAACTGAGGCAATTGCGTCCTCTGTAATACATTGCAAAATCGTAGGGCTGCCACAATCATATTTTTTGCAGCATCCAGTAGCACTAACATTCTCTGATGGGTTGGGAAGAGGACCACCTAAGCTGCTGATACAAATATACCCAACTTATTGGGTGTATTGGTGTATAATAATATTGGTGTCTAATATTTCTAGTAGAGAAAACTAATATATAGTCATTAGTGAACATCAATGGCTAGGCATAGAGAACCAGCTGTACGTGGTAAAGTGGGACTGAAACAGTAGAATTAAATCATAGGGATGGCAGGAAATTTCAGGAGGACTTGAGACTAAGCTGCATAAAAAGTATATATGCGATGAGGTTTATCTAATCATAACTTCAAAGTAATTTAGGAACATAAATTCTCATTGATTTAAACAGGATCTAAGAGTATAAATACTTTTAGCAATAGATCATAGGCATATATGCTTATTTTTTGATTACCAAAGAGATTTAAAGATTCTCAAAAATATTTCTAGGACAAATTAATTAGGTTTTCAGAAATTTAATTTTTCAAGTCATAATTTTTTAAGACTCAGAAATGTTTGTGCCATTTCAGCTTTATGAATTAGTTGAGTTCACCACATACTGTTTCTTAATCCCATTTACAATTACTTAAAACTTTTACAGTGTGACCCAGGAAAAGAGTTTGTGGGATTTTTCTCACACAACCTACTATATGATTTTTTTCATCTTCATTGAAAATTACTCTAAATACCATCTCAAACTCCAGTAACCGCCTAAGTTCCTTATGCAATATGCATGACTCTATGCATAATAGAAGAGAGAATAAATTCATAGAATTCTGATTTTGATGCAACAAGATATTTAAAAGAAGAAGAAAACCAAAACAGGAGTTATAATTTTTTGTTTATGAGAAATAGGAAAATACTTTGTGACCATATTAGATAAAAATGGATCTGGAGAGAGGACGATTTGAAGTACTGAGATTTAGGAATATGAAGGTAACTATTGTAAGAAACCTGGTGTTCCTGAAAAGAAAGGACAAGAAATTTTGGTGCATGAGGAAGACCTTCAAAAGGACCTGAAACAAGACCCATTAGGCATTTCTACTAATGTGCCATTGACTAATCTGGAGCTTCTACTCTCTTTTTGCTCTCTGCAAAATACTCTGCCTTTGCTGCACTGCGTAGAAAGTGTTTGACAACTCTGACAGTACTGCTGTCCTAAGATCAGGATCCAAATTTCTCTTCCCCCTGCCTTTTTGCATCGTGTAGTATCTCTTTATTCATATCAGAATTGTAGGGACATTGCAAGAAACACTCATCTTCTGACTTTGTGTTTATACAACACAGTAATAACCATGTGCTTGTGGGGACATCTCCAAGGTACTAAAAATGCAAACATGAACTGATAATTTATTGGTTCAATACAGTCTGAAACAAATGCTCTAGGCAGTTTAGCTGGCAAAATTATAGTGCAATACTATAAATAACTTGTGTTCTCTTTTTCTGTTCTTTAATGAACAGATTTAGTTTTCATTTATGATTGCCAGTTTAGAAAAAATGTTGTGAAGTACAAAAGTTATTGTTCATTTTTTTAGATTAAATATTTAAAAAAAACATTAAAAACTACTGTCTAACCAGCTCCCTTCAACAAGGGAGTGGATTTTATTTATTTTTACTCAGTTATTTATTTCAAGGTGTCTGTTCAATATTTATGATGTCTATATTTATGAGTGTACTTTTTGATATCAAAAAATCTCTTCACCAAAAGGGTGGTCAGGCATTGAAACAAGCTGCTGAGGTATATGGTGAAAGCACGATCCCTTGAAGTGTTTAAAATATAAAATTGGGTGAAGGTGGCAGTGGTACTTAAAAGATGGGACTTGATGATCTGTGATCTTGGAGATCTATTCGAGCTGTAACAATTCTATGCTTCTATGTTTAATTTAGCATATTCTTGGATATGTACGCAGTTCTCCAGACATCAAAGGAAGCTGTGAATATAGTGTTTCAACAAATATCTTTTCTATCTTCTCCTAGAGGTTTTCAAAAAAATACTAACAAAGCTCTAAACATAAATATCATGTTTTTTATGGCTGCTTTGTCCAGCATTATGTGTAAACTCAAATTCAAGTTTAATATAAATTTCCAAAATAATATTAGACTAGCTATAAAAGTTAGTTTATAGTACTATAATGTCCTGGCTGTAACCACTCAATTTAAGATTCAGCAACAAAGGGACACCCTGTTCTTCCAGATTATAGGTACTATCAAAATTCACATTCTGAACAGAAAGGCAAAAAGACAGAGATCTTGTAGAAAATATAACATTTATGATCTCTTTAAAACGGTATTGCAAATAATATGTGTAGACAAATTGAAGAATTAAAAAATAAATAAGTAAAAAGAAATGAAAGCAATAACTACTCCTATTTCATTTTCCAGGTTTTGAGGGCTTAATTTTTAAAGTTAAGAACTTAAAGAATAGAATTTGGGGTTTAAAGTCATCATAGGTATATTTGCATATACATGTATATGCTTGTAGACATATTGGGTGATGTCACATTTTCACTTTTAAGTGAGTGATATATTTTGATCAAGGGAAATGTGTGTATATTTAGATAAAAAATTCACTTACATTATAAAATCCAAATATCAAGGTATACAGTAAACAAATTCTAGTTTAAGATGGTATTCTCTGCTAAAAATTCTTGGTTTAAATGTCAGGAACTAACAAATGAGGCCAGCAAATAATTGAGTCAATTAATGTACTGTGACAAGTTGGGGAAAATGAAGCATTTTCATGCTATATGGATGAAAGTGCTACGTCCTGTAAAGCTGCTAACAGAAGCATTTGTAGAACACGCTAATATGAAGCTTTTATCATGTGCCTCATTCGCATTCTGAAGCCAGTGCATGAGAAAAATTAGCATCTCCTTTGCATTCTGTTTAATGTTTTCTTTTTCTATAGCAGTTTGTTAAGGCACTTGTGATGAGGGATTGGGACACAGACTTAACTGAGAGAATATATTTTTTCCTTAGGAAAAGAACAAAAAAGGGAAAGCTCTCATTTTTCAGGAAAGTAACATATATTTGTTAAAAAAATATTATTATAGATTATTATTATTATTATAGACCAGTATTTGTAAAAGACAGCACTTCATCTTGGGGGTTTTTGTGAGTAATTTGTGAAAATACATTCAAAATATCTAATTTTAGATTAGACAGTGACATCTTCAGAGAATACCTAGTAAGCTTTTGTCAAAAGCTCCTTGAGGGCACAGCTTGAGTAATGATTTACGATAAGTTTAACAGCTTCAATTTTAATTTGAAAATAAAAGAATTATACTTTAAGTAAGAAAAATTCTCATATCTTTGACTTTTCTGTTTAACACCTCTGATAACTTCTGAACAAGAACATACATTATTGTCATGAGTGGGATCACATAAACAGCTTCAACTTTTACCATGAATTGAATCATTACCATAGAATGGAGACTTATTTCTGAATTATTGTGCATTAGTTTCCTGACTGCGTTTTACTTCAAAGGTACATGAAAATATTTAATTAATAAACTAGATTTTCATTCAGAGTAATTTGCAGTAAACAGATTTATGGAAAAAGCAATGTGAATTTCTAATTGATTCTAATTCTTTTGACTGTCTAAAAAGTAACTTTCATAGAATAGCTTGTTTATGGAATCAAAATTTTAAGATATGAAAGAATGAATGAATAAGGCATAAAATTTTTGAAAAACAAGAAAAAAATCCAGGTAAGGCTAAAAGCATGTGTGTATGTATGCATGTTTAAATACATATATATACACATATGAAAACTATAAAATAACATGATATATATGAAATGATAAAATACTTAAACTGTATATGTTTATGCATATATGTTAAACACTAAATAAGAGATGCAGCCAGGTACTAATGCATCCAGCCATTACATTTTTATACCTTTTGGCTTTAAGAAAGTTAAGCAAACTAGAAAAAGAAAGCTGTCACATGAAAGTGAGATGAAAAGGAGTTTTGAAT
This sequence comes from Dasyornis broadbenti, assembly GCA_013397935.1. Lineage (NCBI taxonomy): Eukaryota > Metazoa > Chordata > Aves > Passeriformes > Dasyornithidae > Dasyornis > Dasyornis broadbenti. The sequence continues at coordinate 353,531 of VZRN01001712.1, forward strand.
GAGGAAATACAATACAGAAAGAATGGAGTTATGGAGGAGATGACAGACATAATTATTGATATGAGACAAAAAGGAGGCAGAAAATCAACATTCCTATGAAAGAATGATGGAAGGGCAGAGTACAATTATGCTTTTTCTTTTATGTAAGTAACAAAATTGTGTTAATAAAAGCCTCAGGAAGAACAAATAAAAGTTCACGAAAAATAATTGAAATGAATGGTCCATTACTGGGTCACGCATGGACCTTCATGACTTCAAAAATGACTCGTGCTTGCCTTGTTTATTGATGCCAAATATACATCCTCTGGAATGTAAAATACAGAGGGAGAGGTATTTGAGAAGAAAATTAATAAAATACTGTATAGCAAGATTTCACTGGCGATTCTAGAAGGGTGGGAAGATAGTTTTGTTTGGTAAACTGTCAGAATCATGTGAAGGGTTGGTATTACTGGTGTTGGGATATTTTAGCTGCCTGGTATGATACTGTGAGAGGTAGGGCAGCATGACATGAAGGGTAAGATTTTGCCTTACCAGTTCTGAGTACATGAGTGATCAGTGCTTATCAGCTGAACTGGCCATGGGCCAATAAAACCCTTGATTAGATCGCATCATTTTCAACACTAAAATTGTCTTTTTTTCCTTTACGGACTATAAATATAACCTAGGTGACTGGTGAAACTAGCAGCTATTGAAAAAGAGGTAATGCTTTGTGAACTGAATCTGAGCAAAATCCTTTGAAAATATATGTAAAACCTCCAGGACAGGTTGTCCTACATGCCATTCAAAGACTTGGAATATTGAGAATATGTTCTTAATTCTCATGTTAAGAAGTAAAAATAACATAAAAATATAGTTTATGAAAGACTTACATTTTTTTTTCTATTTATTTTATTAGAACTATGGAAATATTAATACTTTGTATTTTAATGTTACATCATTTTTCTAGTTGAATTCACAAACTCTGAAAGCCTGTAAAACATCCTAAGAAACAGGTCAGAAAGTGCTAAAGAAGTTTCACAATATTGATTATTTTTTAATGATTGGTGTTGAAAATACACATATAAATAATCCTACTGCAGGAAAACTTTGGCATATTTTTAAAAAAACTGCTTGGTTAAATATGGATGCTTCTTCATGAACCTCAAACACAGAACAGATTATGCTAGGTTCTTAGAGTAAAATGATAGTGAAATATTTGTATTGTAATAGTAGGTTTTAAGTTCTAGGGGTGGATTGTATGTAGTTTGTTCTTTTGTTCTGTATTCTATCAATGTTATTTGTAGATTTGGTGTGGGAAGCTTTTTACTTTTCTGTTTAGTTTTGATGATGTTTCTTAAATATGTTATTCGCAGAGGCGAGGGGTGGAATGTCGTGGTTTAGCTTGGCCCAGGTTTTTCTAGTGGGGGGGGGACCACAAAGATGGCTCCTCTGTGAAGCTTCTCGAAGCCTTCACCATGTCCAGCTCTGAGGTGATGGACATGCTGCTGGCCAAGCCTGGGCCAATTAGAGATGTTGGTTACGCCTCTGTGAAAAACATATTTAAGAAGAAATCAAAACAATGGGTGCACGCACTTTTCCTTAGCCAGAGGAGGAGGAGTAGGTGAGAGTATGTGAGGGAAAACAACATGGAGAGACCAAGGTCAGTGGAGAAGGAGGGGGAGGGGGAGCTCCAGGCGCCGGAGCTCTGCAGCCTCTGCAGGCCGTGGTGAGGCC
>VZRN01001712.1:372661-447023 GCA_013397935.1 Dasyornis broadbenti
CCTTCTCTCTCTCTCTTTCTTTCTCTCTCTCTTTGCTCTTCTTACTTCTCTCTGTGTAGGGGTATGTGTGTCTCTCTCCCCTTCCTCCCTGCCCCACTTTGGATTCCTCTCTTCCTTTCTCTCTTACCTTTCACACTAGTACTTTATTCAAAACCTTCTGCCATGTACTTAGGTAGAAGGTCAGGGACTAACACACCAATTTCCAAGCCAAGTATGTAATTTACTAGAATAATTTCTGCTTTGTGGGCCTTCTGACTTCTGTTAATCATTTCAACCATGAGCATTTACAAATCTTGGGTGCTTCCATCCATTTAAGGGTGGGACATCACACGATTCCTCAGTGGGTTTTACTTTGGCAATTCACACTGACATAAAAACAAGTTCAGCCATGCTGATGTTCTGCCAAACTCTGCAAAATTTCCCTCACCTCTGAGTCACACAGAAAATTGTCTGGGAAATTACTGAATTTCTTAAAAATATACCAAGCTGAGAGGTCATGTGTCTGAACACTTCTGACGCATTTATTCTCGAAAGTATAAGTTAGCAGCCAGTATTTAAGCAAAAATCCTTATTTAAGCAAAAATAATTTATGAGAAGACTAAGCTTTTCTTAATTTCAGCCAAAGATAGCCAAGAACAGGCTATCCATGAAATTGTTTAGAGAGGGTTTTTATGTGTTTGTTTCACTGCCTAATTACTTTCCCTGACAACACTGTTAAACAAATTCCAGGCTGCATCTGAGCTTTATTACCCAGAGAATGTTTTATATACATTAAAGACTTGCTCCTTGCTGCTGTCCCTGAAAACAGGTATGTCCCTCTCCCAGGGTTGTATTCTTCTAGAGACCATAATTGACCATAGCTATTTTTCACCCGGGACCCTCTGTTATTGCCTCATAGTACTTCCAAGAAAGTTCCTATGATAATGTGCTTTTACTTTTAGGTGTTTCTATTTCACCATCTAGCGCTCTGTAACACTTGAGCACAACTAGCAATCAATCTTGAAGTGAATCACACAATTTCAGTTACTATTTTGAGTGAATTGAGACAAAAAGAGTAAAAAAAAACCAAACCCTCAAGGTTCTTACAAATTCATCAAATCAAGCAGAACCTGTCCCAGACTTGCTGGAAAAGGCTGGGGGCAGAGGAAAGTGGATGCAGTGTGTGACAAAACCAAGTTATATTTCAGTGTTATTTGAACTAGATCAGCCAGTGGTGTTGAGTTTCAGATTTTTTGAAAAGGAAAAATTAAGGTCTTTATCATACCTTTTAAAAAGCACGCCTATTTTAAAAGACAGAAGTGTGAAATTTGATGTAACTGAAAAAGAAAAAGAGCAACTTTCAGCAAAAGAAAAAGAGCAGAGAAAGAGAAACTTTCTTCTGTCATTAACTGAATTGTTGAAGACATCTTTTTGTATATACTGTGTAATTGTTTGGCCTGAAGAACTTCACAGTCACAGAAAACCTGATGCTATCTTGTGAAAGATATGGTAACAGCTGTGTTAACAGAAAAGAGCTTTATTAATTAGGGCAAACCTTCCTTGAACAAAAGTATTGCAATATTGAAATAGTTCAAAACACATTTATTCCTAGAATCAAGAGCAGCTGCTGTTTTGCTTGAGCTATATGAGTCCACAGATACTGCAGTTCTCACTGGATTATTTATACATAAAAACCAAAAACTAAATCAAAGCTGTTAATATTTGTTTAGTTTGGCCACTCCCCCCCCTCCACCAGCATGAATACAAACAGAGGAGATATTCAGACATAGATTATGTGTTTTCCCACTGCAAAACGGCATAGCCACAGGGTAAAGACGTACAAGTGTATGTTCAAGGATACGAGTATGCTGGTTTCTGTGTGGCAGCTGCTGCAGTGGTGAAAGGACCCTCTTCTCCCACCCAACTGGCTACTGCTTCCTGAGGCTGCTAGGCTCCATTCACATGGTTCTGAGCAATCAAAGATGTAGACCATGTTTTCTAATAAATAAGTGCTGGTGTGGGTGTGGGGTAATAATTACCCTTTCATTTAATTAGTTGTGAAAACAAATAAAATTGCTACAGAGGCAATTGATAATAAAGTGGATCCTCAAGTATATCTTAAATCAATTTAAAAAAATCCATAAGCTATATTTAATCATAGATATTTTATTGATTATTGTTTGATAAAGTTTTCTTATATATGAAAGAGCCAGAGAACTAAGTTTAAAGGAAATAGTAAGCAGAATCAAAGACATTAAAAACACTAACTAAGAGAAATATAACTACAACTTAAGATGATTTTGGACCTTTGTTCCTGACTCGGGCAGGAGCTGTGTACATAGACATTAACACTGTCTCCTTCTGACATTCCAGAAAAAGGACATTCTAAATTCCTCTTTAAAGCAAGGAAAATGAACTTTAGAATAACAAAACTGATTGCATTATAAATTTATCTCTTACCTCAGTTGCAGACAAATGTCTAATATGGCGTATCAGCACGAAGTGGCAGGTCAAAAGGTAGTCCCTGAAACTTGATTTGTATCTTAAGTTCAGTAAACAAAAGAGTGACATTCTCAGCCTCATGTCTAAATTATTTTCAAATTCCTATCTCCTTTTTTCAGCCAAGGAACTATGATGAAAACTCTATGAAACTAAAAAGAAATATTTCTATTCAAATATTAATTTAATAATAAGTTTACTTACCTTTGTCAAACATAAGACTATATTACTGCAAAAATGAGGTAATAAACCCAAACAATAATTTCATGAAAATATTTCTTAGATTAAGGATAAGCATTGTTCAAGCTGTTCTACTTATAAAGTGTGTGGAGACCTTATTTAACATTTTCTTTTAGTGAAAGTATGAGCTAATTAGCATATCAATATCCTAGTGCAGACTAGGATTTTCTGTGATATTTAATACAAATCCCATACTTGAACTTTTCTAATAATTTTAATTATCTTTGCCTTTTTTCCCAGGTCATCTGACAGAGAGTGGAAGATGTTAAAAAGAGTCTAACATCTGGACTTCATAGTATGAATGTAAATCACAGAGAAAAGGCTGATTTACTGTTCTTACCAGTAGCAACAACAACTGTGAGACTGAAACAAAATGGTGGATGTAGAACTGCAACAATTACATAAGGGCTTTCTTTGGAATTTGCATTTGTGATCAATAATAGTAGGAACAAGCAATGAGCTGTAAGATGCGAGGTCTCCAGGATGCTAGACAGAATTTAGAAAGGTAAAAGGAGCTCCCATAAAATTCCACCAAATCATAGTCATGAAACCTGTGGTTTCATGGTCATGGACCTGTGGGCCAACATCCCAAGCAATGGAAACATTCCAGAAAGCAGTCCACAAAGAAGTAGACAAAATGAACAGTCTGTTGGAAGGAGGATGGAAAGGCAATGAAAACAATTGCCTATTATGAAAATTAGCAGTAGCATAAAAAAAACAACTATTCCTATGAGTATTCTGTTTGCAAAGATGCTGAATCAGTGTGTTAGTTAAGACAACCAACTGAGATTTATATAAAACTAACACCATAAAGTCTAAGCTGCCCTTTCTGCAGTGAGAGAATTTTCTGTTCTTCAAGAGTCTCCTGATTTTGTTGAAGATGCCCTTCCAACCCAAGCTTTTCTATGATTCTAAGAGGGTAAACAAAAAAGAATGCAATATTAAAGAAAGACAAGAAAATTATGAAACTCAGCACATTTTGAGAATGCAACTGTTGGTCATCCTATCTTCTGACATAATCTCACATAAAATAAAAGCAAGAAGGAGGAAGGAACTAAATTTTGGGCTGCTCTTTTTCATTTAAATCTTATGAATGTTTTTCATTACAGCAGTCCTTGTTTAACAGTATGTTGCATTTAGTGTGAATTTTCTGGCCCCTCACACACTGATGGATGCAAGATGTGGCCATCACCCTCTCTGTGTAGAGAGAAAAGGTTATGACAACCCTGTTATCATCATAAATGATTATTTTCTGTACTCCAGACTTGAACTATAGCCTTCTCAGACCTTTCCTGATATGATTTGTCTTACTGTAGTTCATATATTTTTGCTCATATATAATTTTCCATAGACATTAAGGAATATACACAGTGTAAAAATAAGTAACAACAGAAGAAAGGATGGAGGGCATTCTAGGTCAACTCCTAATACTTAATGTAAATTTCAGAGGAATTTAAGTATTTGCAAATGGTAAATGTGATTTAAAATATTAAACTATTTTTTCAGATAAAAAGTTTATATTTGAGAATATGATTTTAAGAAAATTAGTAAAAAGAAGACATTAAAAGAAATCCATAATAACCACTTATATTTACAAAGGAGTGTATGACTAAACAAAAAATCCAAATCCTGAAGTATGCAATATTTTTCTTGAAAATCACTACTACATATGGTAACACTACCTGTCCTTTGTAATGTGAAGAATCAGTTCTGAAGATGTCTGTTCTGTTTGTCTAAAAACTAAATTGGTTAATCTATTTCTCATTAACAGAGCACTACTAAGATGGAACTTTAACCTAATTACTCCTATACTGATGAGTTTGATATCAACTATATGTTTATGTAAAATTGTTTACTACCTGTTCTTGCTATATCTGAATTATGGACTATTATGAGTCTTTAAAAGCTCATGAGAGCAAACTCTTGCTAAACAAATGACAATCTAGAATATTTTTGACTGAAAAATAAAAGTCTGATTTTTCTGCTCAGCCACAGTCATATACTATCATGTGCTATTATTCAACAGTTGAATGCATTACTTTTCCCCAGAAGGCACTGCTATTCACTGAAAATTCAGTTTGGTTTTCTACAATAAGAATTCTTTACACTAGTGACAAATGTCTGGATCATGCTGCTCTCTGAAACGCATTTTTACAAAGCTAAAATTGTTAATTAAAATATACATGTGTTTGTATGCAAGTTTCTGTGTTCTTATCTAAAAGAACAAAACATGTCAATAGTTAACAACAATCTTGGAAAACAAAGAAGAAAAAATAAAAAGGTTTTGACATATGCTGAAATGAAAATCAAGATTTATTGACCCAAGACATAAATATTATCAAAGATTTACCTCTTGGAGAATAGCATTTTCAGACTTGAGATTAATATTTTGTGTGCATATTTCTACATGAATATAGCTATTCAATCTCTTTCAGTTTTAACTTTTAAAGAGTGAAAAATCAAAATATAGTTTTTGAAAAAACAGAAAACAAAATCTTTAATTTTTCCATCTGAATACATTTTAACAGATAGAATCACATAATCATAAAATATCCTGAGCTGGAAGAGACCTACAAGGATCATTTAAATCCAGCTGCTGGCCCTGCACAGGACAACCCCAAGAATCACACCATGTACATGGGAAGCAGGCTTGGTGCTGTGACCACTTCCCTGGGAACCTTGTTCCAGTGTCCAACCATCCTCTGTGTGAAGAACCTTTTCCTAATATATCTAAATCTACCCTGACAGTTTTTTGCCATTCCCTCATGTCCTATCACTGGTCACCAGACAGAAGAGATCAGTTCCTGACCCTGCACTTCCTGTTGAGAGGAAACCGCAGACTGTGATGAGGTCTGCCCTTGGTGTCCTCTTCTCTGGACTGAGAAAGCCAAGTGACCTCAGCAAATCCTCATGTGGCCTCCCCATACCCCATCGCCATGGCTGGCTCAGAATAGAAAAGTGTGGAGGCAGCATTGTTGGTGTCCTGAAATTCTCTGCTTGGCATGCCTTGCCCAGCCCCAGTGTCCCTGGAGCTGGAGGCTTTCTGGATCTCTGAACCCTAATCATAGCTGCTTGGCTCTGAGGCTGAGGTCCCCATCACCACCAGTGACCCAGATTAGGGAGGTGTGTAGACAGCAGTTTTATTGCCCTGCTGTTGTCCCCTTGACACGCCTTTTCCAACACTCGTGTCCCTGAGCTGTAGGCTCTGTGGCTCTTTGAAACCTAACCCTAACAGTAACCAGAACCATACCGCCACTGAAGTCATAGAATCATAGAATACCAGACTCATAAAATCATAGAATATCCTGAGTTGGAAGGGCCCTGTGAAGTCCAGCCTTCATTAATCTTGACATAACAATTTTTGCATTTTTGAATATCACTCATTTGTTATAATGTTAAGAAAGGCTCCAGTTATATTTGTATTATTGTACTTGTCTGAAGAAAATAAGAAAATATAACAGGGAAACATTCCTTAGTCCATATATCCTTATTATTTTATATAATTTAGCGCTAAAGAGTGGCACATCTAATCACAGTGTTTTCACTAGCTCAAGTTTCTTGCTTATAAGACTCACTTCTCAAAAAGTAACAACAGAAGTTCAACTTTTTTCTATCTATATATCTGCCAGAGACCTTGCAAGTAACACTTTAAAAAGGTCATGTTGTGTATTTTGCTAATATTGACATGATAAAAAATATATAGAAAATTAGGGCTTGATATTCATTATCAATGCAACACCACTTTTCAAATGTTTTGTGCACATTCTGTCAGAATATATGCACATACATATAAAAAACAACCAACTTATTCATGCAGAAGAATGATAAAGATACAAAAAATCTGAGTAAATTTAAACTTACAGAGGTATGAAGTGTTTGGTTGTATTTTTTGCAATATATAGGGCTTCAAATGCCTGAAGTATCCAGAGGCTCTTATGTTCTCACTCAAGTCACAAAACGACACTTCTAAAAAGTGGGAAAGTTCAATAAAGATTAATTTAACCTTGAATTATGGTGATAAATTTAGGTTTCTAAATGAGGAATGAGGACAAATACCTAGGATTCACCCATGGCAGATGAGTGGCAGCTAAATTTTGAGATTGTCCTGTATTGGTGAATCAAACTTACATACTTGCATTTAACTCTACACTCTGCAGAGACTGAAAGAGGTACCCTTTGATTGTTCTGCAGGAGGCGAACAGGATGAAAAGGGTTATCCATACTTATATTTTGCATGTGAAGTGATGGCTTCAAAATTATAAACAAAAGGTCACCCAAAAAAGTGTAAAGGTCCAGACAATTACAAGATTTTTTTTCACAAGTTATAGAATAATTTTGCATTTATAAAATGTTAGGCTGTACCTTCTGCTATGATTTCTTGGCTACAATAGTACTTTGGGATGAGAAGGCCTTAAAAAAATAAATTTATGAGAAAAAATACAGGAGAACAATTATGTTAGTTACTACTACCATTATTAATTTATTTTAACATATTCTGTGACAACTACATTTCAAACCATCAGTGCGGTAGATCTCATTGTGGAGAACTAAGATGTTATTACAGGAGAATAAGAAGCTTAGAGAATAAGACCAGGCTGGATGGGGCTTTGAGCAATCTCATCTAAAGGAAGGTGTCCCTGTCCACAGAAGGGATTTAGGGTCCCTTCTCACTCAAAGCATTCTGTGAATCTATGATAATAAGCAATAGAAAATGCCAATAAAAATAATTATTCTTTTCAGTTTTAATGTAAAATCTGCCTAAAATTTCTATAAACCACAGATAAGTTTAACAGACACTTTCAAGCCCTTACTAGATTGAAAAATCAAGGGGATGACATTGTCTGTTCATAGGTAAAGGGGGAAAAAATAGAAGATGGAGATAACCTATTTTATTCAAAGTATTTTAATATTGTTTTCTCATAAAAATTAACATACAGTTTGCCATGGATGTCTTTTTTATATTTTTAATTTTAAGTATTTTAATCAATACTAATAAAAAAGAAAACACATTACTATGTGTAGATGTCATTGTAAGGTCGGCAGGCTTTAACAGAACAAGAAACACCACATAATTGAATTAACAAAGCTTCTTCTTCAAGGACATTCTGGATTCAATTAAAGCCTTAATGGTTTTTTTTGAGGCAGAGTAGAGTCTCCCAAGCAGAGCACAAAGTGTGCAGTTACAGCAGCTTTCAGTGCAGCAGGAGTTAACAGGCATCTCGGGTACAGACATCTCATTGCAAAAGAGCTTAGGGAAAATGGGAACTGAATGAACTTTGCTCTTCTTGATGGTTGATGAGTCAGGCTAAGGAAAGCTCGTCACACTTGAGAAAAGCCCTAGAAACTGCTTGGGATCCACACTTCTCTGCTAATCATCCAGCCATGGAAGTAAAGTAGCTCTGATATAAGCTAAAGGGAAAAGACACAAACTTCTTCCCTCTCCTAACAATACCCATATCAATTTTCTAACAATATTCCAATCATGAGTGCACTTTTCCCCACAAATTGGCTTTTTTTTAGCTAACAAAATGAGTTTTAAAGACATGCTGAGGTATGCTATGCAAATTTTTTGAGTTCATCTTTGACTGCATTCACCCCAGCTTATATCCCATATTTATATTTTTTTCTGTATCTACTTCCCAGTTCCATGTTACTGTTGTGCACATAAAATATGGTGTCACACAAAGAACTATTAGAACCTTCTAAGAAACTAAACATCGCAGATGTCTCTGCTTAGGTCCTTCGGGGTCTCAGATAAGTGTGTGTGCACGGTCTGAGCTTTTGAAGACTTGAGGAGTGGGACAAGCAGACAGGCAGAGGAAAATATATAGGTCTGACAGAAAGCTACAGGAAATGAAAGCAATGCCTATTGGCTTTTTACCTTTTTTTTTCTTTTCTATATTCTCTGTATTCTTTACACGTATATTTGGAGCTTTGTAGCTTATTATTGAATTCGTAGCTAGTTTTCCCAGTAGTGTTCCATGCCCTATCCCCAGGCAGGAAGATAAAACAAATTCCAGAGCTCCAGGCCCCAGGGAGTACAAGGCCCCTATCCTATCTTGGTTCTTCCAGGGAACCAAGGTTGACAATGAGGTTTTTGAGACACATTTTCATAAACAAATACAACTGGTACCAAGGCAGGTCTCCAGAGAAGGGGCTTGACCTCGGGGGAATTGTATCACCACAAAGCACTAGTTGGTGCTTTTTATCAACCACGCTAATTTCCTAAAACCTATAAAACTGTATTCACCCCTGTGGGGGTGGGCTTTTGTGGACATTCTTCCATAACTGCCCCTGGAGTTCCAATAAAGATCCACTTTTATATTACCTCCCATACTAAAATTTTTTCAAGTTTCATTTCTAGGTTGAAAAAGGCATAAAAAGTAGGGCATGTTGGAAAACATTAGTTTGGTTTTAGTAAATCAGAACATTATGGTGAAAGCAATGAAAGTTAAAATAGGACAGACTAGATAATACGTCACATTTTCTATCCAGACCCAAGGAAAAGTTTTTTCCCTCTCTCTCTCTCTCTTTCCCTCCTTCCTCTTCCTGCTATCCAAACTTTCTTTGAAGGTCTATAATAAAACAATATTGATTTAAACTTCCAAAACTAAAAATTCATTTAGGAGACAATACATTCAAAGCTAATTGATATGCAACTATGCAATGTAGCATCAAATTAATACAGTTCAGAGAAATACCTCACAAGCCCACTCCTGAGCAAAACTACCCTGACCATGAATGCAGTATTTCTACCCAAAAACAAATAAGTATGTCAGCCTTTATATTTTTTTGAACGTCTGATCTTTCCATTTTCTGTTCAAAGGGGAGATGCAAGAAAAGAAATAAAATGTGAGGAACATTTATGATAGAAATATGGACAATGAAGTACTGTTAGCTGATTCAGCAGAAATCAGACGATGCCAATCAAGTCACAGGGAGCTTTTTGAATGCAGACTCTTGGTCCCTTTGTACCCAGACATAAAAAATGCTGATGTGTCTCCTGTGTCAAAGAAAAGTATTCTGTGGTAAGGAACAAGTTTTCTCTCATAATGTCTGACTTTGCTTTCATCAGGTTCTCTGGAACAATTTTTAGCAAAAAAGTTGCCAAATTACTAGGATTCAGAAGCTGAATAAATTAAGCATGCGTGGACCATCCTCTAGCCCTGAAGTGGATAGCACAGAATTACTTGTATTCTTACTGGATAATTCATTTACCCACCAATACATTGGCCACACTCAAACTGCCTGCTGGAAATGTTTTCTTCTCTGTGCTAACACTCAAATGTTAGCGTGGCCCAAACCTGTGCCATGGATCAGTCTGCCATTTAACAACATAATAATTTAATAATACAGATAACTGAATTTTTAAAAGAAATCATGTTTAAGAGTTGTTAGTGAAGTTATAATATTCAGATATTTTGATACTCACAAAACACTTTTACCTTGGTATTGTATTTTAAAAGCAGGTAGTTTAGAGAGTAGATTTTTTTAAAGTAANCTCGAGCCGGCGAACAAAAGGGCAGCAGAGACTTCAGCAAGGAAGAAAAAAAACCCAGCAGCGCTGAGCTCCCGCGGCAGCAGCGAAGGGAAAAAGAAGAAAACAGCAGCTGTCTCCTCCAAGTCCCAGGGACAAGTGTGTCTCTGCCCACGGCCAGCCACTTTTTCTTCTCTCGCCACACCTGGCTATGTTTTTAGTCTCTTAAGTGCGTCTTTGTCCCTTAGGTACTCAGTCGTTATCTCTTAGGTACCCAATCGTTGTCTCTTAAGTACCGTCGTTAAGGCTCGTTAAAGTCTCTCTAGCCACAGGATGGAAAAATTCCCAACCTCCACACTTGGTATTGTATTTTAAAAGCAGGTAGTTTAGAGAGTAGATTTTTTAAAGTAACATATGGAGAAAAAAATCAAAGAATTATTATGTTTTTCCTGATGAGTTTATATGGTGATGTTTGAACATGGATTCTAAAAAAACAAATCCACTTTATAGTTCACTATGGGAAATAATGAAATGGTCCACATATGAAACGTAATAGCATTATTTATTGAACAATAAGCCAATTCAAAAGACTACAAAACCAGAGAATAAACTGCTGTATTAATCCAAGGATCTGTGTTGTCTGTGTCCAATCTACTAAGAGTATTGGTTTTAGCTCCTACCATCCACATATATAGATTAAGCTAATGGGCATAACCAGAAACAAGAGATGTACAGACTGGATATAAAGGGAAACTTTTTTCACCATCAGAAAAGTCAAGCACTGAAAACAGGTTCTCTAGAGACAATGTGCAGTCTCCATCCTTGGAAGTGATTAAGGTATAAATGGCAACCTGGAATGACCTCATGCCTGATTCTTCTTTGATTAGAGCCTCCCTGCATTTGAAACATCACATATGCCTACGATTTTGATAGTAAACAAGACTGTTTAAGTTCTAGAAAACAACACTGAAGTATCATAGTTTTTATTTATTTAAGTGATTTAACTTGCTTTTACTCTCATATCTGCACACTCATAAGCACCAAGAAACCTGTGCTTAGTTTGCTCAGTACTTGGACTCCAGCGCACAAATAACAAAGTGATCTGTCTGGCCTTCAGGCATTGTGATCTATGTATTTGTGCAATCTGCACTTGTAACCTTGCAATGAAGTGAAGGGCAGATTATGGCATCCATCAAGTTCTCATCATATCTCCTTGATTCCTCTTAAATTGATGGTAATGTGCTGGGTTTGGATGTATTTTTTGTAAGCTTTGATACATGACAGTGTTGAGTCTTTCCAACCTGCATCAGCAACTCCAGTCCTTTGTTTCCCAGGCTGTGTGTCTTAGGAAGCTACACAAAGATGGGTTGCAATCTTGTTGACCTACTGCTCTCTTCAACATCAATATATGTTTTTGTTATAAGCTTCAGTCATTTCTTCTGGTGCTCCTATATCCAGATTCATTCTCCATTTATAAAATTACAATTATCTACAAAGTAATTAACGATAACATTACAAAAGCAGTATTTTTTACTTTTGAAATTCATAATTGATCAGGTAGATCACTGTTTGATAGATCTAACAATGAGTTGCCAGGCAGAAAAAGAGTGGAAAAATAGTTCAAGAGCAGTTTATAAGAAAAGGCTTAATAAGGTATTCACTCAGAAAACTCAGAAAATAAAAGTGAGTTTCAAAGGACCAAATGGAAGAATAATACGTCCGTAACCCAAGCCATTTTCACAGCAGTGTCAATCCACTTATTTATGGTACAAAAAAATGCATTAGAATTATGGACAGAGGTGGGAATGTTCCTAATTTGGAACTAGAATTTGAAGAAAAAACAAGTTTTCCTTTGTTCTGTATTCTACCATATAATTCTCAGCAACAAAAATTTAGCATGGAATTGTACAAAAATGAAGAGTTTTCTGAAAGCAAAATTAAGCTGTGATTAATGAGAATGAAATTCCCCTGAAGAGCAGAAAGCCTGGTTAAATCATGTACTGAATAGAAAAATGTTAAATAATTACAACAAATATACAAACCATGCAAATTACTACTGAAAATTATAAAAGAAAATCTTTTCCAAGCAATTATAATAGGTTTCCTTCCAATTTATTACAAAGGAAAGAAAGAGTTTATCATGTCTTTGACTAATGAACTCACCTACGGTAGCTATTTGGATTAGATCAATTCTGCTGAAACATTCCTCAGATTTAATAGCTAATAAAAGTCGGAGGAGCATCTATTCAGTAATGTACTTACTGTATAAAAGCATATAAAATAAGATAATAAATTCTTATTTTAAAATAGAATTGATCCTACAAATTAGAGACCTGGACTATGCCTCTTTCTGTTAAAATACAAGTTCCATTTAAGTAACAAAATAAAATGAAAATATGAAATAGAAAAAAAAATTTTAAAGGGCCATTGTATCTACTAAGAAGTGACAGCTCTACAAACCAACTTCAGCCAAAGTTCAGCCAAGTTCAGAGAGACATTGGCCCACATTTAGGAAGCTTGCAGATGATCTACAATGGCCTTTGAAATGTCAAAATTTTGCTGTCTTTGCTTTCTGTTTCTCTGTTTGGTCATTTTCTTAATTATGGTCAGTTAAATTTTATATCCCTGGAGGTAAATTGTTCAAATAAGTGGAGATTGGGTTTGTTTGTTTATTTGTACTTGTTTGGTTGGTTTCTTGTGCTTTTGTTTTGGTTGTTTACTTCATACATATTCTGTGATGGTTCTATGGGACCTTCACACCATACATAAAGTGAGCAGTAGCAAGAAAGGAACCAACATTTTATTCTTTATCAACACTTGACTACTAAAGCCTGTGGAAAAGTCAGTAATTTTCTCCTATGAAAGACAGCTGGAAAATATTCTGCTTGCAGTCACACTGGAGAAAAGATTGAAGCATTTTCCTGCCCTTGGACTACAACTTGGTGTCCCTGTGTTTAGGTGAAAACTTAGCCTATAGCATCACTTTTTAACTGATTTTGTTTTTAAACAACCCTCAGACACTGAAAAGTTCAAATACCTTAGACACTCAGTCATTATTTTGAAATTAATATAACTGTAATTAATTAGTAAGATTTTTCTTTCTGTCTCTATTAGAAAACAAGAATACTACTGGTGCATCTGTTGATGTAGGAAAAGGTTTGCAATGAATAGGCTTGTTAGAAAAGACAAAATGCTTTCATCTGCTTAAGATGCACGATGACAACAAAGAAACCATAATTTCTTGCCTGCAGAAGAGAAAATTTTCAATTCAAATGTAGTTAGAGGAGATCCCTCTTTGAAGTACATTTTATCACTGTAGTTGAAAAATAAGCCAACTATTTAACTTGTTGTTCATTCATTATTTAGAACATTGTAGGATTTAGGGAGGGGGTTCTCAGTTGTTTTTGTTTTGTTGTTTTTTCTTTTTTTCCTTACATATATAAAATGAACTTGCCTCACATTCTGTCAGTGCCAGTTTTGGCCTGGGTTCGTTTGTGTGGATTTAGTTTTCTTTGGGTGAAGTTAGTACAGTCTACATTAATAGGACATTTGTTCTCAGAGGACTTGATAATGTGAAGTAATGGTATATAGAGCTAGTGTGTTTAACTTAGTGGTATTGATATGGTCTGTGTTTTCTCACTGTCTGCTTGCCCTGCTTCCCTTTTCTCTCTAGCACCCTGGTCCCTTAACTGCCCCTGTGAGCAAATGCTCTTTTGCCCTTGGTTTCCCCCTGGAGTGACCCAGATATGTCCTTCCAAAACAAAATCATGGTAGAATTGGCAGAATACCATCCACAGCCTGTCTCAAACACATGCTATGAATGTGTCATGCATGACTTCTTGCACCTGCCATAGTCCTCTGCTGAGGTCTGAACGGACTTCAGTCATTACCCTCACACTGTGCCCCAAGGCAAGGAACGGTGCTATTGCCCTCCCATCAAAGGCATCGCCCTTTCATTATGGTAAAGTATTTTGAACAGTAAAATGCACAGGAAAACAAGCCTCAAGAAAATCCAATTCAAATGCCACTGGCTCTGTCTTAGTGATTGGTCCACTTCTGAAAGGGCTGGAAGGGAAATATATCTGCAGCTGGCTGCGTAAGTGACTCCTTTCCCCAGAGTGCTTTCCCTGTGCTGGAAAATAGCCATAGGCATTGAATCATATATTTAGGATCTCTCTAACACAAACTTTAGGACTGTCCCTTCCTTCAAAACAGGAGTCATGTTTCTATTAAAAATTTCTAAGGATAGAAAAGGGGCTTTTCTTCTCAACCTGGTGCTAATAAATCTCTTCTAACCTCCAGGAGAGGATCCTATTAGTCAAGATATTTATATAAATATTAGTCTAGGTGATATCATCTATTATTGCCTGTGTCGACTCTGTGTTGCAGCCCAGACAAAAGCATATGTTCTGAAAAATGCTAATTTATGCAATATCTCATAGCTAATGTCATTAGGACACACATTTTAAAACGGAAGGTGGAACATGTACTTCAAATTTGGATTCTGACCAAAACCATTGTCATGCATATATAATTAAAACTAGAATTTAAAAATTACTTTGTCTAGTAATTTTAAAATCTGATTCCAACTGCTCATTTGTTCCTGTCAAAGATTTTGAAACAAATTATATGGAGGAATCTAGCAGTAGGTAGAACAAGGTCTCAAAAAAACTTAAATACTTCAAATAATTTAATATTTCTATTCTCTCTAGGATAGATGTAAACACAATGTGGATAGCAGTAAGGAAAAAAGGAAAAAAGGTCTACTGTATGGGTATAGCTTTTTTTTCCACAAGCCTTACAAATACATGAGGGGAAAAAAGGAGGTTGTCTCTTCCAAGCCTTCTTGTAACTCTGTGCCTTAAATGGAGAGCTGTCAAACAACCTGAGAGTATTTTTCACTAGAGATGCTGTTGCTGCAAGCTCTTCTGTATTACGTCTATAGTATGCCTGCAGGTGATTAAGGTATCTGGTACCCAGCAGGCTGTTCTGAGTGTGGGTGTAGGAGAATATTCACATACAAAGGTTAAACTACTCACTGTGTCACTGATGCTGCTGTGGCCACATATTTTCATGCCTTGATTGAAGATGAACATCATGGCAAGGTTATAATTGGATACAGTTTGTCTTTTCCAGAGGACAAAAATATACAAGAAACACTGTAACCACTGCATGTTATATCAGCTCTTTCATGCTGAACATATGTAAAAGCACCTGAAAGCTCACTGCTGCTTTTCCTCCCTGTGACAGCACATAGCACAATAGACTCTAATTTATGCAGGATTCTGAGTCATTGTACATCTAGCACAAACAGCATTTAATTCTGTAATACCTCGTAATAAAACAGATGAATCACACCTGAAGGAAGTATGAAAAATCTTCTGAAAGCAGTCTTCTCCCTGTCCAGAAAAATCTTTTTCTTTCTTTTTTTAAAAAAAAGCCACACAGCTTCACAAATTTGATCTTTGCAAAAGAGATTTCTAAATGTTCCAAATGTACAAAATGTTGTCCAGAAGGAATAAAAGAAGAAACACACTTGCAGATTGCATGCTTATAGTAGCTGATGATTAATGGCATCCAACAATTCCAACAAATACAAAGTTTGACAAGAATAGCAGGTGGCCTGTGTGGATGAGCAAGGAACTCCTCATTAGACTCAAAGAGGTGAAGGGAATCATACAGGATTATATAGAGAGCAAGCAGGGTGTGATAACCTGGGAGGAATGTAGAAATATTGTCTGAGCACCCAGGGATGAAATTAGGAAATCTAAATGCCAAATGGAATTGCATCTGGCCAGAGATGTCAAGGAAAACAAGAGCTTATATAAGCACACCCGTGACTAAAGATAGACTAGGGGAAATGTGAGCCCATTGCTCAACAAGATGGGGACCTGGAAAAGGCTCAGGTATAAAAGGTCTTCTTTGCCTCAGTCTTTGCTAGCAAGGTTTCCTTCAAGAAACCAAGATCCCAGAGACAAAGGGAATAGATGGAGCAAAGAAGATGTACACTGGGTGAAGCGCACCAGATCAGGCTTATGCAAAATAGATATACATTTAGTCCATGGGCCCTGATGGGATGCACACGAGTGTTGAGGGAGATGCCCTTTTATTGATCATGGTGACTAGGAAACGTGCTAAAAAACTGAAGAAAAGCAAGTTTGGGGAGAACTCAGGGAACTACAGACCAGACAGTTTCACCTCATTCCCTGGGAAGGTGATGAAGTAGCTAACTCTGAAAATCATTTCCATGCCCACTAAAGACAAGAAAATACTCAGTATGGATAAGTGTCGCCTCGTCCACTGGCCACTCGATTGGCCCGGCTGACCAGGGCAGGACGACGTGCCGAGCTTGGATCACCAGCACCAAGACTCAGGCTGCAACCCCGACGCTCCAGCCTCCCAGGGGCGAGCTGTCTCCCGGCAACCTGNCTCTTTATTCCCCAGCCTCGGACAGGGAGACGTGGGGTCAAGAAGCAACCAAGGGGACCAGGCACAGAAGGCACAGAATGAGGGGTGACAAGGGGTTTTAAGGAGGGGAGGAGCTGGGCAGAGATGGGCGGATACAAATCAACGAACCAATAGGAACGGATTACATAAACAGGGTAAACCAATAGGATACAATCAGGGGCGGTCTCAGGGGTGGGTTCAGAGAATATAACCAATGAGGGAAGGAATAGGGTGGAAGGTTCTAGGGACAAGGAGGAGAAAGGGAAAGGGCTTAGGGATTGACAACTTGACAGACATAAAGATTGACAATTAATTAAAGAAACTTCGAGAACAGGGGGAGGAGAGCCCGGGGATTGACATCCCCGGGGGAGTGGCCAGCCCTCAGACTCCTCCCAATGACTCTACGCTCCCCGGGGGATCAGCCCACTCAACTTCTGTGTTTACCCACATGCTGAATCCCCCGGAATCATCATTAGGAGCCGGGGCAGTTGTATTATTGGCCACTCCAGCGGTGCTAGATGGAAAAGGGGCAGCTTCCACTGGAGCTGCCTGACGCACCGCCACAGATAAGTGTGACTTAAGCAAGCAGAAATCTGCTTGATGATTTGATAAATTTCTTGTGATATAATCACTGGCCTGGTAAATGAGGTAAGAGCTAAAGATGTTAAATACTCAGACTTCAGCAAGCCTTTTGACACTGTCTCCCACAACGACCTCATAGAGAAGCTGTTGGTATATGGACTGGATAAGCAGACAGCAAAGTGGATTGAAAACTGGCAGTGTAATTAAGCCCAGAGTGTAGTGATAGAGATTCAAAGCATAGTTGGAGGCTTGTGACTGGTGATGTAACCCATAGATGAATACTAGATGCAGATCTGCTTTACTTTCTTTATAAACGATCTGGATGACAGCCCAGAGTCTGCCCTCAGCAACAAACTACTCCTAGTTTGGTGTGATGTCTGCACCAGAGTTCTGCTGCCATGAAGGACCTTGACAGGCTGGTGAAAAGGCCTAACAGGAACCTCTGGAAGCTCAACCAGGGAAGTGCAAAGTGTTGCACCTGGGGAGGACCAATCCTGTGTACCAGTTAATGCTGTGGGCCACTCAGCTGTAAAACAGCTTGGTAGAAAAGGACCTGGAGGTCCTGGTGAACACAAGGCTGAACTAAGCCAGCAAAATGTGCCCTTGCTGCAAAACATCCTGGGTTGCATCAGCACATCAGTGACCCTTCCACTTTTTTCTACAATGAAAAGACCACACTTGGTCCAGTTCTGGTCTCCTCAGTACAAAAGGGTTGTGAACATGCTGGACAGAGTTCAATAAAGAGCCATGAAAACAATTAAGGGGTTGGAACTTTCATACAAGAAAAAGCTGAGAAAGATGGGAATGTGCAGCCTTGAGAAATATCAGAGAGGCTCTTATCAGAGTGCAGAAATACCTGAAAGGAGGCTGTAAATAACACAGATCCAGGCTCTTTTCTGTGATACCTAGTGACAGACAGGAACACAGGAAGTTCTATCTGCACATCAGAAAACACTGTTTATCTGCAAAGATGTCTGAGCACTGGCACAAGTCGCCCAGGGAACTTGTGGAGTCTCCTCCTTGGAGATAAAGGAGCCATCTGCACATAGTCTTTGGCAACTTGCTGTAGGTGTCCCTGTTTGAGCAAGAGGGTTAGATGAGAAGACACCCAGAGGTCCTTTCCAGCCTCAACCATCATGTGATTCCATAAGGCTTTACTGTATATGACAATTCCAGCTTGCATATTGTCACATCTTCAACTTCTAATTGAAATCACTGGGTTTGATAGACTAGGACTCAAATGCATAAGTGAACAAGTCCCAGCCTCAAATTTGCATTTGAAATGAAAGAAAACTGAATATAAATACTGTGCTAGTTTGAAAGCAAACCAGCAGAGGAATTAACCCCACACAAATATGTTGCAAGAGACTCCAAGTCAGAACTACAATTTAATAGGAAAAATTAAAATAAAGGCAATAATACAGAAATACCAGCTTAAACGGACAAAGTCAGAATACAACCTGCCACCCTGTTGGTCAGGGTGATGGTAGCAGTCCAATTAAATAGTGACTACAGTCCTGTTGGAGTGATGGATGTGGCCTTGTTGTAGCAGAGATCCTGCAGAAAGGTCTGGTCAGTCTCTGGAGGTCCAGTGGTGGTTCTCAAGCTCTTCTCCTCTGGGAATCCAGTGGCAGTGCCCTGTAGTGTTCCAAGCCTCAGCTTATATACAAGTAGAAAAGTTCAGTTCCTCCCCTCTGGGCAGGACATTTCACAATGGGATGATGTAATTCTGAGTCATTCCAGGAGACCTTGATGGCCCATTAGCAGAGACAGCCCCACAGAGTGGCTGCTGCTTCCCCAAGGGGGTTAGCAGGGCTGAGGCATGGAGAGGATAAAGAACCCTGCCCCACCTTATCTTAACAGCTTATGGAGATGGTAATAGAATACATACTTATGTTTATACCTTCCATGTAACCCAAGACAAAATACTTACTGATAATTTTATTTAGAAATCATGATGCTGATTACCACATCATAATGGGTAAACATTGAACAGACTATGTTTTTCCAGTGAGGCTTTCTGCATTTTATTTACTCTCTGAATTTGCCAAAGGAATAGTATGGAAGAAAGCGATACTTCATTAATATATAGATGAAATGATTCAAAGAATTCAAGACTTGTTTTCATATAGCATTTTTAAAAATCAATAACAATTAAATTCTTCTTTCTGATCAAGTGGAAGGATCCCTGCCCATGGCAGGAGGGTTAGAACTAGATGGTCTTTAAGGCCCCTTCCAACCCAAACCCTTCTGTGGTTCTGTGAAATACTCTGCTTAAGACAGTACCATAACAGTTAAACCCCACTGAATTCTGTGTGTATGTTTGAATATGTAAAGTGTATGCTTGAATATATAAATACATGTTAAATATACTTAGATAATTTGGAACAGGTTGTGAGACAATCATCTCATATAAAATATCTAAGAGTTGCACTGACAGTTTGCTCATATATTCAAGCAGGTTATGATCCATATGTGCGGAAAAAATAATAATAAAAAACCACAATTTGTCTTCTCAAATGACTTTTTAATAAGAATAATATATAATGTAAGAACGGAACAGAACTTGAACTCAGAGAAAATTTTGCACTAGCAACCTCTATTAATCTATTAGACTTCACTATCAGTATAGCTGCAGGAATTATTATTACCCTGTGAAACAGGTTATAGACATTTTAAATGTCAAGTTATCTTTTTGTTAGTATCAATCATATAAATTAAGAACATGACTATATCTAGGTGCTTATGAAAGACAAACATTTCAATGCAAATTACTTTCCACCTGAGAGCTAAATGTTACATGTGATTACAACTGTTTCATGTTTTATTTTTATGAGATGTAAAGTGTAAAATGACATCCTAAATGTAAGAAGTAAAATCTTATATAAGCATGATTTATTTCAAGATTGTAAGAAAATGTCGTGCTGACCGCTTGACCACCTGGTTTGGCCAAGTGGGCGACTTGGAGAGTGCTCTGGCCGCCGTTAAACAGGCGTTGCCTGGAAGGCTGCAGCTAGCGCCGATGAAAGTTGCTGTTCAGCTCCCTGGGGAGCTGGCAGCGGTCGGTGGAAACTTGCAGCAAAGTGTAGCAGGTATAAAGAAGTGGGAAGGACTCCTTTTGTAGTAATTCCCAAGCTTTATTCCCTGCCCCGGGAGACAGAGTTCTGAAGGCAAGGAAGGGAGCACAGAACAGGGGTGATACAAGGTTTTATACAGGGAATAAGGGGGAGGAGAAAAGGGAATACACCAATGGAAGAATGACACGGGGAAACAGGGAACCAATGACAGGAGACATAAGGAGCAGCTAATACAATTGAACCAATAGGGGAACCAAGAACACAGAACTTTCCAGGAGAAAGGGTGGAGACTCCTGGAGCCGGGGAAGGAATTTAAGTGGATTGGCAACCCAGGGGAGTGGCTGGCCCTTCAGCACCGCCCTCAGTGTCACTGTCCAAAACAGGGTCTGCCCACTGAATCTTATCATTAGCCCAAAACTTAAAGGTCTGTGGAGCAGTACCCTTACTGGGAGCAGGCCGGGCTACTGCCTCCTCCTTGGTGGTAGGTTGTTCTACTGCCACTCCCTGGGTGACAACCCGAGTCACCGCAACAAGAAAATGAATTAAAATTGCAGCAACTCCAATCAAGACCCCAATTCCAATGAGGACACCATGGAATTAAGTTTTTTAAAAGCACAAAATGGGGCCCAAGATGCAATGATTTGTTCTAAACTGCTTTCCCCTTTTTTTGTTTTTGTACACAGAAAGTTTTAATCAGTTGTGAGGGAGGATGCAAAAGAAAGTATAAATTCTTCACATTACTTTGGGTTTCCCAGAAACTCTATTTTTTCCCCTGGCATAATTAATATTTAATTTTTGAAACCATAATATTGTCTCTTTACTTTATGCAGATATTCTAAATACTTTGCAATAATTTTGTCCAGCTCTACAAGGAACATTTCATAACTCCTGTTAAGATTTTCACTTAGTGATTCAGTCATTTTGACTTTTGTTTTAGGACTGCAGGACTAACATTGCAATTAATACCTTTACAGGTCCATTTTCTCCTGCCTCATAATCTGAAGTTTGGGTATATGTAATTTGACTTCAGAACAATGATTCACATCCTCACTGGGCTTATTTTTTTCTTTCCTGCTTTTCTGCATGTGTGCTTGCTTTTATATCTTTAGGGAAATCACTGTATCAACTCTGTAAAGCACTCTCCACAGTCTTTGCTTTTGCTTGATTTTAAAAGACCAATTCTAGCAGCTACTGCACTCCCTGTGTTAGTGTTCATAATACACCTGACTGAATACCTTTAAGGGTTGGCTTATTTCAATTTTTCTGCATGCTTTTGCTGGCACGAAAATTCCGCTTGAGTCACAGGTAGTATTTGTATGTGATCAGAAACTGCCAAAGGATAGCTGGATTTTACACTGACCTTCCTGTCATTCCAGTTGTTAAACATGTGCAGATGTATTATCAAAATGGATACAAAACCTGTCTGCTACATTAATGATCGGCCGCTATAGAAGACAGATTGCACAGGCAGATAATGAGTTGTTCAGGTTGCTTGTCATCATTCAAAGTCAGTTGATAGAGCAATTGAACCACATAGACACATGCCAGGTGTAAACTGATTGGTTATACAAGAAAAACATTTTGAACCATAGCTGGCCTTAACAAAAACATTGCTTTTGATTTTTGTTTTTTTGGTGGGTTTTATTTTTTTTTTTTTAAAGGTAATATTTACTATTTACTGCTTTAAAAATGTGACATGCAATGAAATGGTGTCAGTACCGGTGTGGACCATATGCACTTTTTTTTTTATGTTTTCTCAGCAGTATAAGGGGAATGTTAGCAAATGGATTTTTATAAGGTCAAAACCAATCATTTCCCTTTCTTGATCAGACTTTCTTTTCTTGACATGGAGTGCTGGAGGGCTGAAACCTTGGTATATTCCTCTTTTTTTAGTAACTTACTCAATTTACTTATTTTTCCTGATGATTTCTCTTGGTATTCATATGACATCTTGAAAACTTGAGATTCTTAGGTAAAAATCTGAAAAAAAATACATTAGAATTGCTAATTGTTAATTGTTTCAATTGTGAAGTAAAAATATGTATTTTAATGCTCACAATATATAACTACACAGTAAAATTGCCATGTAATAATAATATGTTTTTAACAGTAAATTCAATTATTGGGAATTTATTTTTGTCTTAATTGTATCCATGTACAAAATATTGTATAATAACAAAAAAAATTGGAGTTGAGTCCTTCCAGGTACAAAAGAAATTTAGTAGGTATATTCTATTTCTTGAACAAATATTCCTAGTCCTTAGATATCCTGGAAAACAAACAAACAAAACCATAAGATTGCTACCATTCATGTGAAATTAAAGCACCTCCTCTTTGGTATTGTTTAAAATAGTGTAGAAGCTTTGACTGCCAGAATTAACGTTTCTGACTGCAGACATCATGCAAATAGTCTCTCTAGTGGCTTTTAATTCACAGGGAAAAACATAATTTTAGTCATATTCTTTTCATAATAATTTTATATTTGCTTGGTTTCACCACCTGACTGTTCATTGAAATGCCTCTTTTGACTTCTGATCTAAGATTCTTGTTTCTTGTCACATACATGTTAAACTGGGACATCTCATTTTGGGATTTAAGGGTTTGTCACTATGGTTGTTCACTGCAGCATCTGAATGAACAGTAAGAAGAGAAAAGGTGAGACTATGCAGAATCTGTCTGGATAGGAAGCAGCATCCCTAATATCTAAAATTCTAAGAACTTCCAAGATGACCTTGGTATTAAACCCCATTCACTTTTGGACTTCAGGGCTGATGTACGATGGTTGCTTTGGTTTGGATCGGCTGTTTTAAAATAATTGGGCCTCTGATGAGAGCTCTAGCTTTGCATGAAAATGATAGATATGGTAATATGTCAGACTGAGTGAATTCAAAGTTTTAAGGTAGAAGTGGAGAGTATAACACTGAAGCTTCAGATGAATGGTTAGAAAAAAAGAATGCGTTGCTTTCAGGTAGAAGGGTCAGAAATTTCTACTGCTGTCATCACATATGGCTGCAACTGTTTTGAACATTAGTGCTCATGTCCTCAATTTTTCTGGCATTGGTGGTGATGACTTTATAAGCCTCTGTCTGGTTTTTTCTTTTCTTGTTATACCTTTCAAAACTGCTCCCATCTTTTTAAGTTCTTTAAATGATACCTGATCTGTTAAAGCAGAAAAATTGGTGCTTTTACAACTATTTTTAAAATTTATTTAATTTTCATTTGATTATTCTCCATTTCTTGTGTGGAAAATTAACTTTCCTTATTTTACCACATCTCTGCTTCATATTTCTCCAGGACTTGTTCATCTGCAGCACATCTATTTCCCTCTCTGGTCGCTTTCAGGGTTGTTTTGGCAATCCATGTTGATGCAAGACCAGCCTTAAAGCATGAAAGGGTTTATGCTGCTACTTACAATTTTTGTCTTCCATAAATACAGGAGGGAGGGGTTTGTTTATGTTTTGGGGGAGGAGGGGTGTTCTTTTTTTTTTCATAATACAGGTCTGATTTTAAAGACAGTAGACACAAAGCACAAGTTATGCTACACACATGACATTTTTTCAGACTTTTTGACAATTTAAACAGTGTTTTTGATGCTATTTTATTAACAACAGCAGCTATCCTCTACATTCAGCTGTAGTCTCACAGCCCTCAAGTGCCATCAAAGGTCTATTTACTATTCTTGTGAATTTTCCCTGCTGGCATGTCTTATGCATTTCCTGACTCCCCTGCATCTTCTTTTTTCTTTGTTTCGCTTTTGACTGTTCTTCATCTGTCAGGTGTCTCCTGGCAGATGAATCTAGCATCCACTTTTTTTTAATTCTAAAATCTAGTTCAGGATCATTACTGGAATGTATATTTCTGAGACATTTGTTTATTTAATTTAAGCCTTATGTTTTATCACCTTGAACACAAGAAGATTTATTTTCTTTTCCATTTTCTGTTCATTTGATCTCAAGTCAGCTGGGCATTTTGAATGTTGTACTGATTGCACATTTAGAGCTTTACAAAATTTTCAGTTGTCTTATATACTCAGCATAGTTAGTTTGGTTCTCTATTTGTAAGTTTACAAATTGAGTACTTTCAAAATATAAATGTAATTGAATTTATATTTTCAAATTCATTTAACAGAAAAAGAAATTTTAAATATGAAAAAAGCTACACATATGATAGTATTTGATTTTGTAAAAATAAAGTCTAACATTTACAGCTACAAATTCTTTTTAACAGCGAACAATACTAGTGACCTATACTTTTAATAGCAATAATATATATATATATTTGCATTTGAAACATTGCCACATTTAAAGAATTTATAAGAAATATTTAAAATTTTCTATAACCTGTATTTTAAAACTTCTAAGAAAATAATATATTCTTTCTGTCTTTAGAATTGTTGCTTTTAAATCTTAGAAATACATTCATTAGAAACCCTCATTCTGCAGAATCTTAATTGGAGTTCCTTTTTCTGAGTGAAAGTGCCCTTATTTCATGGCTTGGCCATCATCTTGACATTGTGTTTGACTCCTCTGATGATCATTGTCTTAGTTTTGACTAGTTCCACTAATTTTATAGTTGGATGGACATTGAAATTTTCCTAAGTCTATAAGGAAAACAAATACCTTCCTACTCTTACCTGTGGCCCACCAAATATTCAGTAATCAAATTTCTTTCAATTTTCTCACATTCTTGTGGTGTTTCTTAAGATTTTCGCTTTCTAAATAGTTTTTTGGGGAAAAAAAATCACTCTTTTGTCATGAAAAATCAATAAAGAGTATAATGGAAATTAATTTGCTTTCACAAATGCTTCTCTGCAAGTTTCATTATATAGCACCAGATGTCCCTAATACATACATTTGCTTTATAATTTCTTCCAGTCAGAATTTCAATGAGCACCACCAGATACATCATTATTTATGTTTCCTACACCTGTATAACCTTTAATTACAGCTGAATTTAAATGATATGAGTGGATCATGCATATATGCAACTGTAGTTGGTGTAACTATAACTATATCTCCACAAATAATATCTAAGATATTTCTGTGTCCTATTAAATTTATCAAATTTTTCTGCAAGACTTCCTAAAAGCTCGGACATGGTAAATTCCTTATTATTATAAGTATGTGATTCCCTGGCATGGAAGGTATAATACATTAAAAATTTAACAATGTGAAAGGCGTGTCAGATTTTGGGTTTATGACTTGTATTGCTTGTATTGGAAATGTAGCAATTTTCAAATGTACCATGGCATTGAGGACACTTGATGTTGACTTAAAACAAAGATAAGAAAGCAAACGCCAGGTCAGAGGCTGATCTACACATATGGGTTGTATCTAATCAATAAACAGAAGCCTATCAGGATGACATGATAAAAATGAATTTATTGAAATTCCCTTATTATCCTAAAAGTAGAAAAAGGTTAATTTAAAACTTATTTGGGCTGAAATGAAGAGATGTGAAAAGCATCAGCCTTGCTATAACTGATAAAATCTCTGAAGTTATTACTTTCTGTTGGTACAAAGAATACTGAAGCCCACTAATCATTTCAACAAAAATGTTTTAAACTTACTCATATTAATGGTTTAATTAATAGTTCTATGACATAAACTAAAATGAAGCTCTTTTCTCCAAACATCATTCAACATTATATTCATTAAGAAATTTTAGGAAGCAACTTGTTTCAGTCAGCTAAGTCATAAAAGTAGAGGAAAATACTCTAACTACATGCTGCTTCTGTCATCTTTGAAGTTCTGACTTTTCCTTCTGTCATAAATGAAAAGGGCAGCAGCCTTGTGGAAAATCTGATTTTGAGCTGGAATGCAGCCTGTGTTTCACATGGGACCTGCTAGGACATTGGGAATTGAACAGCTAGCAGTATCTGGGGAGTTTAAATCACAAAGAACTGTAAAGAAAAGAATTTTTTCTAAACTCATTTCTAGGTGGCTTATAGTTTGCAATGATATTGATTCTGAAAGACATGAAATTTTTATTTATCTATTTTAGGGAGTGAAATTCCACAGGGGTTTAAGATTTGTGCTGAATCAGATAACTTTTCTCCAGATCAGAGGCATTTTGGAAGTACAGTAATTCAGAAATGAAAGATTTTCTGGCTAGATTGACCCCCATGTGAGATACTGAAGTCAGTGAGAAAATGCTTACGCATAGATTTCTCTAGTGAAAAGGTAGGTCTTATATTCCTATATTAAACTTTCTTTGCAGTTCAATTATGTGAAAATTAAAGGCTTGTTTTTCCTTTTCCAGTTAGCTTTTTATATAAATGTGAGTATCCAAGTGATTAAATGTATTATGTATATATACATCCTATCTGTTTAGAGGTGCAATAGACAAAGAAGGCTAAAAGATAATTTCATCTTCATGTTTACTTAGACTACCACAACTGCAGTTTTCCCTTCAACATGAAGCAAATATTCCATAAAAGAAAGTGCAGGTAAGAGTTGCCAACCGCCTGGGGAAAAAAAAAAAAAAAAAGAATCTATTAATTAATGTTTTTTGAAGTATATTGAAGTATACTTTATCAGCATGGGAAAGTAAGCTTACATTGTGCCAATAGCTGACTCCGTTTTGCATTCTTTTTTACAGTTACTTTCCACACCTTTTTTTAAGGAAACTTGTTTGTTTGGATATATTAGGTATATAATAACCACTTCCGACATTTACAAGCCTCCTCCGGAATAATATTCATGTTTGTGATTATTTTCTGTAATAAGAAGAGTCAGTGCAGACCTTTTGGAATTGGTAGAGTAGAAGTAATCAAGATTATTAACTTGCAAGACTGCAACAGGACATGGAAGTAGTAAAACCTATTTGACAGTGAGAGATTAAAGTGAGCTTCTGCACTTCTTCTCCATGTGCTGCTAATGACAGTGAGGTCTTGTCTGTAAGATTAAATTTATGCATAGTTTCATCTCATACTGACACCTAAAATATGCTACGTAAGGGAAGATTTGTTGTAATTGTTTTCCCTCTTGGGATGTCTGTTTCAATTTTCTTGATGAAGGTTTCATATTAAATTCTAGTTACTTCTTCTGATCAGACCCTGACAAAAGCAATATCTCGATATATCTCTATTTAAACTTTATAGATGACATCACATTATTTTTTTTGTACTTCCTTATAATAAATTAAATATCTTCATGTCTCTAAACTAATCTGCTTTCTTGACAGAATGCTTAGAATAGACACTAAATTCCAAGCCAAAGCAGTTATGTCTCAGCAGGTGAAAAGAGTAATCCCTATACATCTGTACATTATGATTTGAACAAGGTAGTAAACAAGTCATTGCAGAATATTTAGTAGAAAACTGGTAAGGAGCTTAAACCGCAAACGCCAGCTAAAAGCATTATTAATAGGAAATTGACCACTTTTTCAATAATTGGAATTATTGAAACACAGAGAGTGAAACAGTATTTCCATTGTGATGGAAATTACTGGCATTTTCACTATTTTAAGTAGGGTGGCAGGTCATATTTTGTACTTCCAAGTGCTGGCACAGACTATCAACACAAATGGACTAAATATCCTGAAGGTGAGATACTTCATTTTGTGATTTACTGTGAAACATGCTGCATTTCATAGTAAGCAATGATTTTCTTTTGACTTTATTGGTGAAAAAAAGCAATGAGCAAAACTATAAAACCTTGTGCCTGCCTTTCTCTCCAAATGATTAGAAGAAAAGTAAAAAGAAAAAACCCATTTTTTTTAAGGAACAAAATCAAACTGTGTCAAAACAAAATACAACTTCAACAAATGTCATCTTAAGGAAAAATGGGTAACCTTCTAAAAGTTTTGGGCTCCTCTTTTTCTCAAGAAATACCAGAATATATTTCAGCCATTAAATAAGATAGTAAATTACTTTGAAAGAAAATTATGTTCATTTTGCTGAGAGCAGCATTCAGAAACTTAACAAGAATAAAAAGGCATACATTAGGAAGAGGATTATAAAACATTAACCTTTCTTTCCTTGAGTATTTAGGACAGAAAAATCTCTGCTTTTCTTCTTTTACATATCTCAAGATGGCAGTGTTTCAGAATACTTCCAATTTCTCTATTCTACATATTCTTAACACTTGTTTGAATAGTGTAATGAGCTTAATGACTGCATCTCAAGGTTCAGACCAGGTCTGAGCAATATGTCAGATACTGGAGAGTTCAACACTTCCTACAAGCTATAGAAAATCTGTTACAGGAAAGATACGTAAAATACTTTCAAAGGCACTGGTGTGTTCTTTCTTACATTGAGTCTATAAATTTTGGAGTGGAAACAATTTTTACTTCCAACAATTGAATGATGACTGAGTTTTTTAATGTGAGCTCCCTGTTTGTGCCCAAGGAAAATCTTGAAAATACTTGCTGATAAGCTGGTGTTTCAGCTGAGAACAGCCATTTTTGGACAGTGAGTGTACATTTACCGCTTAGTCACATGCAAAAGTCCTAACCATAACAAAGTTTTTTGCTTAGTTTGCCAAAGATTTGCAAGAAGAAGCACTTGATTTGTCCAACCAGGCTAGGGTATGGGAGGATTTTCCCTTTGACAGAAAACATGAGAGTAAAGAATCTAATTTTCCATCCTCGTTGATGGCGATTTTCATGCTCATATTCATGTCACAAATGTCCATTTTTCCTTGTCCTTATTTTCTTGTGTAATTCTTGGTCATACTCATCTCTTCCACTCTTCAACCTTTCATCTTCAGATTTTTCTATGGAGAAGGTGATTTGTTTTGACCAGCAGCTCATTCTATTCATATACTCTTGCTAGTTTCCTTGTTATTAATACTCTAACCATGATTTTTTAACTATTCTATTATTTTATCCATTAATTATTGTCCTGTCCATTATTTTATCAGCACCTAATTTTTATTTCCAGTCTTTCCTTTTTTTTCATCAGCAGAGAAAATTTGTACTGCACATTTGCTTCTGTTAAACTCCTGGGTGTCTATCCTTTTTTTGTATTACTGCATTAAAGTTTAGTAAACTCAGTTTTAATAGCCACAAAATACTTTTAATTTCTGTACTTGATCTGTGATGTAATGTTTTGTTGACTTTTTTGGCTTTCTTTTTTAATCTATTCTTCCCTTAATTTCTTCTGTACTGCATTACCTCTACATTCAGTGTAACTCCAGATTTTCCTGTCTTTAATGCCTATTCTTCAGTCACATGGCATTTATTGAATTTTCCATGAATTCAAGTATCCCCATCTAATCAGTTCCCTCACCTGTTGCTCTTGTAAGTTATTCACAAGAAGACTTCCCTTTCTCTCCACAGCTGTTTTCAGAAAAGCAGTGGGAATCACTGATATCTCCAATTTTTAAATCAGATTATTAGTCTAGGTTTCAAACTTTCTGCTTAGGAATTTGATCTTATACACATTGGTTCAAGGTTTCAGAGAGCTTTCCCCTGGTTAGACAATGCTTTTATCTTCCACCTTTGCTCTTGATTCTGCATTCTACAGGAAAAATTAGTGTACTGTCATGGGTTGATGCTGGTCAGATGCCAGGCACCCATGAAAGCGGCCCACTCACTCCCCTCTGAAGCTCTCCTCTGGAAAGAGGAGAGCACACTTAACAAAGTGTTCATGGGTTGAGATAAGGATGGGGAGACATCACTCATCAAATACCATTGCAGGCAAAACAGGCTCAACTTAGAGATAGGAAGTGAATTTATTACACTGACAAAATTAGAGAAGGATAATGAAAAGTGAAAAATAAGTCCTTAAAAACACCTTCCCCCTACTCCTCCCTCCTTCCTAGTTCTACCTCCCACCTCAGGATCTCAGGGAGGCAGGGAAAGGAGGTTTTGGTCAGTTCATCACTTGTGGCTTCTCCTGCTGCTCAGGGAGAGGAGTCATTCCCCTGCTGAACCATGGGGTCCCTCCACAGGAGACAGTTCTCCATGAACTTCTCTAATGTGAGTCCATCTCATGAGCAGCAGCTCACTGCATGTGAGTCCATCCCATGGGCAAAGTCCTCCCAAAACTGCTGTGGTGTGGGTCACTCTTCCATGGCATGCAGTCCTTCAAGGACAGGCTGCTCCAACATGGCAGCAGGGCTTCTCTCTCCACTGGTCTTCCATGGGGCCACAGCCTCCTCTAGGCATCCACCTGCTCCGATGTGGGGCTCCTCCAAGGGCTGCAGGTGGATTTCTGCATCCCCGTGGACCTCCATGGGCTGCAGGGGCACAGCAGCCTCACCATGTTCCTCAACGCGGCCTGCAGAGGAATCTTGGCATTTGGAGCACCTCCTCCCCCTCCTTCTTTACTGACCTTCGTGTCTGCGGAGCTGTTCTTCTCACATACTCTCACTCCCATGTTCTCTGGCTGAAATTAAAACTTTGCAACCACTCTTTGTTTTGATTTCTTAAATCTGTTGTCACAGAGACATTACCACTATTTCTAATTGGCTCAGTCTTGGCCAGCTTCCATCTTTGAAGCCACCAGGGATTGGCTCTTCTGGACACTGAGGAAGCTTCCAGCAAATTCTCACAAGAGCCACCCCTGTAGCCCCCCTGCTACTAAAAACCAGGCCATGCAAACCCAATACACAGATCTTCTTTGACATGACCAGATTTTACAATAAATAACTTACTACAGAATAGCTGAATACATTAAATATTAAAGAAAATTAATAGCTTAATTTCATGAAAAGTTTCAGGTATAACCGTTTAAGTACTGCAATATTTTAAGAAGATATAGAAGTAGTAGTTTCTCTGCAACTCAGTCTGGTACAAAGTTAATTATCACCTGAAGGGATTTTTATCTACAGAAAAGAGTGAGCAGGCATGTCTTTTTTTTTTCTTTTTGTCTTTTTCCTTTTTTTTTTTAAGGAAAGATTGCATATACAGAAAGGAAAATAATTAAATAATTTAGCAGAATTCAAGTACTGTGATGGTGGATTTTAAAAAAATTAGAAACATTTCTTTTTTGAAGAAGAATGAAAATGATGAATGACGATTTAATTAAACTCTGTAGGTGGAAGAACTATGTTATTGTGAAAGTAATATTAGAAAAATCCTTTCTTCATACAGAAAATTTGGCATAAAAGTTGGTCATCCTAGCTATGATGGACATGTTTGGTGTCAATGCACAGAAAATAAAAATACACAGAATAGAAAGAAACAAAGGAATTATGCTTGTAGGATTATTATTCACAAGATTTCTTGCTT
Organism: Dasyornis broadbenti; assembly: GCA_013397935.1. Classification (NCBI taxonomy): domain Eukaryota; kingdom Metazoa; phylum Chordata; class Aves; order Passeriformes; family Dasyornithidae; genus Dasyornis; species Dasyornis broadbenti. The sequence continues at coordinate 404,141 of VZRN01001712.1, forward strand.
GACTTCTTTCTGTTGACTTCCTGCACAGTCTTTTTCAAGACAGTTTTCTGTCCTGCGATATATCTATCTTCTACTTTCCCATTTTCAGTAAAATATAATTTTTCCCTTTGAATCTACACCATGTTCAGATATTTTTGAGTGCTTGTTTCTGTAGGATTAAACTACCATATTAAAAGGGCCTTAGGTCAGTTTTAAAAAACTTGCTGTTAACTTCCACTACAGACAAAAAAGTTTTGACTTAGCTGGACAAGCATGATGTAGAAAATAGTGAAAGAATTGCACTGTGGTGTGTTTTCTTTTGTGTGAGTTTTTTAGTATTTTAATTTCTTGTTATTTACACAAAGTCAGACAAAATCAATCACAGAGAGTCAAATTGTCCTGTAATATATTCTGCTGCATATCTCTGAGGTCAAACAGGGTATTAATGAGCCTTCATTTCTTTCAGATGGCTGTACTGACAAGTCAATTTTGCCAACGCATTTGGTGAAAAAAACCTTAATATTGTGGTTGATGGAAAAAAAGAGAAAAATAGAAGATAATTATAAAAGGTCAAGAATTTCAACAGGGTCTCAAGTCTGCATTTTTGGATGAATGCAATGTTTTTTAAACCTTTGTGTAATTGTGTAGTTTATGTCTTATTTTTACCTGTGATATACACAGCAATTGGCTACATTATGTAGAAAAAACTGCCAATGATCCTAGAGTACCAGGATTACAGTCATAAAATCATTAAGGTACAAAAAGACCCTTAACATCACCCAGTAAAACTGTTAACCTAACACAGCCAAATCCACCATTAAACCATATCTCATGTGCCACATCTACATTTCCTTTAAATATCTCCAAGGATGGTGACTCACCACTTCCCTGAACTGCTCATTCCATTGAACTTGATAACTCTTTCTGTAAAGAATTTTTTCCTAATATCCAACCTAAACCTCCATTGATGCAATTTTAGGCCATTTCCTCTTGTCCTATCACATGTTAATTTGGAGAAGAGATTAACACCCACCTCACTACAACCTTCTTCCAGGTAGTTATAGATAGCAGGAAGGTCTCCCGTGAACCTCCTTTTCTCCAGGCTAAACAACCCCAGTTCCCTGAGCTGCTTCTCCTCAGAATTGTGTTCCAGACCATTCTGCTTCTTTGCTCCCCAAACCAAACACGGTATTAGAGGTGTTGCCTCAGCAGTGGTGAGTAAAGGGTGAAAACAATTACTGCTCTGGTCCTGCTGGCCACTTTATTTGTGACACAGGCCAGGATTTCATTCTTCTTGGCCATGGGGCACACGCTGGCTCATGTTCAGTTGGCTATCAACCAGCATTCCCAGGTGTTTTCCCACTGGGCATCTTTCCAACCACTCTGCCTCCACCCTGTAGGGCTGCATGGCTTTGCTGTTACCCAAGAGCAGGATTTAGCACTTGGTCTGGTTAGATCTCTTAGAGTTGGCCTCCAGCCATTAATCCAGCCTCTCCACATTCCTCTGTAGATCCTTCCTACCCTTCAGCTCATCAACACTCCCACACAACTTCCTTTGATCTGCAAACTTACTGAAGGTGTGCTCAATTCCCTCACCCAGATAATTGATAAAGATATTAAAGAGGAACAGCCACAGTAAAGAGCCTTTGAGAACTCATCATCCAAGACCAGCCAACCGGATTTGAGCCCATTCTCTACCACTCTCTGGGCTTGGCCACTCAGCCAGTTATTTACCCAGTAAAAGATACACCTGTGTAAACCATGAGCAGCCAGTTTCTCCAGGACAATGTTGTGGGAAGCAGTGTCAAATGTTTAACTAAAGTTCAGACGAACAATATCCACAGCCTTTCTCCTATCCTCTACACAGGCTGTGATATATGTGAAGGAATACAAGACTGGAGTGACAACAGAGACCTGGAAGCTTTGGGCCAGATGATAACAGACACAAAAAAAGGCTCCAGAATTATCAAGACCTCATGCATGGCGAGTTAGAGGTAACAACTCAGGAGGTGGGAAAACCTCATTTTTGGGGGCAATAAGAAAAAAAGGTGAGTATCCAATACATATTAAAAGCCATACATACAGTAAAGTTGAAAGTAACAGAGAGCTGCAAACTAATGGAAAAAGACTGATATTTGTGAAGAGAGGTTAACAATGGACTTAAGAAGGCAAAGAAGAACAAATAATCATCATTGTCATCCTGGCCATCCAGACAAAGAGAAGAAAGAAATTCTCACCATGACAATGATTGCATTCCTGGGAAAGATATCAGGCGGCTCACAGCTTGTCATAGCCATGCTCCACAATCTTTTATTAGTAGAGAGGAACAGTCAAAGGGTGGATGCAGCAGAAAGGAAACATAAAAGATACTAGGACAATAAACTCTACATTGCAACAATGTTTAAGAGAGACATTTTGTATTAATAAGTACTTCAGACTGTGAGTGTTAGCATCATTATAACTGGCTAAAGAGTTTTGATTAAAGTGTTGAAATATTATGTAGATTAAAAAATTATTGTAAAAAAATTATTATACAATAATACCCTGTGTTTTATTTTAAGCGAACAAAATTACATATTCAGTTTCTGATTTTGGAATTTATTTTTTTTCTTGACCTTCTGTAGTCTTTGCAGTTACTGCAACTTAACACTGAAGAAATTACAGTAAAGACTGATGAATTACAGCATATCTCAAATATAACCAAAGGAAAGAGATGGACCGAGTAGTTTAATTTTTTTAAAACTAAATTTTAAAATCAATGGCTTTGGAACTTGATATTGCAGCTAATTATTGTCAGGATAAAAGATAGTGCCATTCAGAAGATGATCAGAATACAATTTTTGTTAAAATGTCAAGAAAACTCAGTAGTTGTTCTTGTGAATATGAAAGGACTTAACATGAATTCTTCTGTTCAGTTATCTCTGATGATTGAGAGAGATTACAGCTTATAACTTAAATGTTTAACAGGTTATATTGTCAACATATAAATCAGTGTAGAATCACTAGAATTAATACACACTGTATATTCAAGTCTCTATACAAAGCTTTTCAATTTACATAAAGTATGAACAATGGTAAAAACAGCTTAAAAAAGAATAAGAAATTATTCACTGGAGGCAACATTGTTCTGTTTTTGAGCTCCTGTGTGACTACAGGAATTTTCCGGCTTTTAATATGTTAGGAGCTATGGAAATTTCAAGTGAGGAGAAAATCAGAATAGAAGTGGTAAAACCATGGACTGAGATAAAGACAGTTTAATAAGTGATGTAAAGGCTGTGTGCATAAGTAAAACAAAACTAGGAATTAATTCTCTCCTTCCCATGGGGAAGGCAGATGTTTAGCCATTTCCAGGAAAGCTCTGGAAAAGAGCTCCATGACACAGAACATTTACTTGGGAAAACAAACACCATCACTCCAAATATCCCTCCATTTCCACCTTCTTCCCCCAGTTTTTATATACCGCGCATGACACCATATGTCTTAGAATATCCCTGTGGTCAGTTGAGGTAAACTATCCTGGCTGTGTCCCCTCACAACTTCTTGTGCATCCCCAGTCCCCTTGCTGCCGGGCTGGGGTGAGGAGCAGAAAAGGCCTTGGTGCTGTGCAAACACCACTCAGTAATAATGAAAATATCTGTCTGTTACCAATACTGTTATCAGCCCAGATCCAAAGCATAGCCCATAGCCTCATACTAGATACTGTAAAGAACATCAGACATCAACACTATTTTTACTGTCTCAGATTAGTAGAAGATATTTCCTTTGAAACCCAATTACAAAAACATAGATATAAATACATCAAACTGTTACAAGTACTTAAATTAGAATATCTATAATAGTAACATTGTGTTTAAGCAATAGTTCAGTGAATAATCTTAAAGAAGTATCAGATTTTAAAATAGTTGGCCAACTTGCTGTTGTATGTGTAGCCTGAAAATTATTGTGTGCCTGCCCCTGGTGTTGATAGCTCTATTAAGCATAAAAATAGTATACATCAAATATTTACTCCTGTTCTAACAAGCAATTTAAGTATTACTCAGGCTTAGCCCTTGAAGGATACTTCTCAAGAAACACAAGGAAGAACAATGCTCTATTTGCTTTGAGTACTTGTTAATTTTTAAATTATCAGTTTACTTCTCTGTTTTAACTACAATAAATTTTTGTTGTCAGAGGACTTAGTGTCACCTGTCTGTGCTTTAAAGACTGAATGACTTTGCTGCATTCATAGGGGAAGAATCTTGGTCATATTTCATCTAATACCCATGAACAAATGCTGGCCTTCCTTACCCACTACACAGACCTGCTTTCTGGAAGTTTGGCTTGATGCTGCACATTCATCTCAGAAGCACTTCTGCAATCACATATTAGTACAGGTTCTCAGCCTGCTTAATACCCATTCTCAGAGACCGAGCTCAGCCAGCCACTGGCTTAGGCATTGCATCTTTCCAGTACAGGTCCTCTCCCACTCTTCAGTTAGTCCTTGTTGAAGTTTGCTAGTGAATTAAACACACTGACATGTGTGCAGGTTTGACTTCACTGAGGAAATGTACATACTTCCAGGTAATCCTGGCTCTCGGCATTTAGACCCCTCATTCTTGCACACACATCCTGGCCTCCTCAGTGCTGGCTCAAAAGCCTGGGAGTTCTGTGGTTCAGAGTGTCCCCAGCTGCCTGCTCTCATACATTTTAACACATTTTATATTGCCTATATATTGACACCTCAGTCCCTCCATTTGTTAACTCCAAGGTTATTTCACACTAGGAAAATGCTGATTCTTTTTGGATGTCAATAAAAAAAGCATAAAAACTAGTAAGGCAAACAACTATTTATCAATAGGCCAGAAAGGGTGATAGCCAGCTATGAAATCTTACATAATTTGTGATGTTTGGAACATGGATGAAAAAGCTTTGAGTGCAGATTCCAATGCTTGGAACCCCACAATGATAAAATCTTGAGTGTACCTCTGGTCAGGGCACAGCATTCTGCACAGATTCCATCTGTGATGTGTTTTTTTGGTTAAACTCACTAGTATTCTGATGGGTCCTTGCTCACAATACAAATCCATCAATCACAGACATCAATCAATCTGGAACATGGGTACAATTTTGAGCAGTCCCTTGGACAATACACTCTAATATTCTTATAAAATTTTGAGGTCATAAAGAAGTTCTTACAATATTTCAAGAGGACAATACAATGCACATTGAGTTATGGTTAAACGTACTTTGTATGTCCATTGACTAATTATGCATTGATACATACAAAACTTACTTATACTATTGACTGAATATACATTGATTAAGTAATGATCAGATGCTATCCATCACACAGATATATGACCCAGGATTAACCATGGTATGCATCACTAACTGCTGCCTTCGGAGCTGAATACTGCACAGATCGACAAAAACATCTAACCTGAGGCCTCTCTTCCAGTTCCTACCATTCACACACTTCACAGTTCTCACATACAGAGCAGAATGTGATTATCGAGAAAAAAGTTATGGACGAGCAATAGTTCATGGGATAGGATAGGCTGCTGCCCTTGGGTGGAGGTCTCTGCCAGACAGGTTTATTGACCGACTGCAGGCTTGCAAATCATTAACTCTTTTAGGCCCCTTGTCCCCCTTTTATCATACTTGTTCTTCACCTGAATATCCTGAAAATCCCCTCAAATGTCCAACAGTAAGTTTTATACAGTTCCAAAAGTCACAGAAAGTATACCAAAATACTCATATCACTCTTGTTTCCCTCTTTGTATGAGTGATGAATTTAGGCCAGCCCTCTTCAAGGCAGTGACTCATGTTGTCCCCTCAGTGACTGATAGATTCTGATCTTCTCTGATGTCCCTGTTGCCACACAGTATTTAATGTTGGGACTCTGCGTCTGTGTGCTTAATTAAGCAGTTTCCTTTTTATCTACTTTTGTTGTTTTACTGAATAGTCCTTAAGCAGATAATTGAAAGAATCAGATGTTTTGACATTTCTTATATCCTTACACTCTGGTCAACACCAAATGTGTAAGCAGCTGTTGACCTGCAAACCCAGTCACATCACAAGACATTTCCCCTCATCGACAACATTAAGAAGAAAAACACCTGATCCCACTATGCCATTTGCTGTCACCTCTAGACACATGTAAGCAAGCTTGATACTCTCTAGGTTTTCCCATGGCAGTGTCAGCACCTACACAGAAGAGGAGCAGTGTGCAATGGTTTGAGGTCTGGACAAGAACTGGCAGATTAGATTGTCCTTAGTCTGAACCCTGGCAAACAGGAGACCTCTCTAGCTCAGGTCAGCCAGTGGGGCCTCATGTCTGATATGGGGAGGAAACTCCTTTGGCATTCATTCATGCCATACGCATTAAGACTTGCATCAACAGACGTCAGACTTATCGTGCTCAATCTGTTAGATTTATTTACAACATATTAAAATTTGATCTTTTCCTGTCAGGACATATGTTTTGGTATATTCTAAATAAATTAGATACATTTTTTAAAAAAAGTTGTGTGTCCTTGCAGTCAAAGTCCTTGCTTCTCAAGTCTAAGGGATCTTTATGACAGATAGGTTCTCAATTGCACATTAAGAACCATAGCAGCATTGTAAAACCTCCAAAGCAGACTGTACTCTAGATCCTGCTAGTAGAAAAATGGAGTTAGTATAGATCTGTAGCAATGTTATTGTCTCTGAAAGGCTGAGCTTATACTTAAAATTTTTATCATCTGGACAAATTGTGTAGGAGATTTGAGGTTTTACTGAAGATACACAGCACCACATATTAATACTTTAAATTGCTCTATTTGAAGTGTATTTGAAATATTTTGAAACAGCAAATGACTAACCGCATAAAAAAGGGGCAGTGTTAATGAGATGAGGCCAAAGTACTGAAATATTAAACACAAATGGTAAAAGAAATACCCTCAAGTATTTGTGATGAATAGTCACAAGAGGCAGATCCGAACCTGCTCTCATTTATAAGAATGAAATAATATCTTCTTAGGACTGGTTAATTGATGTCATATTTCATATATAACCACTGCTAAAGTATCTTTCCTGTGTCACAAGAACTAATTATCTGCAGTATTTTTATCTCAATATATAGAAAATATATTGAGAAATAGTTCACTCATTTCATACTTTCAATTATTTATGTCTCCTGATATTTCAGTGATTCCATTGCTTATAGTATCATTTGAAGAGTTTGGGATTTTTTTGAGAAAGAAAGCCCTAACTGATCTCTGTGTGCAGCTGTAACCTCAGGCAAAATTAACACTGCAGAAGTATGTGAACCTTTTTGGTCTTTTCAGTATGTTACACAACAAGACGTGATATTCCTGGGGCAATCTTGGGTAGATTTGTGCCTGCTATATATTTTTGTCCTCTTAATTTTCTGCTGTTTCTTTGCAACACCTAGAAATTTTGATAGTTTAAATCCTTCATTTCAATCTTTTAAGATGCTGTTATGTTTTCTTCAGGTTGTTTCTTTAGTTAGTCTGCTTTAAACAGCCTCATTTAATTGTTTCTGTAGTGAGGGCAGCTTCAAGAGTCTTGCAGGCTAATTGCAGAAGCATCTTGTCCAATGGTATTTGCTGTCAGCAGCAGATGGGTGGAAGGAAAGAGAAACCAGTCCTGTTTTCCATGTTTCCCAGCTGGGGCATAAGGAATCACAGTAAAATATGCAGTGCTACACAAAATAGACTAAATTGTCTATATTTGCCTTAGTGAATTCAGCCTTAAAATCACTGCTAATTTCATTTTAGTTAGTTTGTTTATTTTTCATAAAGAAGACGCAATTTCATCTAGTTCAGTCCCTGATTCCTCACCGCTATTGGAAATTTCATCTTTCAATCGCTTTCTTTGACATTTCTTTCAATGCTTCCTTTTATTGTTTTTTCTGCCTTGCACATTTAAATCAACTCTTCATAGGCAGGATCACCCTACTAAACTTCAGATAAATATCAGAAATGCAGATCTCAGCAGCATTAATTATGAGTACTGAAAAATTAGAACAAAATCAAAAAAATATTATTTATGCTAGGACATTAACATTTTAAGAATGTGTATTAACAAGAATAAAGTCCGAACAAGTCCTTCAGTCTCCAGTAAGGGTTTTCTTTTCCTCTAAGATCTGTAATTCTTCAAATGACATAAAGAAACTAAGAGTTTATATCATGATTGAATAAAGCAGAGTTAAAACAAAATAGTGCAGTCTCATTGCAAAATGTCCATCTTGAATGTCCCAGCTGTCTTATCTCATGTTATAGGTCTCTTGAGTTCAGTATTTTGTCTCTGATAAGAAGTGGTGTTTTCACAGTCATTGCCATAACATGACAAAATACAGATGCAGGACAAAAGAAGTAATATCCTGTAGGTAAAGTTACTAATCTTACAGTTCCAATAAAATGATGACAAATTTCTATTCTCAAATTAGAGCCATCAAAAATACTTACTCAACAGTTGATTTGCTACAATTTGTATAATTTGAAGAGTTACTGAAAACCTGCTAAAAATGATTAAACAGAAAAAGACCAAAGCCTTTGCTTATGCTTAATTAACATTGAAGGCATGGATGCTATGGATAAACTATTAGTTCTGAGTTTTCCATTAGGTGTTAATAAAAATTTTGTAACTTGGTTAATAAAACGTTAGACAATATTCCAGTAAAAGGTCTGAGGAGCAGAAGAATCATCTTTTTTTGGTACATATTGTAATCTAGTACAAATAGAAGTTACTACCAAGGTGATGACATTCTTCAAGGTTATTTAAAAGCCAAATATGGTGTTTAAGATATGATGAATCAAAGGAAAATTATTGGTTGTTATACACAGTGCATTCTAAACACTTCTATTAATTTTATAGTGCAGACATCTATCATGGAAAATACTATTATCCATTTAATTATTTCAAGATCAGAGAAGTGACAGCACATCAAAATTTAGAACTGAATGAAAGTAGCAAGGCCAATTTTGATGAAAAGCCCAAATCATAAACACTGCGTGACTGAATTGAAAAAGAATTCTTAATCACCAGCACAGCAGAAAGAATATAACCATATGGATACTGAAAGAACAGTGCCCATGCAAATATATCTGGTCTTGAACGAAAAAGAAGCCATAGATACCCAAATCTAACTTTCTTTCTTACATTGTTAATTCTTCTGTAGATCATTTGCCTTTCAGGTACTTTTTTTCTCAATATCCCCATTTAACTACTAGGATAGAATATTTGTTACAAATATCTGAAAAATTTTAGGTCCCTTTGAACATTGAGACAAGTATGTTTTCTCTAAGTAAAGAGAATAATATTAAGGTATCTCATTAATAGCCTAAGACTAAGGTTGTGACTATTAGCTCTTAATATCAAAAGTAGCTTTATTAAAGATCCTAGTCTCTGTTCATTTGAAGTGAGTATAAATGGTCCTACTTTACTTCAATTATTTAAAGAAGGAAAAAGTTATATCTCCTAAAATTAAAAAAAAAATAAAAATGCAGTCTTATTAAATTGTTCAATAGCCAATCATAAATTAAAATAAAAAAGAATAAAGACAATGATTAATGCTTTATATTACTGGTGTTCTTGCTAGCATACTTCTTTACATGTTTTGGTCTTTCATTGTATGCTGTGACTTAGAATTTTGATATACGTATGATGTGTACAGGTGTTGCAAATTACTGTGACATAAATAACTAATGCCAGCAAAAATACACTATATGTGTAAAGGAGGGACAATTTTTGGTATGAGGACTCTGACATTAATATCTGCTTAAGGTCATGAGCTAGATTAATGAATGACATAAGCACATATAGGTACATATACACCAAAACCTGGGGAAAAAATGAGTTAGTATATTTTGGGGGGTTATAATTTCTCTTTTCTTTCCACATGTTAAAACAGTATTGGGAAAACAGGACAGCATCAACCTGTGTTGCAGAGGTGAAAAATAGTAACACAGGCAGGAGAAGCACAGAAATTTCCTAAATTAATGTTTTTATAAAATCAGAAAACTAATTTCCCAGAAAGCTCCAATGCAGTTTTTCATGCTTTCATCTAGCTGCAGATTCAGATATTTGGTGTTTTATTGAGGGGTATTTGTTACTCAGTTTATGTGTGTTTAGCCAAAAACTCATATAAAAAGGCACCTTACACAGCTCACTATGTCTCCAAGTGTTCTCCTGCCACATTCCCACAGTACGATTTTTATTAGTTGGAATTTCCAGCCAAGCTACAAGGAGTTCTGAAGAGTTTCTGCAACTTTTGGAAGAAATAGTTGACCCAGAACAACACAAATTTGGATTCCATTTCTTATTTATACCTGAAGTCTTTGATCTTGTCAATCCCTTTCTTGATGGAATACTTTACATATTGCTGCCAAATACAGACCGACATAATACAGGATGAAAATCACAATGCAACTCATGCATAAAATAAGTAATCCAGTAAGACAAACACAAGACATTGAATCTTTAGGTTACAGTAAAGTATAAAAGAAGCATACAGGTACCTTGACCATCCAAGTATGAATCTCTGGATAAACAGTTAAAGACTTACCTGTGGCTGAAGAATAAAAATCCTTGGGCAGAAGTCAGATATTAGCAGTCACTGTAATAATACTTATGGGTTTTCCCCCTGTCTTAGCAGGGTTGACATTTCAGATGACTAGGTCATAGGATTAAATCACAAGGAAAGAAAGGCAAGATGATCTGAACAGATATTGATAAGGGATGTTGAACAGCAGTCATGAGGAGTACACGGAGATAAATTATGTTTTAGATGAAAAGAATGACGAACCTGCAATAACCAAAGACTGCAAAATTTTAAGTGACATCTAAAAACCTTGGAACTCAGTACTATTCCATTTTCAGATAGCAATTGTGAAACAGATAGACAAAATTTACTTTTCGATATAGTTCCACTTTAACAGAAAAATCTGATCTCATTTACTGCATTAAACAAAGTGGCAAATGTCTGGTGTACCAAAATATTTCAAAATTTCTCCTGAGAAGGTCATTGAAACATAAATATAATATAGCCAGCAGGATTTCTTACTTTTCAAATTGACTCAAAACCTTATCAGTTTCAGCCCAATGTTTTTTGCTAGTACATGACCACAGGATTTATATTGACAGTACAGGGCATGAGATTGTTGTGACCTTAGCTGATCTGGACTTATCTGTGTTGAAAACTGTGTGGCAAATCTGAAATTTCTGTCTTAACTGTTTTTAGTCTGGTTGAGTTTATAGAAGAGTAGTAATTCTCTGTAGAATGAACTAGCTGTGACTAGAACAAAAAAGCAGAGAAATGAGATGATACCACAAGTCTTAGATGGTCCCACATACAGTGCTCAGTTTCTGGTCACTGCAGCAGTGCAATTTTTTGAATCAGATAAAAACAGTTTTGTTGAAAACAAACAGAACAGAAAAACTTATTATTTAGGAAACAAAGAAAAGAAAGACAACACAAACAGACTGCATTCAGCAAGCATAAAAATAGACCCAAGTGGCCCAAAAGTGGTGAGGAAGAAAGCCGCAACATAAACGTCATGCTCTTCATGACTCAGGATGCATGACTTTGAACATCTTACTGCCATGTTTTGAAGAAAAACATTGTCTCCAGGTTTTCTCCTTGCTCTTGGTGGTTTGTTTCTCTGTTTGTTTTGTTATTGTTTTTGTTTGTTTGTTTGTTTGTTTGTTTTAGTGAAGTATGCAGTGAAATATGTGGGAAGAAGGTAATTACAAGCAAAAGAAAAGAAGTAGTGTCATAGTTAAGCTAGCTAAAGGGGACAAGGAAGTCTAAAACTTTATGAAGGGATCTTTATCCCCTTTTGAAACTTTAAAACTATTTTAAAAGCCTTCAATGAGGCTCTTCAGTAGACAACCAACAAGGTTTCAGGTACTATGTACCTTTGACTACCTTCCTGAAAAACTGAAAGAAATTGATGAAATCTCTTCCTTGGAATTCCTAGCTGAATGTTGCATAAGGCTCCATAACCAATATTTCAAAATTATGCACAGTCAGTATGAAAAACAACACATACATACCCAAGAATGCCCTTTTACTTCAAGTATTTAAGAGGGTTTCAGAAAGCAGCAGCCAGATTACAAAGCAATACTGCTGGAAAATTAGCAGTATAGATAATACAGAAATTTCAGTTAAATGGACTAAAAAGTTAGAGATTTTTAACATATTTAATCTCTATGTTTTCGTGGGTTTTAAATGTTTGAGATTTTTTTAAAACCCCATAATATAGTAAATTCTTCAAATTCTCATTAATATATAATCTGTAAGAATATAACAAGATTAAATAAATAGTCCTGGGTCTTCTCTTTTTTTCCTGATGAATTTAATTTTGGTCAATAATTCACATTTATTTAACCTGCAGGAAGAGATTTTCTCATTTCAAGTTTAAATCGCATACTTTATGTATGGGGTTCAGTTTGTTTACACACGTTCATATTTACTAACATTTTAGGTAAATTAAAGATACCAATGGCATGGCCTAATTTATAATCCTCATTCTGTTCAGTTCTGTGCTAAAAGTCAAATGAACATCATTCCTTTTTAAAGTAGTAAAACTACCAGAGTGTATATTATTAAAATATTCTGATATATCTTCTGTCACTGCTGGTAGAATCATACTGTTGGCTTATTTAAAATGAGCCATCAATCACACATGGAGACAAAAACTATCAGTTCACTGACAGTTTTCTGACCCAGATAACCTCAAAATGAAATATTAGAATACAGAGTGGAAAAAAATATTAAAATATGATCATTTTATATATTACCATGACAATTAATTTATTGGTTAATGTATAATAATAACATGCATAAGCATTTTTTAAAAAATCTTTGTCTAACTAATGAAATGCTGGATGTGTGGGTTTTGGTTTTTTGTTTATTTTCCAAATAGGTTTATTTTACTTTATTGATTTCTTATGGGTTTAGATTCATTTTTTAAATATATAGTCTGACGTGCGTTAATTAATGGAGATAAAGAATTGTACATAAATTGGATGTTTAACACTGTATTTCTATTGTTCCTACAATAACTAATGACTACAAAAGCTTTTTATGATCTGTTAAAATCTTGAAACAATATTTTTAATTCCTTGAATTGAGGAAAGTAATGTGTTTATAATAGAATTTAATATATCCCACTTCAAATGTCAAAGCGTGACACAGAGGACAGAACATTTCTGTATTCTACAGCCTAATGAATCTTTTTTTATTGTCACATCCGTAGCAGGAATACAAGAGTCTTTCAATATGCATGTAACAAACAAGGACCGAGGAAACAGACGTAGCAGGGTCAGCTTGAGTTCGATGTAAAATTTCACTGTGAGGTTTAAATCTGGGCCAGATTCTTTACTTATGAAAATGAATGACTTCACATTCTATTAAACAATATAAAAAATGAGACTATAAGAGTTTCATAAAGTCTTTCAAAATATGTCTTACAAGGTTTAATTAAAGCAAGAGCAATATGATTTATCAAAACTTAAATGCAATGAGTAATGTATGCCATTGTGTCATGGAGACAGCATTGAGATTGCAGATAATCTAGATATTGCATAAAAATTACATCAATTCTCTCTTCAGATATCTTTAGAAAAGAAGATAATTTCGAACACAGGGCAAAAGTAGAAAAGCTAGTGGAAATGGAAGCATACCTATGGAACTCTGCTATATCTGACTGTATTTCAGAGAGAGTAGCATAACCTCCTTCCCATAACACTAAAATAAATGTATTACAAAGCTACTGAGACTTTTAGAAGGAGATTGTAATAAATCTATTGATTTAGTCAGGATGTTATAACACTGGAGGATTAATAATGTGGTGAACTCCTAAACAATCTGTCTTGGGACTACTCATATTAATATAAAAATTTTTATTAGCCTTCTTGATGGAAGAAGTATGATAATGCATTTAATTTATAATATAAAATTAAGAGGAATGAGCAAGATATGAGAGAATTGGAATTTTTTTTTATGAAGAGATGGATAATCTTAGAGATGGAAAAAGAAGAATGAAACTCAGTGGACCAATGTCTAGTCCTTTAATTGATGCAAATAAGAACTGGGCACTCATTGGATGAAACACAGGAGAAATAAGATCAGGATTTATGAATAGATAATAAGGTGGTTATAAACTACCGACTTGATGAAACAATGAAAGTAAACAAATGTAATGTCTGGATATAGTAAACACAGTATAGATATAAGGTAATATTACTGTCAATGTACAATGCAGAGAGGTACTACTCATCTATGTAGTGTGGACTGCTGCTTAACCAATATTCAAGAAACATATATTTGAGCTGGAACAAATGCAGAAAAAGTCTATTAAAAAGTGCAGAGTGAAAAAAAGTTTTTTAAGAAAAAGAAAAAATTATTTCTTATGTAAAGTTGGAAAAAAATGTAGGTATGTTTCTACAATTAAACTAGGGAAGCAAATAGAAAGAGCTAAAGGAAAATGAAGACAACAAAATAATATAAACTGACAGTGGATAAACTCAAGGTTGCTTCTAAGAGAATAAAAATAAAAAATGAAGGAAAGAATTACGAAAAACATCATCAAATATGACTAGCGTAGCAATACAGGGAATTGGCCATACCACTTGCCAGAATTTACATCTGCTGCACAAGACCAGAAATTCCACAGGAGACTGGACAAGCATAGATGCTCTCTGCCTCAAATTGGACGCATTTTTGTTGTGAGTGGAGTTGGAATTCTAAAAATTGACAGCATTTTCCTTTAACTAAACCCCTAAAATTATGACTGATAGCTATCTCCTGACTCACACAAAATGAGTTGATTCATCATAATCCAGTTCCCTGGGTAGAGTGGTTTACAAGACTTGAAAATAAAACCATGAACTTAATCACACTTTTCTCTCTTTACAGCCAACATACAGAAAGCATTAAATGATTTATTATCAGGCAGTTAAGAAAACTCTTTTATCGTAGTAGATATTTGCAGTCCAGGTTTCAAAAGTGTTTGCAAGAATAATCTTCCCTTGTATTTTCCCTTTATTGTTTTACTTCATGTATTAAAATAAATAAATAAAATAATCAGGGTTTAAATCAGCTACTCAGGCACTTTCATTCAGGGACTGAAAGATAAGCCATGCCTGGTGAGAGTCAGACAAGCACTGAGACGGTCACAGAAATTCTCAGTAGGTTCCTGTATCACCAAAGGAAATTCTAATACAATAACTTGGTTTTCATTTGTTCATGGTCTGTTTCACTGACAAAAAAGAATGGGCAAACAAGACCCCACTCAATGGTCATATTATGAAATTAACCTTTCCAGGGATTTATTTTAACAAATGGGTAAGATACTGTTATACAAAGTATAATGTATTAATTTCAACATCCTGCATAACTATGAATATGTAGATGTTATGAATACGTCAGATGTTATGAGTAAATTGTTCATCTCTTTTAAGTAGATAAATTTCTAAGAAATATCTAATGCTGATGAAATGTGTCTGGAGGCATTTCAAATTTCTGGTTACTTTAAATTCTTAAAAAGTCTTGATAACACTAAAAACTATCACATTTGTGTCTTAGCTGGAATCACTGAACAATATTCACAAGAAGACTGTTTTTTCTGTTAATTTTAAATATGCTCTGTAACACATGACTTTACCTGTTCTTGCAAAATAAGATACCATAATTAATGGAATGGACAAAACTCCTAGATAAAAAGAGTGTTTTTCATATTTGTTTTCAATTTTTGCAAGGAAAACAAGACAAGAATAACTTTTCATTAAAACTTTTCAGACCACCAAGCTGCTATTCCTTGCACTTCCCTGAGCACTAGATGCACCACCTCTTTTTCATCCACCTTGATGAAAAATCCAATGACACATGCAACCATAAATGTAGCATTGATCATTCAGCTTTTTCAGTTATAGTGTTCAGTATGGGTATTAGCCAAATCTCCAATTCTGCTTCATTTTTGGGAGGGGAGACTTAAAACAAACCAGTTATTTTTGAGGTTGTAGATGTTTTGCTTTCAATCACAAAAGTGAAGTACAAGTAAGTAGCATTATATTTTCCACTATTTTTCCTCTAGAATATCTTACATGAGAAAATAGCTAGACCTTTTCTCAATGTGAAATGAACTTCAATGAATGAATTTTGCCTTTATTTCAGATTTAAGAAGAATGGAAGTGCCCTGCACTGTTGCGTTTAAATGTCAATGAACTACAAAAGCAGTTTAAGGTATGGAGTGTATGGGGTTTTCTCTGAAGATAACCAACTGAAATGCCATTGGCAGATATGTCAAAGAGCACTTCCATCCATACTTTGATCATGAAAATTTCTACAGTAGGAGTTTTATCATTCTTTTTGCACTCAGTAAAATTTTCAATTTTGGTATTTTGCCACTATGAAAATGTTTAAACTCAATTCTAAAATATTATTACCTGTCTTTGACATGAAAAATATGAAATTTTATTTTGAACAAGAGCCTTTCAAATTCTTTGAAAATGA
The DNA here is from genome assembly GCA_013397935.1 of Dasyornis broadbenti. Lineage (NCBI taxonomy): Eukaryota > Metazoa > Chordata > Aves > Passeriformes > Dasyornithidae > Dasyornis > Dasyornis broadbenti. The sequence continues at coordinate 420,621 of VZRN01001712.1, forward strand.
AAACATCTTAAAAGAAACAAAATAAAACAAAATGAAGATCTGTTGAGAGTGGACTGTGGTAGTAAATTTTCAGGCTAAAAGAGGATTCAAGACACAACCACATCCTGCTCCATATTCAAGTATGGAACAAGATCTTCAGAAAATGGTTTCAAGAATCACCTTAATGGACTCTTTCCTGAAATACAATCGTTAAAACAATTGTGAAAATGTTTAAAAATTCTTTCTATTTTAATCACTTTGCTGCATGATCCCAGAAAAAGAAGTCCACAAAGGTGGTTTAAAATTATTTTTCTCTTTACTTTTTCTCAATTACTCAGAAAGACAGCCAATAAAAATAAGATCTCATAAAATATTGTTCTTATTTCTTATCTACAATAATACATTAATAACATTTTTAGAATTTTCAAATACAGTTTGTTATTTGCCAAACACGTTTTATTCCATACAAATAACTTAATCTCTGGACAAAGAAAAGTCTCTAAAGTACAGTTAATTTACTTTAGTTCTTAATTTAGGGTGCTGGATGTATGCCATGTTTGATAAATCAAGGGGGAACTGCAGACTGTAGAAGGACTACTGAAGTATAGCAAATTTGAATGAAATGGTACATGTTGGAACCCACATGAACTTGTCTTGATTTAGCAAGATTCTATTGTTTATCAGCAAGCTGATAAAGACAGCAGGATTTTCCTTGTCTGTGGCCCTGGCTATTTAATTCATTATGTTTGTTGATGCACTTTAACATAAAATGTCTCCATAAAAGCTTGAAACTAATTTGAAAGGGATTAATTTTGAGAATTTACTTTAAGGTGGACTAATTAGGTGAAAATAAATTTTTCCCTCCTTCTCCCTCCAAAGGACATTGCTTCTGTTATCACTGTAAAATAAATTTGGATTCAACTGGGAACTGTTAAATTTTATTTGGATTTCTTTTTTCTGTGTCATTTAGCATATTTCACCTATAGGGAAAGAAAAGTAGTGATATTTTCTCAGTTATATGTTTTATAGAAATTATTCTATTAATAAAGATTATGTGTGTTTAGTGTAGTAAATTTTCAAATGACAGAAAATTGAAATAATTTCCCACAGTATTTAAAATGGAGTTTTACTAGAAGATTCTATGAGGTGTGAAATTTTAGAAAACTTCCACATAGTCATTTAAAGTGAGGGAGACTATGAAAGAAAAACAAACCAAACAAAAACCCAACCCACCAAAAACCCCCCAAACCAACAACAAAACAACACAAAAACCCCAAACAATCTCCAACCAACCCTGAAAGTAAATTTAGGTTATCACTACCATTCTTTACGTTATCCATTCCTTCTCAGAAGTTCTCACCTGCCATAACCCCTGCTATCTAGCATGCCCTGATGTGTCAAGGCTTTCCACTGTCCCAAGCCTAGATAGGCTCCCAGGCGCTGTCCAAGGACTGCGCACAAGAAGGGCACACGCAAACTCTCGGTGCAGTGCAGACACTTCAGTCTTCATGCGTGGTTCTGCTGCCGTGAGTCCTTGGGCTGTCCTTACACATCTTCTGTGAGTAGGCACCTGACAAGCAGGGTGTGCGCCACTGGACAGGAGTGGAGTTTTTGGCAGTTATGGCGCCAGCGTTGTTTCAACTTCTTTATCAGACAGTAATTGCACGGAATAAATATTTGGAGACAAATTGAAACAGGTCTAACTCTTTTCAGGTATGATTTGAATATGCTTAGTGGATTAGACACATCTGAGAAACAAGAAAATAATTATCAGACATATCTAAAACTGATTATCAGGTGATAACGCAGCATATCAAGAATTATGTACCTATATTTTTAGGCATTTTGCAGACTTGATTACTTTCAAGTTCTTAGAAAACTCTCAGATTAAATAAGAAAGCCATCAGTGGGCATTTTGTTTCTGAGGTAAGTAAAGACTTACACTTCTGTTCTTTCTAGTTGAACTTCTAAGAGAGCACATTAGATCTAAATCTCAGACATTTTGATAAGAAAATGACTTCTTTGAAACCTAACATGTTACATCAATTAATTTATTTGTGTCACATTTTGGATCTGTCCTAAAGCAAAACTCAGAATCTTTTTTTCATATTCTGAAGAATGCTAAAGTGATTAACCCTATGTCAGGTCTGTAATAAAAACTATATCCAATAGAGTCTAACAGATCTGCTTCACCATGAAAGCTCTAGCAACTCTAGATCTATAACCACGGAAAGGACTATCTGCAGCCAGAATGTTCTTACATGCAATAATACACTCTATGACTTTGTCAAACGTAGGTTTTTTTCATATTTAAAGGGTATGTTCCTCTAGCATTTAGTGCAATTAATTCTTTTTTCCATATTTTAAAGTGTTGCAACAACTTTCTTAAACTTCTACACCACTGGCTACTTCTAAGCCTGGATATCTGTAACCTAAGCTGTTTCCTTTGATGTTTGCCATCTGAAAGCCCTGCGAATTCATGTTCTATTGGGAGTTTAGTTCATCTCTAAATCTCTCAGGAAAATCCATCTGGAGTTACCACTGCCAAATTTACTAAGCCTCTCACTTCAGATCAAACTCTCTTTAAATTCACAGAACTAGCTATCAGTATTAGAACTTTCTAAAAAGCTAAATAAAACCAGCATTTAGAACCCCTAATGCTTCTAGCAGCAAAACTATTGAAAACAAGCTCAGTTTCACCAAGCAGCTACTAGGAAATATATTGTCTGCACAATTTTTTTGTAATGAATTTTACCTAATTGTGATCAAAGGCATATTGCAAAAAAAAGAGAAATTTTACATAAACTTAATATCTTATTTTTCTCTGCAATCCTAAATGATGAGGGCCTTGTGACATGATCTTTTGCTTTTGACATGAAAATTTCTACCCCTTCCATCTCTTACCTATCACACACACACATTTGATGAAAAAGGAAATTTAATGAATTTTCCAGACATCTTTTTAGCACCATGTTTAATATAATGCACAAAAATTAAAATGGAGCACAGCAACTGATTAAATAGAGACACCTAAACACACTGAAACAAACAGTCGAGATGAATTTAGTACAACCATTGCGCTTCTTAGTCACAAAATACTTTTTCCTTCATTCTGTCTTCATCAGCTTTCAGTGAGTTTTCCAATCACATCCTGGGGAAACTCCTCTGTTCTTCTAGTGTTAGGCTGTTAGTATGCCGTTTACCATGTCTTTGCTCACATTGATGTGTTATTCCTGCAAACTGTGTAACTATGCTTGGTTAACTATACTACAACAATAAGCTGTTTTACAGTGGAGATTGTCATTAGGTGACTTTTGCCATTTGCTTAGAGTTTCAAGACCTCAAGGTGGATAAGGAAATCACAGATATAACAATGTTCTCATTTTTCGTCATTTTATAGTAATTATTTTATAATCTGCACTGTAATGTATACGAGATTAAGTTATTACTCCTCAAGGAACTCCAGGGCTATATACATCATATTAAGGTAAAATCTACTAAATGACAGCTTTACACTAAAGGATACAAATGTGACTCAGAAACAAACACATCTTGACAGAGCCAGAAATACTGTGTGTAAAGCTGGTGGCAATTTTTTGTTTGGCAATAATAAATACAATGTATTCAGGAGCTTGATTAGACATAACATTGTCTTTCATAAAAGCGATAGCCTCAGGGTGGACAGTGAAGGTCTGGCAAGATTCTCCTACCTTTAGCAAACCTACAGTACTCTCATAGTTCATCTTTTGTCTATTTACATTTTTGTCCATCTTTCCAGTGGCATGGTGCCTGTAACAGATTTTTTTTTCATTTCACTGTAAGATATCTGCCAAGACAATGTGCATTTAGATGGTTAGTGTGCAAATTATTTGAAAATCTTACCGCTTTTCTGCAGAATCTCTCTCCTTTGAGACCTCATTGCCTCATTATTTCAGGGGCATCACTTCTGGACAATATTTAATTTGCATAAGCCAAAAAAATTACCTGAATAGCTAAGATGCAAAAAGATAGATTTTACATATGCATGCAGCTGTCAGTGAGGCAGAATATATTCAACTGGGCACATGGAAAACCCATGAAGAACAGCTGTGATGTTGAAATACACAAAGCTTAAGACTGTAATCATAGGTTTGCAAGTAACACAGTGGTAACAGAGCAAATTTCCGTATCAAGGATATGAACATGCATATGCACACACAGACATTTACCTGACATATGTGATGTGAGTTTAAACACATAAAAATGTATTATAGCTTCCATTTTTTGGTTTTGTTTTGTTTGAAAAATGTAGCTCTTGAGACTCGAGTTATCAAGAGGTAACGTGCATGAATGATTTGGGACTTGGGGAAGGATGTACATTTGGCCAGTCCTGAATAAAATTGTATAAAAGAATCAAAAGAAGCGTCCATCAAGTCTGTATTTATATTTACATTTTAATGGAATTGTGAAACAGTTCCTGGTATGCCACATCCCCACCCACAAACTAATACACTTCCCTGATCCCTCTTTGAGTCTCACTTGAAAACTCACTTTAGTGAGATTCAGTTTAGTTTTTTATACTGGGAAGATAAAACTCCACAGATCTTTCCCAACACAGCCAACTAAATGCGGTTTTTTGTGCCACCCCTAACAAAATACCCCAGACATTGTACTAATCTGCCCATACTGGGTTGCATGAACTCTCTGGATTTGTCTTGTCCTGAGCTATTTTAATCTGGTTTTAATCCTTCATTGTTGTGTTTAAAACATGTTCACGTGAGAATTCAGAAGGACACAGGATACATGAAAGTAATACATGGAAAAAGGGGGATTTTGTAGATTTTTTTTCATTTATTTGGGGTTAGGGTTTTTTCCCTTTTTTTTTTTTTTTTTGGTTTTGTTTTGTTTTGTTTTGTTTTTTACAGTTTTAAGTTGTTATTGAAGAGATTTTTCCTAAATTCATTCTAACTGAGTGTTGGAACTGGAAATCACCTGCATTTTTTGTACTATTAACTTGTTTTATTTTGATTGCAATCTACACTTTAAGTAGATCCATAATATATTGTTTCGACAGATAAGCTGCTTCTCCTTTTATCTAGAAAAAATTTGACACTTTGGATATTCGTCATGATAATTTGGCCAAATAATGCATGAAAGATTTCCCAATTTTGTTATGGACTCTGAATAGGCATGATGACCTGGATTTTCATATTAAAAGGACTGTAATGCCATACATTAATCGCGTGTAGGAAAATAATCTAAAATTATATTAGAAATACAGCCAGTAGCATGTTGAAAACTCGGTATAACTGCAAAGCAAATTACTGAATCGACTGAGTCTATTCACAGACTCCTTGTATCTTTCTCAAAACTGACCCAATTGCCACAACTGGTAGAGGCCAGTAGATTAGCTGCTGATTTTGTCTTCTTGCACAAAATCCTCCACTGACTGAGGAACTAGGTTTGTTAATTCAGGTTCAACACATGGAATTATTAATATACACCTACTTTTCAAACATACATTTGTTTTAAATCAGGCTGATACTGTGCTCTATCCTAAAGTATCATTATATTTATTTGGTTAGTTATATCCCTCTGGAAACAATTTGGTCACATATCTCAATGGAGAATCATTTTCATATCCCGTTTTGGTAAATCAGTATTAATGTGGACTAGTCACATCCTATTCTAAGCATGTTTTATTTTGCTGATTATATAATAGCTGTGCAACTCTGCCAGTTTATCCATGACAAATTAACCACAGGCATCATTACATCAGCTATTAGTTTCATTTTCATCTGTATATGACCTGCAGGTATATTCAAAATTACTTGAGTCTATGCCAGATTCAAATAATAACTCTAAGAAACCAAGGTGATACAAGAATATTCAGAACTATGTGTTTAATTGTAAAGGTATATTCTTAATAATAAAGCCTATCCTCCTTTAGTCACTGAACTGGTTAGTCAGGAGAACCTCTGAAAAGACCTAAATTCAGTATCAAGAATTAGTAGGAAACTTAAATTTCCCATTCCATTATGTAAGTAGAAATTTACAGCAGTCACTATTTAAAGTGAAAAGGTGCGAGGTGGAAAGATTATTTTTAATCACATTTCATCTTCCGTTGAAAGCTGCATAGTCTGCATAACCAAAGTTAAAAAACTCACTTTTTTTGCTGATTATGTGCTCAGTTATTCAGCAGTCTCAGAGTTTAGTTTTCCATTATTTCTAGGGAATTCTACCCTAGGAATGGTGGCGGTTAAAAAAGAAGTTATACACATCTACATCATCTTAAATTTTAATTAGCAGGAAAAAGAGAATGTTGTGTTGACTTTTTTTTTTTTTTAATGTGAAAAAATGTGGAAGCAGTGCAAACATTTTGCAATGCGAGGGACAGAATGAGTTTAATATTAACTTCTAAAATAATAAAAAGTAATTACGGAAATTTGACCTGGCAAAACTACTGGAATTTTAAAGATCCTCTTTCCTTTTCATGAATCCACACTTCCTATAAAACTGCGCATCTGGTTTTGAAGGCAAATTTAGTTTGTAGCCAATACACCATACATGTAAATCTTATTTCTCCTAGTATTCCCAGAGCAGACCTCAGAAAAACAAGTGAAATGAGAACTTGACTCAAGGTGATTTACAACCTATATGATAGAAGGTAACTCTTTGGTTTAATAACATGAATATGCAAACACTCCAAAAATTATATCAAAGTGACATCATCAACAGTTGAGAACAACATTGTTAATTTGATTTTAATTAAGAGTATATTTGCTCCATTTATTTAATAAAAATTTAATGTTATTAAATTCCTCATTTACATCTAGACTCTTCTATTAGGATGTAGCTATAAATCAGATGAAGTGAAGAATGTTGTCAGAGGATAGAAGCATGAAGACAATGTGTCTTAAAAAGAGTTTTGTGTATTTAAATTTCCTAAAGTGAAGATCCTGAACTTTAGAGAAAAGCTGCTAGAGTCATATCTCAAATGTCATCTTCCGTTAAAAAAGCGAAGAACTTATTGCAACATTATATCCTATAAATTATAAACGTATATATTATATAAGTTTACTTTTCTCGCTATTGTTGTCATTATTATTAACAGTAAAGGAAAATAGTGCCAATGCATTTATGTTCACAGAATAGCTCTATTACAAAACAATATGGAAGCTTATATATCTTTGTTGTTTCACTTGAAAATTGTCAGGCAAATTTTGCTTGCTCTACTCCAAAAGTTTATTTCTTGTGTTTCAAAATTAAATAATAACTTATGATATCCTTCTACTCTGGAAAATATATTTTTCAAAGTAACATTTTAGAGCTTGCTAGTTTCTCTTCTATATTAAATGTAACCATATCTTGAAAATTTTATTTGGCTTCTACCTTGTAGGTTTCTCTTTCTATTTATAAAAATCCACAGTCTTAAGATTATTACATGCAGACTCTAATAACTGAACTGCTGTAGATGGCTTCATCAGAAACTGAGAGCAGTTAGTTGTTGACAAGACTGCTGGCATGCTGACAGTAATGGTTTCCAGAGTGGTCTTGCACAGGAAGTGAAGACAAGTCAGTTGCTGTGAAGTTATTTTTAACATCTGAATATACAACCAACATATCTGGGAGGAGAAAAAGAGATTAAGAAATCAGCCCTAGGGAAAAAAATACATTAAAAACCATGTTTTATATGTTTTCAAATATAAAATTTATATTGAAATCATACATTATGATATACATTAGAAGAAGCCTGGATAGTATATAAGAGGAATGTTAGCAAGCTAGCAAATAATTTTATTTTAACAATTTTTCTCCCTAATACAAAACATCTTTAAAAGTACCAAAAATATTTTGTATGTAGATTATTTCTTTTTTTCCTTTTTTCTTGACGGGGAAAAATTATACTTTGAAAGGCAGCAGGGAACTACTGTTGCATGCTTATAATCGCCCTGAGGTTTCATTCCTTTTTAATACATTCTGAAAAGTCAGAATGCTGATCTTTTCTCCAGTAAACCAATCCCACCCTAGTGTATGTCTTGCCAAGGGAGCAGAGAGGCTTCTTCTGTATTTAGTGTTCAGATCAGCACAGTCTTCAAACTTCAGGTTTCTTCTTTTCTATAGGCTGATAAATCAGAAACCTTAAGCAGACTAATGCCTATTTGACAATTGCCACAAATAGTATTCCAAAGAATGGCTAAAATTATAATTGATGAATGCAATTTCCCTCACCAGCTTAAATGTACAAACAAGGAAATCTTCACAAAACAGCAGCAATTTCTGTACACTGGAAAACTATTGTCAGAATAGATATTTTTTTTTACCAATTTTAATAATAACTACTCGTTACCATCTCATGCTGGTGCCATATTTCCAAAGAGAGCTACTTCTATAGAGGAACAGCCCTCACCATTCCTGTGCATGGTTGAAGGCAGCTGGATGCTGCTTGCGTGCATTGAGGAGTGCTAAGCAGAAGCACAATGTTTTGCAAGTGAATAGCAGATGGCAAATGCAGTCATTCAAAGGGTTCATGCAGAATCACCCCATGCTGCTACAGCTAACTTGGTAAGAAGATAATTATGTGTCCTGATTTTGGCATCTGTTTTCCTCAGCTTGTTCTGTTAGGTCACTCTAATCCAGGTCACAGCATGACCAGGTGTGGGCCATGCCTCAGGCATTAGAAGAAACATTTAGTACTTGTTTAGCAAAGCTTTAGAAAGTGGAAGACACTTGTCACTAGCCTGGCTGCAGTAGGTGGAGGGCTTTGCCTTCCATAGAATATGTCCTGCAGGGCCTTGGCCATGATTCCCCCAAGGCACAGCTCCTGCCATTCTGCAGTCTGATCCCACCCAGTCGCAGGACTGTCTGATCCTGATCCTCACCCACATGCTGACATCCTGGCCTGGTTTCAGCTTAGTTGTCCCAGGTTTGTGTCTGACCCCAATTCCTATCTCACTGGACCTGAAAAGGACCCCAGCACTGGCTTCAGCCTGCCCTGTCCCCAGGCAGGTGCCTCATGCCTTGGCTGGGGCTGCCTTAGGAAGCCTTTCCTGCTCCCTGGAACTGTTCTGCCCCCATGAGTCCTGTTTCCAAAATATCAGTTTCAGAAATTGAGAACATGGTTCTCAGAATAAGGATGTAAAAATTCACCTGATCTACTTTTGAAAATCTAGTGTATTATAGTGTGCTGGTTTTGTGTGAATAGCTATGTTGTGAAGGATTACGTGGAATTATACAGGCATAAAGGACAAGAAAATTCCAAACAAAACTTTCTGAATATTCTGATTTTATTATTTATGCCTGAAAAAACCTAAATATAAAATAAAGATTTAGTCTTTAATTTTTTCATTTATTTTTCAGGACAGATTAAAGACAAAATATAGCTCTGTTTCAAGATAAATATCTAGAATTAAACAAAGTAATAGAAATAGAAATGTGTTTATTAATAAACAGCAAAATACAGCAGGCTGTCTCTGAGCACCAGGCTAACGGGTGCTAGATTACAGCTGTGTAAGAAGCCATATTTTAGAAAGCAGTGATTTTACGTGCTTTTCTTTCAGTCAATTTTTTTTTTTTATTGTTCTGAGTATTTCCAAAAAATAACAGCCTGAAGGAATACTTTTTACACTTTGCTGATCACCTAGTAAAAGTTGTGTTTGTTTTGTTGGGGGATATTTCACTGTTGTGTAGGCTGTCCTGAAATATGGGTAATTTTAAGTTTAAAAATTCAGAGTAGAACTTTTCAAGAGGCAGTAAGGAACATGGAACTGAAACTCAGACCAAACTGTTAATTTCTTCTGCCCAGAGACAGTGTCATGTTACAACTGTGGTTTTTTGGTTTTTTTTTTGTTTTGTTTTGTTTTGTTTTGTTTTGTTTTTTTTTTTTAAATGAGAAGTATGAGATAGAAAGCAAAATACCTCATCATACAATGATGAGACATAGGATTACATTAATGCATGGAAGTACAGAAGTATTATACACATGAAAATTTTTCATACAATTCTGTATTTCATAGAGATGCTTTTTTACATTTTTTTTCTTCAAACAAAATTACATTTTATTTTCTGACTGTCAAACATAAAAACCACAAACCCCATAAACCAAGAAACCAACTAAAACCAGAATATGTAATTCTAAATGATGCAATGTGACAATAAACTTACATGGCTAAAGCCTATGAATCCTATATTACATCTGAGCACCTCCTGGATGATAATGTGTCTTTGCTCATCATACAATTTAAATAACATGTGACATCTTTACACTTTGCCAAAGATGCCCATCCTCTCATTTCTCGTTGAAGAACATGCACGTGTTTGGAGGTGCCTTACAGGCCTGATTATTTCCTGTGTAGAAAGAAATCAGGAGTTCTTTAGGATATGTTTTTATGCCTCATTTAATTCTGTGCTAAATATCTGTAGTTTCTTAGTCACAGCAAAAATACTGCACCAGGCCTGACAGAGGAGAGGATTCTACCTTGTACTTTACAGCAGAGAAATACAAGCCGAAATTTTCGGGGTGCGTGACTAAGCATCTTGTTCTGGTGGCCAAAGACAGGTTCTACCAAATGTTAGATTCCTTTGGAACGCAACAAAAGAAAATAAAAATGATTTGGCATAAATCTGGCAAAACAACACCTTAGAAAATAATTTTAATTACTATTATTTAAATAAAAATGTTAAGACTATTAATGATTCTTAGGTAAAATATACCATACACAAAAGTGTGTCAGGGTAGATAATGCATTAATAATAAAAAAGAGCAGCAACTAACTAATGTTAGGGAACCCTTTTGATTTGAAAATGTGGCCTATAGGCTACAGTTCTTGCTCCTGTCATTATGACATACAATTGCCAGGCAGTACAGAAAATAGTTATAGGTATCATCAGGAGAAAGTTTGTTTAAACATTTGAAGAAAGGTGTTTCAACCCTATTAGAGATGATTTACTGAGCTTTTTGAAGATCCAGAAACCAGTCTGTGCTCAATCCTGTTCTGCCTCCTGACATTTTTATTGTGCCAGCCATGTTATGATTAAATAGCCTGGTGTTGATTATTGATTATGAAATAAAGGGCATTCCAAATTTAGGACTGAATTTATAAGGCACTATAAGATTGTTTATGGTGTTCTAATGATGAGCTGGCATTGTTTAAAAGCAGAAAGAGTACCCACATTAAATTTATGTTAAGTATGTCTCGGAGATTATGTTTTTCATTCAATAACTCAGTACAGCTGGTTTTTGAACTATAGTTTGACTACAGTTTCTGATATTTTGAATCTTCTTTGCATGCTATAGTTTCATTTGCAATGTTCAATATTGGTCATACATTTACCAAAATCTGAAATTTTCTTGCAAGTTTTACAGACTACTTGACCATTTAATAACTTTATATTTTGCAGGACAGAACTTAGCATTGCTGTTGTTTGAGGTGTCATGACCTATTCAAATATCTTTTTCTCTGCCTGCCTTTCTATTATTTCGTGTGAGCCATATACAACCAAATATGAGCAAATATTTGAAACTAGCTACAAGCTATAGTAGTTTGTCAGGGTAGATCATAGTAATAATTCACTAGCTGGGTGAATATTTCCATTGAAAAGGTATACATGAGACTTCTTTCAGAGTTATGTCTAGACTTGTAAAAACTGTGGGGAGTTTTTTTAAAAAGTGAAAATTTAATCTGGGCTAGGTGAAGGAGCTATGTCCCAATTAGCTTTTGTTTCTGTGTTGTTGCTGTACTCCCCGAGTCACACTGAAGTGACTGGATTCTGAGCTTAACTCTTTCAGAATTGTATCAGTTTTGTCAGTTGGCTTTGTCTCTTGCAACAATAAATATTTTCTATTTTTTTGGTCAGAAGGAAGGCAGACAAGCATTTTATTTGTGGATTCCATTCATACTGTCAATGTAGGGGCTTTGTTTTCATTTCTGGTTCTTATTCTTTTTCTATTTTGTTTTCTCTTCCCCTCACCTGTACCTCATGCATGTACAAAACACAGTAGAGAATGCATTGTTAATTCTTCTGCTACTTTTTAATGGCTGCTTTTCTATTTACTGAGTAGTTTTGACTGTCTTCCAGGAACTGCAGCAAGAACCAAAAGATAACTGTTCTAGAAATATAGAAAAATCCTCAAATAAATGAATAAAGAATGAATTTTAACATTGCATTATCCAGGAATGTAAACTCAAAAGTACTTTCTAGATTAGTTTGTAGTTAATCTGTAATCCATAAAATCTGGTCAAAGCCAAAAGGTTATACATCTTAAGATAAACAGATTTTTCCCAATTATAAAGAAAACTTTCAGAAAAGATTAGTCTGCATCTTTTTTTCTATTTCAAGTTTCAATTTTAAATACCTTGGAAAAATCTTTTACTGGAACTTCAAGACCTTGCTTTCATTTGATGCTTATTGAAGTTATAGTATTAGTAAGACTAATGTGCTGACTCCTGAGATCTCACATCATAAGATTTTAATGGCAACTTGGCATATAAATCCTACTGCCAACAACAGTAAATCATAGTTATATCCTAATCAGCCATGGTGAAGGACAGTTCATGTCCATGGTTAATTCAGATTTCTTCTTCCAATATTTTCAAACTGAGACTCATTATGTCCTAATTGAGTGTTATGTTTATACTGTTTCAGGGAAAAACACTTCTGTAAAGTATCTCAATTAACCAAGGAGTTCTTTCAGTGAGACAAAAAGTAAAAAGAAGAAATGGAAAGGAAGGCAAGCAGAACCCACCATGGAATATGCAGTGTCACCTTTCCAATGTCAGAGAAAGGAAAGTGCACAAGGAAAGGCTCAGTGCCTTTCCCTTATGAGGAAAAGGAAAGTTCAGTTCTTGATGACGTAGGGCATTTATCGGATCATTTTTAGAGAAAGCAAAAGCGCATGGCACTGAGAGAAAGAAAAACTTCTGCCAACGACATCTAATTTTCAGTCTTACCCCATTGTTCAATACAGTACTGTTATGGCAGCTTCAGGCTTGTGTCTGTGCTACTGCTACAAAATCACTTGACCTGTTTTAGCCAAATAAATGATTAGCAGAGTTTTGTTTAACTTGCTTATTGTATCTTCCTGAACCCAAGAGCCAAAGCATAACTTCTGATATGATTTCAAAAAAATTTACCAGGCATGAAACAGCCCAACTACGTGTACAAGTTTTAGATCCCTTCATTGTCCTCTCCCTGGTACTCTATTTTCTATTTCCTCTCAAGTCTTGAAGTTCTGGATAGACTTCCTGTTCCTGAGAGACTTGAGTTCAATAGAGCAGTTATTGATGGATTGGAAAACAGAGTTGGTGAGAGCAAGTGGACCTGACAGCAAGTTCAAGGTCAGGAGAACCTATATTTCTAAGCATGTTTCTTCTCTCTAGTCCAAGTGGAGACTGAAATTTCAATATTCCAGTTTATGCTGTGGAAAACCAAACCACTGAAACTATGAGAGAAATTGCAAGTGTTTCTGTATACCCTCATACATACACACACAAAGGGACATGTTACTTTTTTCCAATCCCATTTTTAACATTTTTGGTGTTCTTTCCATTGGCTCTTTTTTTCCTGTGAGATAATCAGTGATTTTTCCATCACAGACGGTCCACTCCCTCCTTCCAGATCATAATTCTGAGAAGCGCAATAGTAACCGCAATTGACCATAAAATTCTTGATTGTTATTTCTCTTCCTTAGTGTCTGTTTCTTCACCAGACTAAATAAACTATCGTTTGCAGTATTCAGAGGGTTTTTTCACCCATATCTTCCAGTGTTATCACAAATATTATTAAAATCTAAACATGTTAGGTATAAGGTGCTTCTTTTAAAACTTGGAGTTAAAAAAAGAGCTAGGTTTTTAAAATATATTTTCTGTAAATTTATGCAGCATGTTCCTGCTGGTTTTAACATTCAAGCCTTCTTTACCCTCTCAATACTTGGTTGTAGTAGAGTCAGAACACACACAATGATGTGTAGGTCAACGAGCTCTTCATGAGCTCCTGACACCTCAAATTTGGTTTTCCATTGTAGTATAGTATTTTAGTATCTGTTTATCTCATGCCAGTGGTTTTCTCAGGATTTCCAGTGCCTTCTTATGAACATGACCTGTTGCTTAATTTGTAGCTAGACGTGTTATTCATATAAACTACTTGTGAATTCTCTTGCAACTTTTATTCTAGTTCTTTAAAGTACTTACAGATAAATTTTCATTCATATTTATGTTTGTTTTTTAATTTTCAACATTATTAAATAATATTAAAAATAGTTTCTTAGCAAAAAACCAACACGTATACTTAGTATAGTTATATAAAAGTATCATGTAACACAGAACATCTCAAGCTGTTAGGGACCCTTAAGGATCATTGAGTCCAAGTACCTGCTTCAAGCAGGATAATGATAATTTTCAGAGTAAATAGTTTATATTGATGTAGTACTGGAATTAAGTTATGGTAGTCTGGCTAGTGAGAAATGTCAGTGCCATGAAGGTGATCTGGGTGTAGAAGTCAACTGTTAAAACTTAAGATCTGAAGCATCTGATTTTTAAAAGGTCATTGTGGTGGGCTTGACCTTGCCTGGACAACAGGTACCCACAAGACTGCTCTATCACTTCTCTTCAGCTGAACAGGGGAAGAAAAATACAATGAAAGGCTTATGGACCAAGATAAGGACAGGGATAACTCCCTCACCAACTACCATCACGGGAAAAGAAGACTGGAGGAAATTAATCTATTGCTAATCAAATCAGAGTAAGGTAATGAGGAATAAAAACAAATCATAAAAAACTTTTGCTCCAACCCTCCCTTCTTTCTGGGACCCACTTCACTCTCAGTTTTCTCTATCTCCTCCCCCATAGCAGCTCACGAGAGGAGGAAATGTAGGTTGTGGTCAGTTTATCGCATTGTGTTTCTACTGCTCCATCCTTCTGAGGTGGAAGATTCCTCACACACTTTCCCTGCTCCTTTGTGGGGTTTGTCCCACAAGAGAGAGTTCTCCATGAACTTCTCTGGTGTGAATCCTTCATGTGTGCTGCAGTTCTTCACAAAGTGCAGATATGCAGCTCTTCAGCAACAGACTGCTCCAATGTGGGGCTCTTCCTCAGGGTCACAAATCCTGCCAGCAAACCTGCTCTAGCATGGGCTCCTCTCTCCATGGGTCCACAAGTCCTGCCAGTGCTCTGTTCCAGCACAGGCTTCCCATATTTTCACAGGCCTCTTTGGATGCATTCACCTGTTGTGGTGGGGGCTCCTCCAGGGGCTGCAGGTGGTTCTCTGCACCCCTGTGAACCTCCATGGGCTGCAGGGGCACGGCTGCTTCACCATGGTCTACACCACAGACCGCAGGGGAATCGCTGCTCCAGTGCCTATAGAAACTTCTGCCTCTCCATCCTCACTGACCTTGGGTTCAGTTTTTGACCATACAGTCAAACTCTTCTTCAGCTGTGTTTGCTGTTGCACAGGTTTTTTTTCCCTTCTTAAATAAATCATTCCAGAGTCTCAGCCATCGTCACTGATGGGCTCATCCTTGGCCAGCAGTGAGTCCATCTCAGAGTCAGCTGGCATTGGCTCTGTCAGACATAGGGGAAGCTTCAAGCAGCTTCTCTGGAAGCAACCCCTGTATCCATCCAATTATCAAAAATTCACCATGAAAACTCACCACAGCCATATACACAAAAGAGTTGATACTTTTAATCACTTTGAAGTTACTAAAATCAGATTTCTCTCTATTCTTGTTGAGATGAAATTACTGCTTTGCATTGTTTTCTTCTGTTTACCTGAAGAATGAAAGGCAGAAGGATGCAAAAAATCAAGCAAATATAAAGCAGGTTGAAACAGAGCATAAGAGTCTAATCATTATTTCAGAGAAGTATAACAAGGAATAATGACAGAAATACAAAGAAAGAAATAAAGCCATGCCTGCAAATACTGCTTAACTGTATGTCTAGCAAAGGGAATACTGGGTAGCCAATCACTGAATCATTTAAAATTGGACTGGTCAAAATGCTTGACAATATAAAACACCCCACAATTCTTCATTGGTGAGTGAGGGAGTAAATGGCCTACCAGAATTTGATGGGTTTTTTTCCTTATCACTGATTTACACTGAAGAATGATCTCGTATTGGACCTGTTACCAGTGTCATTAACAGATTGAATTTTTAACCAAACCTGCATGCTAGATAAAGAAAAGAAAACAATATTCATTCACATTAAATAATTCAGACAACCTCACATCAAAGTAAATCAATCCTAGATTTTGTGTAATAATATTTTCTGGGTTAGAAAGCTGTTAATAAGAAAAAGATCAGGATTTAAACATAAAAATACATTTTAATGTATTTCACTGTCAAAATATGGTTACATTACTGACATTCAGTGGAAGTCAAATACATAGAAGAGTTATGAGGCATAATCAAATCTGCTCTATATTTTAGAGGAAGACAAATTATTCAACCTAAACTCAATATATGTTTTTTTCTGTGTGTATGTAAAGAAAGGTTGCATTATTTTGTGTTCTAGATTCGGAGAGATAAATACAGAGTAAGATAAGATGTACACAGATTGCAGTACACCTGATGAACTTTCTAGCTGCTGTGAAGGGAAAAATGGAAAAACAAAGTTGGCTAGTTGGGCTAATGCAGCAAGGAAATAAGAAAGTTTAGCATATCTGAGAAGGGAGCATTAAATATTCTTTTAATTTCTTCCCATCGAAGGATATTCCCAGACTAAAGCTTGATTGCAAGACATTAAAGCCTGGGAAAGGGCTTATTTCTATCAGAGGCATTTTTGGATAGATCATCTGAGTTATGCTACAGTATTTTTATTTCAGTTATTGAAATCCTTTGAATTCAGACTTGCCTTTGAATCCAGCTGAGAAAAGTCTTGTTACTATTTCTCTGTTAGTTGGCCAAAACACATGAAAATAATGCTTAGAAAGAAATTTCAGAGGATTAGAAATCAAAGGGCACTTTCCAAAATCCTTTGCTTTCATTTCTGCTGACTTTCCAGCTACCATTCTGCACATAACTGGGAAAGAAAAGTTGCCATGATACTGCAGTGAAAGTTACAAGCTGAACATTTTTGTGGGAAGAGGCATCACTGTATATTTGACTGTATTACTACATCATTCCATATGAAGATGAAGTCAGAAAATAGGATAATGTTCTGTGATGAAGAGGGGTAATATCTACCTATACAGCATTGACAAGCACTTGAAACGTGGATAGAGTTAGGCTTTCAAAAACATAGTGAATGACCAGGGTCACTGAGGCAAGGTTTTGTAATTCAATTTGCTGTGTAACTGAAATTTAGAGAGGACAGAATATCACAGTTTGACTACATTCACACAATATAAAACATAAAATGTTCTCCAGCCCCTTATCACAATACTAAGACCTTTTCTACTTGTGACACTGTAAAGCAGTGGAGAGAGGGAGCAGGAGAGATCAAAAGCAACATTACAAAAGGGATGAGAAAATGTTTAATAAGCATCTGAAAACTGTCTCCAGAGTATTTTGTGGTCTGATTAGCGCACTTCTTAATAGGAAATGGAATGAAATCACTATATAGTTTATTGCAAATAAGACTTAGAAGTAACTTCATCACAATCCTATGAGATACTATTGTATAATTGAATTATTTAATTTAGTAGACAAAAGCATAACAAAATACAATTACTAGGAATTAGAGAATTCTGACTTGATAGAAGATTCAGATTTTTAACATTGTATTAATAATGAATTGCTAAATCAAAAATTAAGTCCCCACACCCCAAAGAAGCCAAAAACCTTACTGTAATCCACATTTCATCTTATTGTTGAAAATACAGAAAAACCTATACAACAGAGTTAATATAACAGCTCACTAAGAAGAACAGTATAATTCTTCTGACCTTAAAATGCCTGAGGTAAAAACAACCCCAGTGCACAATGACCTAATCACTTCTAATCACTAGTACCTAATCTGTTCTCTCTGAATTTACCACTGTCCCTACTAAACTTCCAACCCATTTCATACACTGATTTACAAATGTAAATCTCTCAATCTGAAATTCTACCTTTAACAGGTCTGCCAGATGCTGTGTTAATTCAATAGATTAGTAGATAGGGACTTTTATATTTTTAAGCCTAATATCTTTCTTGGGTATGTATGCAAGCAAAATTTTCTTAATAAAAAATAAGGCATGAAATAATGAGAACTTTAAAGAACAGAGGACAGACAAGAAGTTTGGAAATGAAAAAGAAAGTGATAAATATTTTTTGAGAAAATATAAAGAAAACATTAATATCAGTTTAATATATGTTAAGAAAATATCCATTTAAACTTCATTTCTACCTTTCTTTTATATGAATATGGCAGTCATATTTAAGCCCTAAGAAAGATACAGTTCACATAACCCATGTTCTTTTCAAATTAAAGCCAAGCATGGAGAAGGGTGATTCTAGGATGAAGACATACAGATAATGCATTATTATTGTCTGCAAGTTTCCAAAGATAGTGACATTTATTAACTTTCTAAATTACTGTAGAGGAAGGTAACCATTTTAGAATGTTTTAACAGCTTAACAGTAATTACTGAGATAAAATGTAGTTTCAATCAAAACAAACAATTTACTAGCCCATGAACTGCCTGGCTGATAAGACTGATTCATCTAAATCACTCCAAGTCTTAACTACTTGTTCATGAACCTCAGCTGAGCTTAGCCTGACTGACTTCTAAATTGGCAAAATAGAACCAGCTCTGATCCAAATGCCCAATAGCCTTCTGAGCCTAGTGTTGTTTCTAGGTTAACGTTCCCTTCTGGGAACTCCATTTCATGTGTCCATAAACTGTGGTGAAAATAACTGACCTGGCAACTGGGATATGCTCTTAAACACACATCTGTCATGTCTCTGGTATTTTCTAATTATTTTCTTGGTATGTCTCTGTTCATCTTCTTCTTGCCCTTTTCTCAAACCCCTATCCTTACAGGATATCCAAGATAAAAATGTTATTTTTTGTCCCGATGGAGTTTACAGTGGCCATGTTGGTGACACTGCCTTTTACCAGCCAAAACATTCCTCAAAGCAGTTCTTTAATTGTTGAGGTTTCGGGATAGGCAAATGATGTGTAAATGTCATTCAAGTGAAAAAAGTGCTTGGAATTTCTTTCTTTTCAAATTATGCCTTGAAAGACACAGTGTACACAACTCCAACTGTTATAAATAGAAAAAGAGCTACCTAAGCAAAATATTATCCAGAGGCCATTCAAAATGAGGTAGATATTTCTGTGATATTTTTAAAACAAAAAAAACAAACTTAGGCCATGTGACTCAGATCAGTCTTTATGGAGATATACACAATGTCATACAAAACTGTTGTCCTGATGACTGTTTCTCAATAAGAAAAACTTCTAAGAACTGAAGAGTTCCTCAGAAAATAAAAGGAAAAAAAAAAAAACAACCAAAAGCAATAAAAGCAAACAAAAAAATCAACCAACCAACCAAACAAAAAACAACCAGAAAAACACCAACCAACCAAAAAAACAAAACAAAAAACAAAACAAAAAACGAAATAAAACAAAACAATACAAAAAGAAGGGACCTGCTAGAAGATGGTAGCGGTTTTATAAAGAGACAATATATGGTCCACTACAAAAATATCTGGACATACACTTCACTGGCAGACTAGCAGAGATGTGTTAGCCTCATGCTGCAATCCCAGATCACTACTGGATGATGGGTGGAACTTTATTCCATGCCGAGTCAAAGGGAAATGAACTGTGAACATGAGAGCTCAGTGAAGCAGTTCAAGATGAAAAGAAGAGATGACAAGGATAAAAGGGGAATGAAATGAAACAATTTGGACCTGAGGAATAGAACAGGATAGCGATTAAAACCAGAATGGAGACACACTGAGTCTTTGCTGTGAATAGTGAGGGAGGAGAGTTGTTACCAGAGGGCAGAAGAAACAGCACTGGATGGCAGAACATCTTTTACGGTATATGCAGGAGAGAAGCACTGTCAGAAGAGTACAAGAGTAACACAATGGATTCCCACTGAGTGTGGACAGAGTCACCTAATAGCCCAGATGAAGGAAGGCTAAAGAACAGTAGGAATGGGGATAGCCATCAGTCCTCAAAAGATGATATTCAAGGACAAAATGGCTTTAAGTTTCACAACAGTAGAGAGCTGTGTAAGACTTCAAAACTCAAAATACTGAAGAAAGTTAAAACAAAGGCTTACAAACAAAGACCATGATCTCGGGCTTTGTTAAATTTCAAATATTTCAGGCATCCTACTAAAATATATCGACAGACTGTGGTTTGATAGTTGAGAGTTCAATGAAACTTTTGTGTGCACACAAAACAAATTCCTAATTAAGTAATTTCTTCCAAAAGAAGAAGTAGATCACACCTGTTTCAGAACTTCCAATTTTTTTCCGATTTGTCCTTTACCTCACAAGAACTGAATCTTACTTTGTAGTTGGGAAATTCTTGATGAGGAAATACATATTAAATGAGGTTTGAAGTGATTTTACAATGTTACTGATATGCATTGCTTATCTTCCATTTCATTTTTCCTCTTCAACATGGGTTCTAAATATTATGAAAAAAGCTACTATTTAGCTATATATTTTTGTAGTTAAAAAAAAAAAAAATCAGTGATATTCTTGGCCACTGCAGACACCCTGCAAGTGTTTATTAATGTCCTTTACAGAAATAACTAATTTGCAACTGTTTAAATATTCATAGTATAACAAAAAAAAAAAAAAGTGACATACACCGGTGTATAGTTTTTAACTTCTTGTACGCAATTGTGGGTTAATTTCTTTCACACAAGAAGAAAAAGGGCAGTAGAATCTTGATCTCCTGAATAAGTGCCATGGCACTTTGTCTTTGGAGTAACAAGGTCCATGGCCTCATGGGATTGTGAATCTCCTGCTTCCCATTCCCGGAAGATGCTTTTAAGATCAGAGTGAGGCATGCACTGTGATAGCAGAGCCTGACTAGCCACAGTTAGCCACAGTACCCTTTTCCTTGATGTTTCCTCTTGACTAGGAATGCTCAATTAAACAGTGCTCAATTTACTGTCTGGCTTTTATGGATCCATTCTCAGCATACACTGTATAAAATGTCTGTTTCTAAATTAATAAAGCAGACAGGGATGCATATTTTAAACACCATTTCAAAATGCTTCCAGAAATGTTTTTGGCCATTATCAACTAATGCTCTTCCAGATCATATTCACGGAGTTTTGGCAACTTTGTACTCCAGGGCTCATTCCTCTCAGGCAGCGTGAGTGACAGTTCCCTGGCAGAAGCAGGGTGGGAGTTTAGCTAAATGGCTACAAGGCTCCTACCCTCAAGTTCAGTGAGTGATCCAAAACCCACTTTATTTCTTAGTGAACACCATCATATCTATCGAAGGATTTTGGACTCTGGCATGCTGTATGCCTGAGCACCATGTACTTTCCCTTTTTTGCAGTACTATACCTCAGTGACTTTTAAGATCTTGTGAATATTTTTTCAGGCCAAATATATGCCCTTTGAAGAATTCTGGGCTAGACTCCATGAACAGTACAGAAAAAAAAAAAAAAGCTTACTCTGATATCCTCTGAATTTATATAAACACTTGAAGTTTTATAGTCATCAAATTCTCCTGATAACATAGTCCTCTAAGACATGTCTATAATCAACAATGGATAATAAACAATTTCCTCCAGCCCAAACAGAGAAAACTGAAGTAAAGAGGTGAATGTTGAAATAAGCAAGACTTCAAACAAAGAAACAGATGTTCCTTTTTATGAGACAATTCAGAAAAATGCTTAAGAATATGCTTATATTTCAGTTTCATCAGAACAAATTTGACTTATGCATATGCTAAAATTAGATTTATAAAGATGTATCTGTCGATTGATCCAGACTATTTGAGTTCAAGTATTATCATTCCAGGTGTCATTAGACAGATGCATCTTATCTATTAAACACCCAAAAACCCCTAAACCTTGTGTGTAGTTAATAAAAGTGTTGCATATTTTGTTCCAGAAAAATAAAACAATCCTTGCATCCTTGCATCCTTGCATCCTTGGGAGGCAAAATAAAGGAAAAAAGGTAACCTAGTTAGCTAGTGTAACTGCTAGATTTTCAAAACTAGTATATATTTTTTATGTATATATATATAGTATTTCTGTAGTGAACTCACTATTTAATCCTTCACTATATTCACACAATTTCTTAAATAAAGTGCAATGTCACTTTTTTCTTCTCTGTATTTTCTTGACTGCACTCTCTTTTCAATAACCTGTTTATGTTTTTTCTCTTTCAACATACATTAAAAGTATTTCAAAAATATTTGCTAAATACTTATGTTGTACAGTTTTGAAAATAAGACATTGTTTGTATACCCTGACAACTTAGAAACTAAAATATAAAAGACAAACATAAACAAAAAAGCAATTAACCAAAACTCCACTCTTTAAGAATAATGAAAAATTATTTTGTATTTTTTACCTTCAAATCTCAAGATTTTAACAGAGTTGATTAATTAATTTTAAACCTTCAGAAAACCAAACTGTAATGTTTGTGTTAAAATTATTGTTATTATTGTAAAATTACTGTTTGATACATCAAACTAATACAGGAGTTTAGAGAAAAGCTTTTACTCTGACTGAGAGAAAAAGTAACAATAAATACTGTTGATGGAAATTGCACATTTATAAAGCACTGGTTCTGTATTTTAACTGCAAAATTGCATAATCTAATAATTGATTCTATCCTTTTAACTATACTTGAAGAAACAGGATAAGAAATAAATTCTCAGTTCTCAGTCCAGCATCTTGCTGATCTATAGGACCATAAAGCTTTCCTTGAGGCCAAATAGTGATGCTGTTTCTGTTGAATATGTTCAATCACTCCTGAATTATCTGGTGACTCTAGAAGGGGAGTTTGGCTCTAAGGTTTTATTAAATTCTAATTCATTTTAGGTCAAAGAATATATAATTTTCATTCATTTTACACAAAACCAAACACCTACATTTGGAGTGTTTGTGTGTGCATTATGACATGCCAGATTCATCTGTGTTGGTTTGTTCATGTTAATTTTAATCTTAGATTTGCCTAGATGCTGCATTATTTTGTTGGTCAGATAAAATGGAGATCAGCACCAGATGTTTTTTTGCTACTCCTATCAAGCTGGGGAAAAGGAAAAACAAAACAAACCACCACCACCACCAAAAAAACAAAGTAACATTTTCTTGGTAAGTGTTAATATACATATTTTTTCCCCTTCCAAAAGAAGAGCAGCATATGATGATACTGACATTCTACACCACTGGTGTAAGAACACAGCAATGACTATCTCGAGACTGTGAGAGACATCTGGAATCTTCAGATGATCATAGGAAATGTGCTGCAGCTTCACTCGTGCACTGCTGTGATCTCCACTTCCAAATACTTCACTTACACCGTAATCTTCTCTCATCAGGTTGAAATTTAAGATGACAAATCATTGAGAACATATCTGATGACTGACAAACACAGAGCTTCAATTCTGAAACTTTGTTATCCTTAAAAACTGCAGTTATTAACATTTTTTGGGATACAAGAAAGATAGACAATACTTTCAAAAGCATTGAAATACTGAGAAATTAAATATTTTTGGAAAAGTTTTGTGAAGTAGTTAAGATAAACAGTGCCCAAGAGTAAAATCCAAATTTCCGTAACACCGTATGTCAAATACTTGGAGCAAATAAAATCAGTCCATGTTGCTAATATGAAACTTTTCTCTGATGTGATCCGATCAGAAGATTATTACATATTTTACTACTTTATTTTACCTTGAGGTAGATGACATATACCTAATAAAGGAGGACTTCATATTATTTCATTTCTATGTGATTATCATAGATATAAACAAATATGCCTTAAGCACCTTTTTTATTATTATCTTTTTAGTTCACAGAATTGTGTCATAATGTAGTAATCCATATCAGCATAATTATATTTTTTAAAATTAGCATTTTAAAGATGTATTTCCAAAGCTTTGGCAGTTCAATGGGACCCATTAACTAACTTCAGAAATTGTGCATAATTCACATAATTATTCTCCAGAACACCCTACCCATTAAAAAAAATCCTTTGAAGAGGTGAGTAGTCAGATGCTTGAAGACAGAAAAGCTGAACTTAAGCTCTCAAAGTATAAAAACTAAATATAAGTTGAAGAAAGTTGGCTTTATCTTGTAAGAAACCCACACTATTTTTCAAAAATCTCATTTTACCCTTCAGATGACATGACATCAGAAAGGTTGAACTTCATATGCAAGAAAAATTGTATCTGCTTTTATTTTTCTTCATCTGACGAACACCCTGATAGGCACTTTCTTCTACTGTCTATATAATGTCAGTGTATTTTCATCCTCTGTATCTTCATTTACCTCACATGCTTCTGAATTCACTAAACCCAAATATAGTTGCATGTCAAGTGTACAGAGTTATGTCAGAAGAAAAGTTTTGGAAAGTACAGGCCCAGCCATTCCACCTATTAAGAAAACACCCTGTAGAACTGCTCAATTTACATATTTAGTTTCATTCTAAATTTTGCTTCAGGCATCAGGGTGTGCATTTGAATTTCTTAGAAGTACTTGAGTCTTCAAAACCTGTTATCAGAAACATTATAAACAACCTGCAATGGCCTTCTTTTTGCTCAGACATGGTGAAAGCTTCTGAATACATAACAGTACACATTTAAACTGCTGGTAGGACTGCTCTTACATTCTCCTGTCCATGCAGGCATGGAGAGATCTTCACCCTAGGACTGAAAGAGAGTCATGTCTGATCCTAGCAAAATTTAGTGCTTTAGGGAGCTTCACCACATTATAACAACCAAAATAGTAAATGTAGAAAACCACACACAAGTACCAAAAACTACATGCACAATGGAAAAACAATGAATGTGTAGATAAAATAAACACTTAGACTTGACCTAAGAAAGTATTTAATTTGTAAATGTGATTTACTATCTGGAATGATTTCTTAACAGGTAGCTAAGAGAGAAACCTATGGATGGTCAAAAGAGACTTCAGGGCCTTATGATAACTAATTAAGAGGTTGGGAGGACAGGTTGTGTTTTTCTCTGTCCTTTCAGTTGCAGAGAATGGGAAGGAAAGAAACAAGAAGACACAGCTTATATGGCTGTGTGACTGTTATCATTGGCTGAATTTTGGGATTTTTGATCCTGTCTCAGTTTACATGACATCAGGTCTGAGGTTAATACAGAGGGTACACGGTTCTCAAAGGGGTAAAAGGCCATTTTGTTCAATAGTTAGCAGGGATCATTGAAGGAGCTTTAAATTAGACTGCAGTGGGCAAAGGGAAAAGGTTATCCTAGCAGCTATACAAAAGCTCTTGGGAGACAAAGCAGCCGTTGGTCACAGCCAGCCCAGATAGGTGAATGGAATGTCCTGCTTAAGTAATTAATTTTCTATTATGACAATCACACTCATCTAGTTGACCAAACAAAGCCAGCAGATGTGGGGTTTTTTGACATTGCCTGTCACATTATCCTTCTGGACAAAATGTCCAGCAGCGAGCTAGACAAGACCATAAAATTTTGAGTGTACACTGGCTGACAGGATGGGCAAAAAGTGTTATAGTTAATGAAGTTACATCAGTCTCATGATGAGTGACTAGTGGGGTTCCTCAAGGCCCAATTTTAAGGCCAGTGCTCTTCAATGTTGTCATAAATTATTTTCACACAGGACTTGAATGTACAATAAGTAAGTTTGCCAACAATACCAAACTAGAAGAGGCTATGGAATATCTCAAGGGGAAAGAATCCTTACAGAGATCTGGATAGACTAGAGAGTTGGTCAATCACAAACCAGGTGAAATTTAATGAGAGCAAATGCCAGATTCTCTGCCTGGGATGGGTTATCTTGGTTATATGGACAAATTGAGAAATGTGAAGCTGCAGGGCAGCCCCATAAAAAGGGATGTGGTGTTTTGGGTTGATGGCAAGTTGAACATGAGTCAGCAGTGCCCTGGCAGCCAGGAGGGCCAAGCGTTTCCTAGGGGACATCAGGCACAGCATCACAAGCCAGGCAAGAAAGGGGATTGTCCCGCTCTGCTCTGCACTGGGGCAGCCTCCCACAGAGTCCCGTGCACATTTTTGGTGTGGCACAATATAAGAATGAGCATGTCTACAGGCAGGTGACCAAGACTGTAAAAGACCTTGAGGATGAGATTTATGGGGAGCATTTGAAGTCACTTGGTTTGTTCAGCTTGTGAGGGCTGATCTCACCACCATTTACAAATTCCTTGAGGAGTATAAAAATATAAATTTAAAACAGCAAACAAACAAAAACGAAGTTTAACACACTGCTGAAATGGGTCCAGAATTGAAATATACCTGTACCAAGAATCAGGAAGGAGCTTTTCCTGGTTCCAGCCAAGACAGTGTTAAATTTTGCAGTAGCCAGGA